>CM033748.1:6792145-6949576 GCA_019671005.1 Hibiscus mutabilis | reverse complement strand
ACACCCATTAGATCTCAACTAGAAAGATAACGATTTTTCCCAGTTTGTGATCAATAATGTTTTTTTTTTTTACAAAGAAAAGCTCAGATCTTTGTTCTCACTCACAAATCAAAGATAAAATGATGCAAAGGGTAGAAGCTAAAAGAATCAAATAGCAGTATTATCACTACATGCATTTGGGTTTTCTTCTCCCAAAGCTCTCTCTCTCCTTTCGCAGAGTCCAAGGTTTTCAAAATAGGTCTTGGGTATTTATAGGACTTATGCTGCAGAAGAATATGTGTGTTTTTATATCTATAGTTGAGAATTTCTGAAGATATAGAAAATTTTCTCTTTTCTTGTTTGCAGCAATGGAAATACAGGTGATCAAAGAAGGAGAATGGAAAGATGGAGATGTATATGGAGAAAGGTCCCCGCTGCTTATTACCGGTAAAAGAGTAAAGAAAATGATTGGCGCCGAGCCGTTACGCTGTCTGAACCTGAGCCACAGCCTGAGCCAGAGCAGCTTATGGGTAAATGGGGTCACATCATTTATCTTTATGGAGAAAGGATGGGACCACCAAATCTAGAGAGAGAAAAATGGGAGGACCCCACAAATCTAAGCTCTGAGCTGTTGCTTTTCTTACACTATTATCAATAAACTTTGTTCTTTAACTTATTTAGTAATTGAACTTTTAAAATAATTAATTTATTTATCAAATTTTATTTTTTAATATATTTTAATTATTTTAAATTATTTTATTAATGTTTTAATATAATTTAATATATTTTATTATTATTAAATATAAAAAATAATTTAAAATAAAAATAAATTATATTTTATTTTATTTTTATTAAATTAAAAAGTAATTTAAAATAATAAAAAACACCCAAACACACTCAAAACTATAAATTGCTTTCGCCTTCGCCGACGTTATCCTCATCGACATCACCCACCCATTAACCGAGTTTACCCGCCAACTTCTTCCACACTTTTCACCGCTTTTAGAAGGGAAAATGGTAAAATAGGCCATTTAAAAAATACAAAAAGGGGGAAATGTTGAATATTGTAATATCCTAAATTTTGGCTAGTGATCAAAATGTAAATTTATGAGTTTTTGGGTTAAAGTATAAATTTTGGAAAAGTTCGGGGACTAAAGTGTAAATTTCCCCAATAAGTAATTTTATTCAGTATAAGAGTGAATCGGATCGAAATAAGAACATTGATATTGATTTTAAGAATTAAAATGTAGTAGAATGTACCAAATTTGGATCGAATGAAATTATTAAGCGTGCTCAAGCCAGATAATTACAAGGATGGGTGACCTTCGGGAAGGTTTCATAAAAGTGTGTTTGATCGATATTTTGGACTCAGTAAGAGTAAAGAATATTTGAATGGATTTACGATAAAAGGATTTCAAGGAGAAATTTTATTTTATGAAGGTTTTCGATAATTATCGGAATAATTGACTGAGTTAGAAAAATTCAGTCTAAGTCCTTGGGAAAGAAAGTTTTTATGGGATGATAGTGTTTATTTCCCGAATATAGAAATATGAAATTTTTTGAATAAATCTGATAGCTCGGTAAAGGTAAAATCGTAGTAGGAGTATTTAATGAATATCGAGAAATCAGATCGAATCGAAATTTCAATTTCATAGACTGTTCTATAAGCCATGAAAAATCATAAAATGATATGTATGGAATTGAGAAAATATGAAAATTTTTGATTAGATTTGATAGTTCGATCAATGGAAGATAATATTAGGTGATTATCGGATAATTGGATCGAATACAAATTTTATGATTTTCTTTAGAAGTGGCCGGTTGTGAATGAACCAAATTTGTTCAAATTTAATGGAACGGCAATTTTAAAGAATACTTGTAAATATGAGCTTGGTTTGAGGGTAAATTAGTACATTTGATTAAAATGAATTTAATATTCACTTTAATATGGACAAGTGGTCAAATTAAGATATTATTAGGATAAAAATTGAACAAAAATTGAACAAAAATTTGTTCATTTTATCCAACATTGCCGTGAGTTAGAGAAAAGGGAGAAAAATAAGAAAACTCAATTTTTCAAGCTTGATTTGTAAGGATTAAGTTATAATCAATGTATGTTCTTTTAGAATAAATTGTTCTATGCTCGATTCTTTACATTTTGGTAGTAATATTGCATGGTAACATGAAGAATAACTCGTGTTTTTTAAGAGAGAGAAGTTGGAATTTCATAAAACATGTTAGGTTTAAGGATGGATTTGTGTAAATTTGATGTTGTAGACATGAAAATAAGCTTGACTTTGAATTTATTTTATGTTCAAGAAAATAAACCCTAACCCTAAGTTTTGAGAATTTGATTAGGGAATTGAATTAAGGATGAAAGTGAATGAATGGTGAAGTTATAAGTCTTGTTTTGATGTTAGAATGATTAAATTCTCTTTGTTATTCCAAGTGATCAATTCGGTTAGAATTGAAAATATAAGGGAATTATTGTGAAATTTATTATAGCATTATAATTGATGAGATTATGATCAAAATTGATTATTTTGGTATTTTAATACCAAAATGAACATATTTGGAATGCGAGGGACTGTTTTGGATTGATAAAGAAAAAGAGGAAAAGAAGAGAAGTTAAGTTAGTATAAATTAGAAGTTATTATGGAAGGCTATGTAGAAGATTGAATTCTAGCAGTGACTTCGAAAAATCACCATAGATTTTACAAAAATGGCTAGATGATGAATTTTATACCGTTGTAAAGATGTGTTCGTCTAGTTTCGTTTCCAACAAACGGAAACTGATTTCGAGTCCCGAGTTAAAGGATATAAATTTTTAATCGAATGAAGGTCAGAAAATTTATAGAGCAGTTTTCTGCTTTGACAATTTGTGACGGGAGTTTGGGGAATTTTCATAATTTTTGTATATTCTATTAATTTATGTGGCTTATACTGTTAGAACCGTTATCGAATCTAGTTTCTCCAGTATAAAGGAAATTAAGATCTGATATGTATTCTGCCCGATATAAGTGAATCTTTGAAGGTAGCGCAAGCCGTCCGAAAATGGAATTTAAAACATATTGTGTTTAAATGTTAGTTAGTAAGCACGGAAGAGTTATTGGAAGTTTAAATTGGTCACTAGGGACCATAATGAGTTTTTGAACAATACAAGGAAGAAAGGAAAAATATTTGGAGATTTTATATTCGAATGATTATATTAGACAGCATGGTTAAAGTATTGTCAGATTTGAATCTAACAAGTATTTTATCTTATTCATGTGATTAATCAAGTCAAGTCTGAATCAAGGAAGGTTCGAGGTTCTATAAGGGAAAGGAATCGAGTAGAATTTAGTGAGGCAAGCTAATAAATGGCCCAGGTGAGTGCATACATGTTTTTGCATGATATATTATTTTACTGAATTTTTTAGATTATGGTATAATTTTATGTTTACAAATTGTTTATACCATGAAAAGTTGATAAACATATTAGAGTATGAACAGCTCCACTATGAAGTTATTTTACGTGATGTGAAATGCATATGTGGTATTTGTTACTTGTCATATTGCAAGAATTGTTTTAAAGTTGCCTTGAAAGTATAATATTGAGAATGGCAGATACGATGCTTTATAGTGTCGAAATCCAATATTTTTAGTTGACAGTTATGACGATACATTATGGTGTTGAAATCCAACCTATGAGTTGGCAGTTACGATGCTTTATAGTGTCGAAATCCAACCTTTTGAGTTGGCAGTTATGACGATACCTTATGGTGTCGAAATTCAACCTATGAGTTGACAGTTACGATGCTTTATAGTGTCGAAATCCAACATTTTGAGTTGGCATTTATGATGATACCTTACGATGTCGAGATCCAACCTTTTGAGTTGGCAGTTACGATGCTCATAATAAAGAATAATACTTTTATAGTACAAAATTATTACAGTATAGTTACATGACTTACAATATAGAAATTCATGTATTACCGAACATGTAATTTAATGACTATCATGTTTTATAAATTATCATGCATTAAACCGTGTACTATATGTCCTCATCTTATGTCTCACTAAGTTTCATACTTAGCGTGTGTTAGATTCACATGTAGGTTAAGGTGGAGTATTTGAAGGGGAGTCGAGCTTGTTGATCAAGCTTCAATCTACAAACTATCAGTAAAATGTTATAGCTTATGATAATTTTTAGTGAGCATGTAATTAATTATCTGCTAGTAGAGTATGATGCATGAAATTAAACTAAACGATTTAGAATTAATCAGTTTTGATGATGAAAAGTATATAGACAAAATAAGATAAGGTATTAGTAATGTGACATCTCTAACTCGTATTCAGTACGAAAAAATGATGTTACAAATATCTAATAACACATTTATAAATTTATCGATTTAGAGACTTTTTGGTTTGATGGAGGAGATGAAAGCTTGAATTTCTGATAAAAGAAATGGATATTTAAAACAGTTACAGAGTAGAAGAGAAGGTTTGTTTTGTTTTTGCATTAAATTTGGAAACAGTTTACAGAGCGGGAAGGAAATTTGGTGGCTGATGTCGACGAATGGGTGACCAACACCCGTAAAGGTGGTGCCGGTGAGGGTGGGAGTGGTTTGAGATTTTGAGGGTTCGGGGTTTTTATTTTAAGTTATTTTTTTATTTAATAATAATAATAATAAAAATATATAATTTGTTTTTATTTTAAACTGTTTTTAATGTTTAATAATAATAAAATATGTTAAGTTACACTAAAATATTAATAAAATAATTTAAAATTATTAAAATAAGCTAAAAAGTAAAGTTCAGTGAGTAAATTTGAGTAAATTTAAAAATTCAGTAATCAAAATAAGTCATAGAGCAAAGTTCAATGATGATTTTGTAGTTTACCCATAAAATATTTATTCAATATCGATAAATTATATAGTTAGATTGTTACTGTTGTTTATACTATATGCATAAAAAATATATGAGAATAAATATATTTAAGTGTTTAATATTTTTTAATTTATAGGTAAGAAAAAGTCTAGTTAATTTAAAGTTGTATAATTTATATAAAAAATTATAATTATAGTGAAATTTTGATATACACATCGTGTAATTTATTTTATACAAGTTTATATATTTATATTATAAAATTTAAATTTTAAATTCTTAATTTTAAACCTTAAAATTAAACTCTAAAATTTAAACTCTAAATTTTAACCCTAAAATCTTGACTTTTAACCTTTAAATACTAAATTAAACTCTTAACTCCTAAAATTATAAACTTAAAATTTACCCGATATATATATCAAAATTTTTTACTAAAATTATAAACTTAAAATTTACCCGATATATATTTATCAAATTTCTTTACTTTGCTTCCTCTCTATTTTTAATATGTGGACATCGATATTCGAGTGAAAGTCAGGTGGTCGGTACTCTCACTCCCAACCTCTAGATTCATCATCCCACTTTAGTTTTTTATTATATTTTTAATTATATACTTAAATTTTTAATGTTAAAATGAAACTATTTTATTTATTTCAATTATTGGTAGTAGTGAATGCATTTTGGGCTCCATGTGGATGCAATTTACCTCAGTTGCCATTGGTTGGTGGTAGTTCACGATGGAGGCATCAAATACCTAAGCCGACTTTTTTGAAACCAAAATGAGATCATTTTATGACATTTATATTTAATATATATTTTAAAAAAGTGTAAATTAATATAATTAAATTGATTTTGTAAAAATAAATTTTAAATATTTTTAATGAAAATGAAATTCTGAAGATTTTCATGATTTTATCTTCACTTTTATTTTGACATATATGATCTAACTTTTTATTAGGTGTTTATACAGTTTTCCTACTTATATATGTTAGCCCCTACAAAATATTTTAGTATAATAGCATTTAAGGTTTTTTAAGTTTAAATATTAGTTAAATAAATATTTTATATTTTTTAATTTTTTGATTTAAAGGCTTAATAAAATATTGTCCTCCTGATGTTGATCGTAACTTCGTCCTTGTTCCTACCATAGGTTTCATTACAAGTTTTTGTATTATGTTTCTTATTACTTCTTTGATTGTAAAATTTTGTATTTTAATTAAATTACTTTTTCAATAAAATTATATTTAATTATTAGTAATTATATTATTTTTAATAATTAGGTGGCATTAATATCTCTTATCTATAATTTAAACCTTACACCCTCCTTATATTATTAAAAATATAGTAAACTCTTTAAAAAATGAGTCACTAACAAGCTATATATTTTGAACTATATTTTCCTGTCGTACAGTTTAATATAATATACATACTACTTACATTCATTCTCACTAATAAATCAAAAAATATTAAATACTTAAACATACTCAATCTTATATCTTTATATATATTATACTAACAATCGAGTTAAACTCAATTTTGGCCGAACGATTTCAAATTCAATAATTAATATAAAGATATAAAATATAAATTATCAAATTGTATATGACACTTAAACAATCCATAACACCCAAATTTTAAATCGAAGATTATTACCCACTTCATTACTTTAAAATTTGTTATTTGTTATTGTAATAACGACATCATATATGCCAACTTTATTGATATTCCGCTGTTTTTTAAGTCCTAGATTTTAAGGTCACCGTAAAAGGTTTGGGTTCAAATTATAAATCATGTAAAAGGCAAAGTGTAATCCTGTTTTAAATTTTAATGGAGTAATGGACCCTCTTAAGAAAGTTGGACTTCAATACTTGTTCTCACCGTGTTAGTTTTTTGGTCACTCCATTTTCAACATATCTGAAAACACGCCCATTTGTACCTTGCCGACATGTTTTAAATAATAATTCCCCCTAAGTTGTAATTTGTAACATTTGCCTCTTTAGAAAGAGCAAAAAAAAAAAAAAACAATCAAATTTAAATTTTTGGTACGCATGCTTAAAAACTTGGGGGCACATTATCCACACTTAAAACCTTAATTAAGACAAAGACAAATTATTTAAGAAAAATCAAAACAAAAAAGTATGTTTCGACCAGTATCATTCATTTGTCCCAAAACATGTAGCAATCGTTTCAAAACCCCAATCATCATACATTGTATTCATACATATTTATTTATTCATTCATTCATTTTAACACACCGACTTGCATCAGATTTAATCAGTATTATGCCTAAGATACATTACATATATAAAAACAGTAGTGTTGATTAAATCAAATTCAGTATTATTTATTTGAACATGTTGCGGGTTCCCACAAATTTTCATTTGATTCCAAACGGACCAAAACAAAGACACCTGCTGACATGAATTCCATGATTGGAGTTCATTGGTCCCTACACGAAGTAAATTTTAATAGGTTTAAATGAAAAAATAATTACTTAAAGTGTATTATTTTTAAATTTTAGATGCCTAAAGTATTTATTTTCTATTGATAACCCTTATTTATTTCCTTGTCCTAAATTTAATATCCCCTACACGAATATTAGCAAATACTTTTAAGGCTTAGTTTGGCATTTATTTAAAAAGTACGGCGGAAAAAGTGTGGTAGAAAAGTTGCTTTGAAAAGTTGGGTTAGTGTTTGTCATTGATGTTAAAAAGTAATTTTAAAAAGACAAAATGTCTATTTTAGACATAGTATTGTAAAGTAAAACAAGTTAACTTGAGAAATATTCAAATTCATTAATATTATGATATATGAAATAATCAACTTTAAATTATAATAAAAAATTTAATTTGAAAATATAAATTATAATAAAAAAATTTATTCTCAATATAAATACTATAACATATATATTATTTTATAATTATGTATAAATTTAATTTAACAATCAATTATAATTAAATAATAGAGGGTAAAGAGTAATTTTATTTTTTAAACTAATTTATTCACCACAAAAACTATAAAATCTAACTTTTTAGCTTAGATGAAAAATTACTTTTAAAAACAACTAAAAACACATAATTTATTTTAAAAGCACTTAAAAAGTACTTTTAGAACACACCCTAAATGGGTAAAATATCACTCAATTAGATTCCTGTACTCTTTGACTGTGCTGTGACATGATTTACTTTTGACTCCACCATATTCTCATTTTACATGAACGTAGGGGCGGGGAAAAGTAAAGCGTCATTTTCCTGGACTCTTAATCAAAATTTCCCACAAACAAAATAAATAAAGTTAAAAAAGGCTATTTTAAAAAAAGGACTAATGACTTACATTTTTTTCGTATTTCAATACAATTACAATATAGTATTTAATCTGATTTCAATTTAGATAAACTCGTATATATCGATCTATGATGTTGTTCGAATTCAGATTACTTAAAAATAACGACTTACTTTACATGTATATATAGTATTGGAAAGGCTTAAAAGGAATTGACCTCAATAAACAAATTATTATTCTTCGTTCTTAACAGTTATTTTTAACCATAACAAATATTTCTAAAGAGTATTTCCTAAATGAAACATTACTTTTTTGTTTTAAATTACGTTCGTTAAATTAAAAGTTGTATGGTTGATGTATTAAGGATATTATAATTCATAAGCGGTGAAAAAATATTTCACAAGCAGAGTTTGTATGGAGGATATGTAATATTTAGGATTTAGGGTTTTGATGTTTTAGAGTGAAATTTATGATTTAAGATTTATATCATATGAATTAATTAAATTATTGTTTGTGAAATTAAAATATTTTATTTATAGTGTATCAAATACAAACCTTTCCGTAAATATTATTGAATACCTATTTTTGTAACATAAAGAGTATAATGATTAAGAAAATGATTAGGGGGACATTTGTGGACTTTTCGTTTAATTAGTTTCCACATGCAAATCACAATCCATAGTCCGTGAGCACTTATAGTTAAGCTCATACATTCGAGTGACTTAGTCAGAATAATCAATTTTTGTAGTGCTAAAATGCGGGGTTTAATTACGGGAAGGGCCTCGGCTGCGGTGGTTGCCCGCGACTACGTTGGGACTATCCTAGGTGGAGATACGGCTGTCTTTAGCGTCTCTTTAGCTTCTTCAGCGGAGGCTTCTGCAATTCGGCTCGATGTTATCTTTGCTATTAATGCAAATTTTTGTTATATCATCTTTAAATTCGATTGTTTTGGGTTATCAACAGGCTTAAAGCCGCCCTTTTTTTGCATGGAAATATGCGGCTATTGAAGAAAATATTTATCGTGATTGTAATAAAACGGCCGATTGGGTCGCTAAATCTTCTCTTTCTTACTGTTGTTCTTCCGACTGGTTTATGAATGTCCCTCCGGGACTTCTTCCCTTTTTGTAATTTGGGTTTTTAATGGATTTCTCCTTTTTTTTTAATAAAAAAAGATGCGGGGTTTAATTATGATATATTCAAAAGCTGTCCAATTTTCATTATAAAACACTAATAATTATCTAACAATTGTTTTAAAAAAATTAAAAGAAAAAAGTTTAGAAGCAAGTTTTATTCTAATGGAGGAATATATCACAAATCTTGTAGCTTGAGTTGAAAAGATATATTAAAGCTTCAATTTAAACTAAAAAAATTACATATAAAAGATTCCCAATCCCCACTACACAACTATAATACATATACTGATTAAAAAAAGTACAATACATATACAAATTAAACCTAGGCTTTTGCTTTTGACTTTTAAAAAAATACTATATTTTCATGAGAGTTTGGAAGGGAAATCATTTGAATCAAGAATCTCCTTTATTTAAAGATAGGTATGGCACCAATTAATTAGAAAAATAATGTTGATATATATATATATATATGAATTATTAGATAAAGTAATCATGATTAATTGAGTTGATTTCAACCCTCCAGCTAGTGCTGACTGTAAAAACATGTACATTCTCATAATTCCTGTAAAAGGTTAAAGATGGAAAATAAAATCACGACTAAAGTAATTAATCAACAATGCCTTTGATTTAATAAAAAGTTGTCTCTCTTTATTTTTACGATTAAAAAATATGCTACATTAATCTCTAAATAAAATCACGCTCACCTTTGATTTTAAGTTGCTTTTAAATTATAAATAAAAATAATAATTAACATCGAACACTTGTTCAATAAAGGATCAAATTGATTAAGATAAGTTTTTTAAAATATATATTTTTAATAATAAATTTTAAATAACAATGAATCAAAGTAGGGAAAAAAGCGATAAAAAGAATTAATAAAAAACAATTTTAACGGGATAAAAAGAATACAACTTTTTACGGTCTAATTATGAATATTATTAAATAAATATAAAAATATATTTTTAGCATAAACTGTTTTTTTCAGAAAAATAATAACAATAATAAATGTAGGGGAAAATAATATCCATTCCCTTTTCAAATTTAAAAATGTCCCACCGTGTTTCAATAATTCAATTCTGACTATGGTTAATATTTACAATTTCTGTCCCATTGAATTTTAGTTTTTAGAGTGATAAAAAAATTTAAAAATATCGCTTCGGGTAATTTATTGTCTGGACTCCTGACAAAGACCAATGAGAAAAAGGCTACGAGTGCGTGAAAGTATTGCACAAACCAATGGTCAGGATTCGTCCTTGAATTGATTATATTTCTTTTAGGGTAAACTACACCAGTGACCACCTAACTATTTGGGCGTACCTATTTTGACCACTAAACTATCGAACTCGTCAATCAGACCACTAAACTTATTAAATGGACCTATTTTGACCACCGCCGTTAAAAAACTAACAAAGGGGTGACGGAGTGGTGACGTGCCAGTTAAGAAAATTTTGTAAAATTTCATATTTAGTCCCTATTATTTACTTATTAAATCAATTTGATCATAATTTTAATTTATTTAAATGACGACACGTGTCCCAACAAAATAACGACACGTGTCCTATTTATTTTTAAGTTTTAATTTATTTAATTAATATATTTAACCAACCAATCAGATGGTGACACGTGTCACCATCTGATTGGCCGTAAACAATGAGAGGAAATAAAATTGAAGGGAATTGCACCTACGCCAATAGTATGGAAGGGTAATGCTCTAGCACTGAGCCAATTTCACTAATATGATATGAGATACTAACATATTTTATTAAATGATTACTTTGTTGGTGAAAACTAAAGAGGGGAATTAATGAGATTCGAACTCGGGACTAATTGTACGAAACTAAAATACTAAACCACTAAATAAACCTTATAACATAGGAAAATGTTCGAATATTTTTTTTATATTTAAATTAAATCGAACTTTGATCACTTGGGATGTGTATAATCTCACAAACATTCGATTTAATTTAAATCTAAAAATTATTAAATATTCAATTTAAAAAATATTCGATTTCAAAAAAAAGAAATTCGATTTAAAAAATTCAAATATTTTTTCTATTTCATATATAAATTAAACCAAATATTTTAATAAATATTCGAATTAATTTAAATATTAAATCGAATAAATATTTTAATAAATATTTATTAAAAATATTTAATTAATTCGAATATTTATTAAAATATTAAATCAAATATTTAAATTAATTTGAATATTTATTAAAAATTTAAATTAAATCGAATATTTATTGAAATTAATTCGATTTAATATTTTAATAAATATTTGATTTAATTTAAATATGAAAAAGAAAAAATATTTGAATTTTTAAATATGAAAAAGAAAAAATATTCGATTTAATATTTTAATAAATATTTGATATTCGATTTAAATATTAAATTGAATTAAGTTTTTAATAAATATTCGATTTAACATTTTAAAAAATATTTGGATTAATTTAAATATGAAAAATAAAAAAATATTCGAATTTTTTAAATCGAATTTCTTTTCTTTGAAATCGAAGATTTTTTTTAAATCGAATATTTAATAATTTTTATATTTAAATTAAATCAAATGTTTGTGTGATTATACACATCTCAAGTGATCTAAGTTCGATTTCATATATAAATTAAACCAAATATTTTAATAAATATTCGAATTAATTTAAATATTAAATCGAATAAATATTTTAATAAATATTTATTAAAAATATTTAATTAATTCGAATATTTATTAAAATATTAATTCAAATATTTAAATTAATTTGAATATTTATTAAAAATTTAAATTAAATCGAATATTTATTAAAATTAATTCGATTTAATATTTTAATAAATATTTGATTTAATTTAAATATGAAAAAGAAAAAATATTTGAATTTTTAAATATGAAAAAGAAAAAATATTCGGTTTAATATTTTAATAAATATTTGATATTCGATTTAAATATTAAATCGAATTAATTTTTTAATAAATATTCGATTTAACATTTTAATAAATATTTGGATTAATTTAAATATGAAAAATAAAAAAATATTCGAATTTTTTAAATCGAATTTCTTTTCTTTGAAATCGAAGATTTTTTTTAAATCGAATATTTAATAATTTTTATATTTAAATTAAATCAAATGTTTGTGTGATTATACACATCTCAAGTGATCTAAGTTCGATTTAATTTAAATATGAAAAAATATTCGAACATTTTCCTATGCTATAAGGTTTATTTAGTATTTTAGTTTCATACAATTAGTCCCGAGTTCGAATCCCATTAATTCCGCTCTTTAGTTTTTACCAACAAAGTAATCCTTTAATAAAATATGTTAATATCTCATATCATATTAGTGAACTTGGCTCAGTGGCTAGAGCATTACCCTTCCATGCTATTGGCGTGGGTTTAATTCCCCATATGTGCAATTCCCTTCAATTTTATTTCCTCTCAATGTTTACGGCCAATCAGATGGTGACACATGTCGTCATTTAAAAACAAATGGGACACGTGTCGTCATTTAAATAAATTAAAATTAGGATCAAATTGATTTAATAAGTAAATAACAGAGACTAAATGTGTGATTTTACAAAGTTTTCTTAACTGCCACATCACCATTCCATCACCCATCTGTTAGTTTTTTAACGGCGGTGGTCAAAATAAGTCAATTTAATAAGTTTGGTGGTCTGATTGACGAGTTCGATAGTTCGGTGGTCAAAATAGGTACACCTAAATAGTTCGGTGGTTACTGGTGTAGTTAACCCTTTCTTTTATTAATTCGTACGTGGGAAGATCACTTATCGTCCGTGTCTAATAAGTAAGAGGTCATTATCCCCTCTCTTTCTCTGTAAATCAACTTTATTAAAACATAGTAAATGATCTTCAGACCATGAAGAAGAACAAAATGTCAATACGTAGGGCAAAACTCTACACGAACGACTTTAACCACCCAAATAATAGTTATATTACAACCTTGTTTAATACTAGAGAAAAATAAAAGGAGAAAAGGGGGAAATCCCTAATATATATCAAAAAATGACAGCAGACTATCAAGCTGAGAGGATATGAAATTAAGTCGATGGTTATAAATGAAAGGGCGGCGACAACATCTATGGATGAAGGGGTTAAGGTTTGTGTTAGAAAAGTTTGGTTGGAAGAAGAGGGGCTTGTTGTGTTTTCTTGGAAGAAGGTTAAAAAAATAAAAATTTAAAAGTATAAAGGTCAAAATTAAAATTAAACTTTTTACTAAGGTACCACGTCATCAAGTTAACGGGTTAATGGTCCAATGACCAAAATAAAACGAAACGATAACATAGGTGACTTAAACAAGGCTTTTTTCCAAAATTGGTGACCAAAACAGAATATACCAGAAACAAAGGGACCTATGGTGAAGTTTAACCTTATCAAATTGATCAAAATTTTAAATAATTTAATAAATTTAACATTTCATATTTAAAAATTATGATATTGTACCCTCATGACACACCCTCCAACCACTTATCACACTCTATGTTATTGTCCATCAGCTTGATAACCGACAATAGGATAACTCGACAAACAAAACCACTTCATTACTGGACAACTGCCAAACTAATGAAATAACCCATTATGACCCTTAACATCACTTGCTAGTAAACACAATCACTTTATTAATGAGATTTTACAAAGGGTTAAATTTATTGAATTATCTTAAATTAAAATTAAATTGATAGAATATAAAAGTTTCAGAGACTAAAACTATTGTTATACTTCATTAAACACTTATTCTAATTTTAATGAAAAAAATAACTTGTTTGTAACAAAAAAATTAATTAATTAACTAAATTGTAATTATATAATTGAATGGCAGAACTGTATTTTTACAATTTTAATAACAATTATAGTTTTTTTTATATTATCTTTAAAATGATGTATATAGTGATGAGTATTAAGCTTTTAAAATGATGTATTTATGGTGACGAGTAATTAAGCTTTTAAATAATTAAAAAATAGAAGAAAAAAGTTTGATACACTTGAAGTGTTGTTTTCAGATTATATATTTTATTTTGAGGAGTTAAAAATTTAGTTTAAGATTTTGAGTTTAAAGGTTTTAAAATTTAGGGTTTAGGACTATAATTCAAGAAGAGTAATGTGTGGTTTAGAGTTTAGAATTTAAGATTAGAGATTTAGATTCTACTTTTTAAATAGTAAATATGCATGTTTTTATAATTTATTTTACATAATATACGTATAAAAAATTTACTCATGACGAGATCCTTTAATTGGTTGAATGGTCAAATATATTCACCTACTTCCGCCTTTATAAATTCGAATCCTAACATTTACATTGAGAATTAAAATATTGCTCTACTCTAATAAAATACACATAATAAATATATATGACTTCATTTAAACATTTAACATATTTCCAAGCCATATGTTCCCATGAAACTTTTAACTTTAAATGCACTTCTCGACTGGTATGGTGGTGCCTGGTAAGTTGTAATTTCGTCAACATTGACAGCAATTCAAATAACATACCTAGCAGAGACGGAATTAGAATTTAGAATTGGGAACAAAATGTAAATTTTAAAAGTGACGGAAGCAAGTTTATAATTAATTTAATTTTTCAAAATAAATATATATTAAACTAAGATAAAAAAATGGTGCGTGGGAAGCAAAACCCCCTCCCAACGATGATGTGGCTTCGTCCCTGATACCTAACAATGGTGGCTTCAATAAAATATAGCAAGTGTTTCAAGACGAGCAGCATCAATCTTTGCAAATTGGAATTTTGTTAATTATTTCAAATTACAATTTAAGCTATTTATCTATATGTATATATAGAAGAGTGAAAATTAAAAAAAGTAGAGGAGTCAAATTAGAATTTCGTCATTCATATTATATTATTGTCGACTTTTTATCATTGATTCTTCATCAAATTTACATAAGATTTGATTCTCTGCTCATAATATATTGACATAATGTTAAAAAATGCCCCTAACGCTTGACTGAATAGTTATTTACTCTTTACAGATTTTGTCGAAGTAATTTAACCCTCAACGTTTTATTTTGGATCAAATTGACCCCTCTGCGGATGAAAACTATTAGTCAACTGACGATAAATGGTTTGAAATGACTCGACAAACCTACATGGCAGTGCACACCGCGATAGCAGTGTCATATAGACAAATATGTTGACTTTACAGAATGACACATGAGTCAAAAAATAATTTTAAAAAATTATATAAAATATAAAATATTTTTTCTTCTAACGTGTCATTATGTCTGTTAGGATGATCAATCAATGTAGATGGTGGCCAAGAGGGGGTGAATTGACAATTTTAAACTTTTGGAAGCAAATAGAAAGAGATAGACAATGAGACACAAGGATTTATAGTGGTTTAAGCTTCTAACAAGCTTTACGTTCACTACTTTAGCTTCCTACTAAGGATTTTCAACAACTTCACTATGAAATTCTTCCCATTTTCTAGGCTAAGGAGGCAACCGTTACAACCGATCAAAGCTTTCTATCCAAAGCTAAAGCTTGATCAAGGATCACTATTTTACAAGAAAAAAAATGGCAAATGGATAATGTCATCACAAGGTAAATATTTGCCCACTATTAGAAGAACACTCAACCCCAAACTTGAAATAAAGATTACAATGAAATACACAAATTGGGTACAAGGGTTTGACAATAAAAGCTCAAAGGGTTGGATTTTGCTTGATTGCTTGAATGTTGATCAAAGTAGGTTCATTAGTTGTTGCAGCAGCATTGGAGTCTTGTATTTATACCCTCTCATTGATTTCTAGCCATTTGGGTGGTTGGAGTATTAAATATAGCCGTTGGAGGGCTTCTTTCCCGCAATAAATGATGTTTGTCAACCATCTGTATCGGTACACGCATGCCCGTATCGATACCTATTATAAGAAAAATATAGCCGTTATGTATAGGCGTATCGATACGCGGGGGCCGTATTGAAACGATCATAGCGTAAAACATGGGCGTATCAAAACGGCAAGGCTGTATCGGTACGAGTTTTGCTCACTGGAATCTGACTTGAAAAATTGCATCGGTACGCTAGGGGCGTATCGGTACGGATAACTGAATATTTAAAAGTTCGTTGATTCCAATGCTGACAAGGCAACGATCGAAAATAATAAATGCAAAGATCTTGAAGATCTTGTCAAACTGTATCGATATGGGTGAAGACATATCGGTACGTTTAAAAATTCCTTAAACCCATATTTCAGACCGTATCGAAACAGTGTAAGCTGTATCGAAAAACTTTACAAAACCATTTGCCCAGATGAATGTCGTATCGAAACGGGTGAGTCTGTATCTATACGCATCGTTTAAAATGCAGGCTAAGTTTGAAGTCCGTATCGAAACGAGCTAAGTCATATCGGTACGCTTTGCAAAACCAAATTCCAGTAACCAATTTCCGTATCGAAACACCAAAGGTGTATCGATACGCCTGGCCGTATTTGTGTATTTTGGCTTAAAAACACCTAGAAAAACTTTGGTTTTAAGTCTTTAACTTTGAAAAACTTTTTCTTGTCATTTTGTGAGACTTTTGAGTACTTAAAAATTTATTTCCTTTTACAAGTTAGTACTTAAACACTTTGTTATATCAAAATCAAACATAGGTTTTACAATGTCAAATAATTTCAAGTTGTTTACGTTAGTTGACTAACAGTTTCATCCGCGAATGGGCCATTTTAATCCAAAATGAAACGTTAAGGGTTAAATTACTTCAAAAAAGAATAGAAGCCAAAATAATTATTCAGTCAAACGTTAGAGGAATTTTTTAGTATTATGCCTAATATATTTCTCTATCAATGTCACCTAAAAATAGTTCATTTTCATGGATTAGGTGGACCTAACTATGGAAAACTGGTTGTAAATATCCCCTTATCAACGGAAGTAGAACATAATTATTTTTGACTCCAGAGCTTGGTAATCAATGAAAACAAAATTATAATATTTTATGATAAATTGATTATAGATAACGAGGAAATGTTTAGTAAGAGGCAATGCTACATCCGCCCATCTTCACGATAAATGAAACTAAGAAAGAAGTTCAAAAAATTAATATACTTTAATTCCAAGCTGGTATGATAATTAACAATAATAAATCGAACATTTTTAGTTTTTAATTTTGATTAAAATTTTTATTTCCGATGCACCTCTAGTAACTGAATCGACTTGAAACTAAACTATGTTAATTTTCTGACAAAATAATTTTTTTCTTTCGTTAGGATTAACCGGCGACCGCTACATTCATTGAAATTTTAGCCTGCGACAGTTGTAAATTTGGAGAACTAGGGTTCTTTTGGAGAAGAAGATTTTAATGTGCTACACCGGCATTCCTTAACGTATGCCAGCGACTATGACAATATTAAAAGCAAACTAAATATTTAGTGATTGTAATGAAAATTTTAACTTCAATGACCAAAATAAAAACGACTTAAAAGTCCAGTGACTACCAATACATTTTACCCTTATTATTACTTCTAAGTTGAATATATGCAAGTATATTTGAGACAAACTCAACAACAAAATTGACAGTAATGGAGATTAGATTAGATTAGATTAGATTAGATCAGCGTCAATATAGTATTATAGAATAAATTGTTAACGTGGAGCCCATTGGTCTTAATCGTGACTAATTGTCGTTGAATGGGTCATTAGTAATGATTAATAATAATTATAAAAGGGTTTAGCTAGATTTTAAACAGTAGGGCGTGACCCTATCCAAACAACAAGAGGTATACGATGCGAGAGGGACATGATTTGGAACCAAACAAACAGGGTTGACCATATGTTTTAGTACTTTCATGTTTCTACCTTAATCCCTTTTTATTTATTTCTTAATCAGAGATGTATATTATTGCATGGGAATAAGGGTGTGGCAATGCAGGGAGACCAACAACAACAAAAGCCTAGGATCATGTTTTGGGTGACAAAATCTCCAACCAAAACACTAAATCTATTACCATATTTGTGTTAATTGTTTGACTGCCTTCATCCACTAATCATTTCTATATCAAGCCAAAAATAGAATAAACTAGAACCACTTCATGTCACTTTTCTATAATAATAGTAGTTCATAAATCAATTAGACTTATTTACTACATCTTTTACAGAAAAAAAAAAAAAGAAACTAAATTTAAATATTTGAAGCATATGGGGGAGATTGTGATGTTTAATTTAAGGTAGAATATTTGAGTCTTAACTAAGAATCTATTATTATGATGCAAAGGGACCCCTTTTGGAATTCTTACATCAAACAAGGCAGCTTAAAATAATAATTTTAAGTTGCAGATTTCCTTCCTTACCGACTTTAGTTATTTAAATGGAAATTATAGATAAAAGAGAATAGCTTAAATGCTTAGGTTTCTATATGGGGGCATGATTGATGATACATTTGTGCATTGGATTTGAGAAGATTAAAGGAGAAATATTTAAACCAACGGATGAAATAATTTATTGTCATTTAAGATATTGCAAAGGCATCAAGGTAGACTGTGGGACGTGGGGGAATAAATTAAGAAGGCTACATGGAGACGGTCCATTTGTTTTTATGAAATATTTAAACCAATGGATGAAATAATTTATATGTGAGGGTTCCTAATAAGCATGTAATTATGATTGAAACATTGACACATGCAGAGCTAATCTCTAATATCTAATTGTAAAAAGAACCAGTTTGGAATCTTCATTCTGCTGTCAAAGTTTTCGAATGCCCTCTCAAGTAGCCCAGAAAACAATCAGTAAGAGTTCATTTTCAACATGACAAACCTTGGACGTTTCACCAAAAATCACTATCTTCACTTTTGTAGCATTCATTTTGTAACTTGCAAATTTACTCACTAGCAAATCATATCTTATGCATCAAGCCGGTAGATATCCCTCAACCTTCTTCTTCAAAGTCCATGAGAAAATCTGTCAGGTTCTCAGAATCATCGACAGCCTCTTCCAAGGACATTGGCTCTTCCTTTTTCGGCTTAGCCTGCACAGTTAAGGAAGAATGTATTAGGAATTTTCAATTTTGCCTGAAACAGACTGTAAGAGAATGAGCAAGCAGAACTGTAAATCATGCTAGAAAACCTCCCAGTCAGACAAAAGAATGACAATGAACAAGCACCTTTGACTTTCGAAGCTGAGGTGTAGATTTCAGAACACTCCAATTGCGAGTGATTTTCTCCTCTTCTCCTTCACCATCAACTTCACCGTCATCTTCTTCATCGTCCTAAAAGCAAAAACTATAACATGAAGCAACTACTTCCAAGTACGAATAAATTAATCACACACACTCATATATATAATGAATGAAAGCAATCAGAAAGGACAATTAGACTCACTTCATTTTCACCAATATCAACAGCTCGAGCCATAGCATCATCTATATCTGTCATCTGCAGTAATTACAAGTTATCAATAACTAGTTGAAATCACTTCTAGTGGTGATTCATTTGCTTCAACAGTCTTCTTATGCACCATTAATCCAGTTAAAATATGAAATAACTCATCAACGAATAAGTAATTAATGTAACGGGTAAAACTTTGATACACAGGCTGTGTAAAATTAAACCCCAATCCTAAATTCCTAGCCCTAACCCTAAAAAACTAAACCCCACACGCTAAACCCTAAACCCTAAATTATAAACACTAACCTTGAATTCTAAACCCTAAACTAAAACCCTAACCCCTAAAACTAAAAGGCGCGTGTAAACTAAAGTTTACACGGCCTGTGTATCAAAGTTTTTTCCGTAATGTAACATTAGATACTTAGTTTTGGCTACCAATAAATAAATAATGTAGCATGCATAATTGAAATGACATAACTGGATTATATTGTTCAATCCATTCCGAAAAGGCTGGTGCATGATGTTTATACTCAGTTTTTCATTACCTCGAGTTCTTCAGTCTTCTCCTTTGCCAGAATTTTCTCAAGCTCCTTCCTCGATATGATTTTGCCATGCTGGTCAAAGGAAGGAAAAGTAAGCACTTGACAGAGGCAATAATATAGGGAACAAAACTTAAGCACAGGACTTAAAAATTGACCAAGAATTCCAACTTGGGAACAGAAAGTATTTTTCAAGTATAGAAAAATTATGCATCCCAGAAAAGAGAAAAGAACACAAACTTTAGGAAAAAAAGGCTCAATATCTATGTCAGTCTTGTGCTTGAGTCAATTTAGGCTCATAAAACAAGACTATTGCTGGTCAACCTAGTGCAACAACCATGAATTGCTCCGAAATCTAATAACATCATAGTTGCTAAAATAGTTTGGGGTTGCCATATGCAAAAACAACACTGGTCTACATGTCAGAAATCAAAGTCAACTTACAAACTACACCAGAAACATGAGAAAAAAACTATAATAATCATTTAATCTGATGCATTGTTCTGGAACATCATCCAGAGAAACAAGAAGCCAAAATTTTTTTCTCCAGCCAACAAAAATAGAGAGGAAGATGGCACATTGAGGGTTCTTCAAGGGAAAGCTTATAGTATGAAAGTCATATTGCCCGAAGGGCAGCGGCAGCAGCAGCAGCTTGGTTCCAGGTAGAGAAAAAAATGATTTCATTATTGTTTACAGATATAGAATATATAAATTAAGCAAGCGGCCCTTTCGCAACTCAAACTGCCGGTATGAGCAACAATCTCCCAACTATCTGCAACACTTACTTTTACTGCCCCACATAGCTCCAATCAGAACTACAGCTTATGAGGCTACATGAGCCTATTTAATTATTGAAACTGAACTGCAGAAATTATTCTGCATTTTAATGGATTGACCGATCATAAAATAAATGAAACATTTTAAGTAACTAGAACAAAATTTGATTATTCAATTTGAGGGAAGGAGTAAAAGAATAGATGTAAACTTAAGAATATCAACCTCCTTAAGATGGGCCAGCATATTTGGTGTTGGTTCATGAAAATCTGGTCCCCTATAATCAATCACTTCATCTGGATCTTGAATGTAGTTCACGGTTGGGTAAACGGGATCTCCCCCCCAAACTGCAAAGACCAGCAGATTTGTTAAAATGCATGAACCAAATATAAAACAAGAGTATGGGAACAGGGTTTTGCTCCTTGTCAGTGATTCTCCCTTAATAGTTTTAGGAGGCAGAAGGAACAAATAGGAAGGTAATTCACTAGATCAATATCATTACAACTGCCTAAAAGAGTGACAACAGTATTTGTGGTTAAACTTTAGAAGTTGCACTCCAAAATATCATGCCTACATGTTACAATCTTGCAATCTTGTGTTTCAGATTAATGATTCAGCTTGTCAAAGGGGGATTGAAACCTCTCAGCTCATCGAAGGGAGACTGAAACCTTAGGAGTCGTTAGAAGAGAGACCAAGATCTTTTAGTTTTTTTTAATCTGATTTCAACTTTATTTATGCAAATAAGCCTCTTTAACTAGAGGTTGCATACATTGTTTGAATAAAAGACTTACTAAGCAAGTAATCCTACTGAGGAAAGACTTCTAAGAATATAAGATACCAATAAATAGAATCTCCTAATAATAATAAACTCGCTCCTACTAATTATCATAATAATAAACTGACTCCTAATAATAACCACATAATTGAAGCTTAATAGTAATATTGGCTACAAGGGGTAGGTAACTCGTAACACATGTAGAGGTGAAGAAGCATGAATTTCAAAAATCTGGCTTCAAGTACAAATGCAATCCAAGATGGGAGAGCAAGAGAAGAACACAAAGGGAAATTTCATCTTCTATTCTACGACTGTAAGAGTGAAAAGCATGGGTAAAATACCAAATTGTTTACTAATACCCATCAATATGCATCATAAATCTAATCAGGAAAGTAAAAATTAACAGGCCATATAGAGCTGCCAGTATTTCAGAATGTAGAATAACTATAATCTGCTTGACAAATGACAACAAAAGAAAATATAGGCATTAAGAAAAACTTAGCAGTACAAAGTACATACTTTGCTTTATTTGATCTTCTCGCATTCGCATTGCTAGAGGATCCCTTCGGATACGGACATCAGTGCCCATCATAATCCGATATTCTCGATCTGTTTGATAAGAGAACATTTCAATCAGTTGAGCATTTTCATCTTCACAGGTCTCTTCAAAATGTTTCTGAATAGCTTCACGTGAAGTGTCTCTCTTCCATGCTTTCACCCATTCCGAGTAGTACGCCATTGGACCAATTCTTTCTAGTCTTTCTTGTTCAGCTTTTAGCCTGCGGAAATCAGCACCTAGCTGAGTATCAAAATGTTCTTTTTGAGGACATATTTCAAAGTAAGTTTCTGCCATTAATAATCAAGATGCAAGATTGATGCATTCAGAAACAATGTGGAAGGAAAAAGCATGGCAAGCACAAATGGAACTCAGATATTTGTCACTAGTTTATTAGCTCATTTCAAACTTTCCTTGGGAACAATCATTTTAATACTGAAAATAAGTATCCATGAATTCTTGAGTAAGAAACTTCCTCCTTTCATACCACTTTTTACCTATTTAACTTCCACACTTCAACAGTTATTCAATTTCATTCATTTAACATTGGAGAGAGAATGAAGGAGAGAGCTCAATATCCAAAAGCATCAAAAATAGGTTCTACCTTTCTTCCTTGAAAAGATGGCGCCTAGCTCTGTAAAGGGAAGTTTCAGTCAATGTTGGAAGTTCACCATAGAGCTTCACTTGCCTAGTCTCAGCCATTGCTTTCAGAAAAACCTACAAAATAAGAGAATTTTGGTTGTCAGTATCAAATATACAAAATCGCTACCTCTTTGAGAGGAGGCTGAAATGAGTATGATCTATGAATGCAGAACAAATATATATGATCATGGAATGAGGCATAATTAAGTTTCAGCATAAAGTAAAGAAATACAACATGGTTACATGCAAAACCATCAAAAAGTAATTTGACTTGGGAGGAACACAAATAGATACAGAGCTACTGGTGAACGGACTCTAACAAGAACAAATCATGGTTTGAAAGTCAAACCATCTCTTTTGACAACATCTATGTTACAGGCCAAATCTATGTTAGGAAAAGCACTTAATTTGGGTTATTTAATCAAGGCTTAGATTATGCTTTTATTTCTTTTCATAAGTTCATAGATTATGTTTTTTTTCTTATTTCAGTTGATTTATTTTCCTTTAAAGAATAGCTTTTCTCTTTATGTAAGGAGTGTTCGCATTTAAAAAGAATGTATGAAATAATAAAACACTAAGTCAGAATTTTATCAAAAGACCCAAAAAAGGTATTGGTCTCTCTTTTAACGAGTCCTAAGGTTTTGATCTCCCTTTGATGAGCTGAGAGATTCGGTCTCTCTCCGATGAGCTGAATCATTAATCAGAAACCCAAGATCGCAAGACCGTACCAATCGGGAGGATATTCATGATTCAACTCAGATAACAATGTTGAATCACATGAATGAAAACCATTTGGGAGTATGAACTTTGCCTTGGATATCACTGGGGTCGGACCAACTGGTCCAAATTCAAATCTTTGAATGCACATGTTTCACTGCATGAAAACACATGGCAATCAATTGTTTCTCTCTCTTTACACACACATCCCCTACTCATGACACAAGCACAAAAAAAGGGTTAAAAGAATAATAAAATAAAAAGAAAAAAATTGGACTGCGTAGATAGAGATGAATGCAGTTGCCATCAAAGCAAAACTTGAAAGAAATTTTAGCACTAACCGTTTCAACATCAGGTCGTCTCCTTTGCCATCTAGACCATTGTTCTTTTTCAGGCTTTCTCCAATTCCACCATAGTTCTTCACTAGTAAGTGGTTCCTCCATTGGTTTCTTCACTTTTGGATCAATAAATGGATGAGGGCGTCCAAATTTCTTGTCTAATTCATACCCAGTTTCTTCATCTTCTTTAGGTTCGGTTTGGTAAATGATATAATCCGATGAGGAATCTTTAGGATCATCCACTGTGTCTTCAACAATTTCAGGCACAACAGTTTCACTTGGTTCAATGCTCACTTGAGAAGATTGAGAAGCAGCTGGTGTTTTATACTTCTTCCTCCTACTTCCCGGACTTTTTCCATAAGACGGGGATCCAGCTGAAGTTCCAGTTGGTTCAGGCGCCCTGGCAGCCCTAACTCGACTAGCAGTGCCTTCAGGCCAGTACTCCTCTTCTGGAATACTAGCACGTGCACCAGATGCTGGTTCAAGCTGCCCAGATGTCGAATCCATATAGCTATAATATGGAGGACGCTCAACAGACACATGCTCAATCGGTTCGTCCTTCTTCTCACACTTAATACAAGGAAATAAATTAGCTCTCTTTGACGCTATATTCAAGCCAATTCTAACTTGCAATATTCCAGCCGGAAAATAACCAATAGACGAGTTCTGGATAATTCAAAAACAAAAGGGGAAATAGTAAATGAATCGAAACATAACAAAATCAAGCAATTTTCACTAAACAAAAACGCAATTTTCGAACATCTTACTTCCTAATTTATGATGAAATATGCAGATAAAAAACTATAAAACGCAAAGTTAAACAAATAGTACACTTTAAAGGCCAGTTTACAATAAATTCAAACCTTTATACTATAAACAGTTTCCCACATCATAAACAACTAAAGAAACAAATCAAACTGAAAAGTTCGAAGTTATCAAGCTTTTGGATTTTCATTCTAGGACTGGGTTCAACAACCAAACACAAGATTAAAGCAGAGTGCCAACCACATGAATTAGTCATATGAAAGAATAAATAACTTTCTGACATTATTTCTAGCAGAATTAAATGCTTAAAAGTTCAAACTCAAGCAAATAAGATGAATATGATAAAATTTCCACATCAAAAGAAAAGGAAAAAAAAAAGATGAAGAAAGATAAACCTGTAAGTGATTGTATCCTGGTTTTCCAGTAGTTACGCATCTATCTGGCAAAATCCCCCCGAGAAATGGAATTCAATTAAGTTAAACAAAAAATTCTAATATTTTTACCAAAGAGGAAAAATAAAAACGTACCTTGACACAGGAAGTTAACTGATAAAGATGGCATTTTCAGTTTAACTTAATACTCGACATATAATTTGAGAAGAGAAACGGAATTAATCTGTTTGGGCACTGAGAAAATGAACAGGCGTCAGCTGAGAGAGGGGTTTTGGTTTGATTTTCGGGGTTTAGCTTTAAGGCTCAAGTACAGGGTAAGGACATGTTTGGAAATTTGAAGTCTAAGTTGAGCGGATAAGGCTCATCAAAACGATGCAGCTTAAAATACAAGTTTTAACTTTAACCATACGAAAGAAAAACAACGATCTGTACAAAATAAATAACAATAAAAATGCATTATCTTGTAATTTAATAAGAGAAAAAATTCAGTAAAACTAAAATTTTATTGTTTGTAAAATTTATGGGTTAAATGTTTAATTCAAGGTTTAGAGTTTAGTTATTTAGACTATAGGGTTTAGAATTTAAGATTTAAAGTTCGAGTTTAGGGTTTATAATTTAGAACGTTAGAGTTTTAGGTTTTAGATTTCAAATTTTAAAGAAGGGTTGTATCAAAATATAATTCATTTAATAAAAGTTATTATTGATGCATTTTCAGTATAAAAATATATACAAACATGTTTATTTAAATTTTAAATTCTAAAACCCTAATTATATCCTCTAAATCTCCAACTCTTAAACTATAGAACTAAAACTCTAAATTAAACTCTAAAATATAGTTACATGTAAAAAAAAATTCACCGTAAGTACATAACACATTTATCCCACCAAGTGGATTGGTCACTTTGTGAAGAATGTTTCAAATAATGTTGCTCAAGTAGGCTTCTATATTGTGAAATCAAATCAAATTCAATAAAAAAAAAAAAAAACTCTTTTACAGATCAGATGTTCAACAAAATAAATGAGTCTTATATCAACAGAAAAAGTGGAGGAAAAGCCAGGCTCAAAATTGGACTTTGGTTTCATGTTTTTGAATGGACATCTTTCTCAAAGAATCAACCTTTAATCTTAAAGTGAAAGGTGGTGATTTGATCGAATGCTAAGTGGAGAAGGAATGTGTTCAGGTTGTCTTCCTGGTTTAACCCATCTGCCATATTGGTTTAGCACAAGTCCCTTGAATGGCTTTTGGTACCAAAACTCTGGGATCTTTAACTCCTTTATCGACATATCGGTTGTCGTGTTAACCAAGGCAACATCTCTTCTTGCATTCCAACGAAACTTCGATGTCTTGCTAATGTATCCATCTAACATATGGAGATACGTCTCCAAATTACGACTCCCTGTGTAATCCGGATCACGTGTTAAATATGGCGAAACGAGTACATCGAGCTTTAATTGAGTTTCGACGTGCCGGTAAATCCATTTCATTCTCCCGGTTATCGCCATAAACTTGTTGAGAATGAACCCCGGCAACTTAGGGACTATATCTTGCTTGACTAGGGATGTAAAAAACTGACCCGAACTGAAAACCCGGCTGAAACCTACTCGAGTCAGAACCTGGTTTGACTCGAAGATGTGATGACCCGAAATCGATCTGTAACCGACTGTTGTTGACCCGAACCCGAGTTGGACATGTTACTGTAGTAACCGAACTTGACATGCATCCGACTGAGAACGACCCGAACCCGAATTGAACCTGTTACTGTGGACTCGAAACCCGACCTGCACCCGACTGAAATGAACCCGAACCCGAGACTAACCTGGCAGATAATCGATATTACCCGACTGAATCGACCCGATATTCGATTTTACCCGACCTGTTAATTGACATGACTTGTTTTGAATCCGACATGTTGTTGACCTGGCTTGATTTACCTAACATGTAATTGAGGAAGCCTATGATTTGATAATTTGATGAATTTAAAGTGTTGATAAATGTAAACTATTATTTTTTTAAATCAATTTAAAGTGTTAAATAATTGTGTGTTATATATACATATATAATCAATTAAAAATATCAAAAAAATGAAAGATTGGATTTAGATATTCATTGGACACTGCTAAGTTTGAGCTAAATTAAATTTTAACTTTCATGTTGATGTTATCATGTGTACAATTACATGTTTACATCCATATCAAAATTTTGTGTATAATTATATTTAATCAAAGTTTATAATAATAATGTTTGAATTGAATTAACTCATTAAACTTAGAATCTAATTGAGCTAACCTAAAATCTAGAAGCATAAATTATGGATATAATTAAAAGAATTCTAAAACTAAATGTGAAATTTCAATTAAATTAATTTAAGTTGGGACTCAATTGAATTAAACTAAAACAATTAGCTGGAAAAAAACAATTGGTAAAAGAAGGGAAAAAGACAAAATTTTGGAGGGAAATAAGCCACTTATTTTTTAGGTTTGAGATTAATTTACTTTTAGTCTAAAAATTTTGGAGGGATAAAAGCCACCCAAAATTTGGAGGGAATTAGGGGAATAAATCACCCAAAATTTTGGAGGGAATTAGGGGATTTCTATTTTTGGTAATTTAGTCTAATAACATTTTTGTTTATTATAGTTCCTACAATTTAATTTTTAGTCAAAATTGCCCCATATTTATTTATATTTTTAACAATTTAGTCCAATTTATTATAGTCCCTAAAATTTAATTTTCACTCCAAATTAACCCCTATTAATTTTTTTGTATTTTATTCTACTCCAAATTTCTACTCCCTACATATATAATCAATTAAAATTTAAAAAAAGGAAAGAAAAAAGCATATTTATGTTTTCTATATATTTATGTTTTCTTTTAACCAAATCATACTTGACACTACTAAGTATAGATATTTATTTGTCTTTTTTTATTAACTTAACCAAATTTTATTGATTAATTTGACCAAATTTTATTGAGGAAGATTGGAAACTTTTTGTTGATTTGATAAAATCTAAATATTAGAAGGTTAACTGTTTCCATTGTTTTAAATTCATAGTTGTAATTATAATACCGTAATTTGTAATTATTGTACACAAATTAAAGTTGTTGATAAATAATTTTGATGAAAATGAAGTAAACGTGAGAGTATAATTATATATTTTAATGTTATAAATGGCGGGAAGAGTTTTTGAATGCCTTTGATTTCAATAAAATTAAGATTATAATTATATATTTTAATATTATAAATGGCGGTAAGATTTTAGGATTGTGGTGTTAATGCCATTGATTTTTTTCTTATAGGGTAAACAAAATGGTTGGTCACTTACATTTTATAATTTTTCATTTTTATTCTTTAAATTTTAAAAAATAACGTTTTGATCACTTATAGTTTTTTACATTATGTGTAAGTGGATCATATATAATATTTTTATGGGGCTAGGGCTTCGGCCAGACCCTTTTAAGGGTGTATTTATACTTAGGGTAAATATATTATTTTAATAATTTTATTTTTATTTTAATTAATAATTATAATGTATTTAATTAATTTTTAAATTAATTTTTAATTATAATGTATTTAATTAAAATTATTAGTGTATATTTAATTTATTAAAATTATAACTTTAAATTAATATTTAATTAAAAAATATAAAGTTAATATATTTAAATTAAGGAATGAGATCCAGTTGTATGGTATAAAACTCTTTTAGTTTTACATTCATTTATCACCATCATCCAACGGTTTAAAATTAGTGTAAAACTTAGTTTTACACCATGTAAGTAGATCATAATCCTTAAATTAATATTTAATTTAATATTTAAATTATTGTAATTTTAATTATAATGTATTTAATTAAATTATTAGTGTATATTTAATTTATTTAAATTATAACTTTAAATTAATATTTAATTAAATATTAAATATTTTTAATTAATATTTAATTTAATATTCAAATTATTGTAATTTTAATTATAATGTATTTAATTAAAATTACTTGTGTTTGTAAGATTTTGGGGTTGAGATTTGGGGTTTAGGGGTAAATGTGTCAAGTTTAGTGTTTGGGGTTATGAGATTAGTCTTGCAAGTAGCAATTATTAGCGATCAAAGATTTAGGGGTTGAGTTTTGTGGTTTAGGGGTAAATGTGCAAAGTTTATTGTTTGGGGTTATGAGATTAGTTAGGGATTAGGGGATTAGGCTTTCAAGCAGCAATTATTAGTGATTGTATGATTTGGGGTTGAGGTTTGGGGGTTTAGGGATTTAATACATGTTTCAAGTTTAGTGTTTGGGGTTATGATATTAGTTTAGGGATTAATGGATTTGGGGATTAGGATTGCATTTTAACTATTAGTGTTTATAAGATTTATGGGTTGAGGTTTGAGGTTTAGAGGTATAATATGTTTCAAGTTGAGTGTCTAGGATTACATGAATAGTTTAGTGATTAGGGATTCGACTTTGACTTTAATTATCAGT
Organism: Hibiscus mutabilis; assembly: GCA_019671005.1. Lineage (NCBI taxonomy): Eukaryota > Viridiplantae > Streptophyta > Magnoliopsida > Malvales > Malvaceae > Hibiscus > Hibiscus mutabilis. The sequence goes on along the minus strand of CM033748.1, from coordinate 6,920,021 downwards.
TATTATAATATTTAGGGTTTGAGGTTTGGGGTTTAGGGGTAAATGTTTCAAGTTGAATGTTTAGGGTTATGGGATTAGTTTAGGGATTTGGGGTTTATTTTTGTTCACATTAGTCCCTAAAAGTTTATTTTTAGCCGAAATTTACCCATATATATTTCTATTTTTGGTAATTCAGTCGAATAATATTTTTGTTTATTCTAGCCCCTACAATTTAATTTTTAGTCAAAATTGCCCTATACTTATTTATATTTTTGGAAATTTAGTCCAATAATATTTTTGTTTATTCTAGTAGATAAATTTTAATTTTTAGTCTAAATTGGCCGCTATTCATTTTTTGTAATTTAGTCCAGTATTTTTAATATGCTGATATTTTTGTTTATGTTAGTCCCTAAAATCTTATTTTTCACCAAAATTGACCCTTATTTATTTATAATTTTTGTAACTTACTCCAATATTTTTAATATGATGATATTTTTGTTCATGTTAGTCCCTAAAATTTATATGACTTAAGGTTTATGGTTTATGATTTGTGATTTAGGGGCTAGTGTTAATGCTTTAGAGTTTATGGAGTAGTTTAGGGTATATGTTGTAGTTTATAGTTTATGATTTAGGGGTTAGTGTTAATGCTTTAGAGTTTATGGTGTAGTTTAGTGTTCAATTAATTCCCTACAAATCTTTATTTAACCAAAATTAATCTTTATTTATTTTTAATTTGTGTAATTTAGTCCAAAATTTTAATATGATGATATTTTTATTCATTTTAGTCCCTACAAATTTGTTTTTAACTAAAATTTACTCATTTTTATTTCTAATTTTTATAATTTAGTGTAATAAAGTAAAGATGGTGTTATTGGTTCATGTGATTAATTTGGATTCCTTAAGGTTTAGGGTTTAGTATCAATGATTTATTGTTTAGTATCAGTGGTTTATGGTTTAGCTTATGGATATTGGTTTATGAAATTAATTTTGATTCTTTAAGGTTTATGGTTTTGAGTTTAGTATTAACGGTTTATGGTTTAGTTTAGGGTTATTGATATACGAGACTAATTTTGATTCAACTTTCTAATTTATGCATTTGAATTCGAAATTAAAGCTTCATGTGTACGATTAAACTAAATTAAAATTTCAACTTTCATGTGTAAAATTACATGTTTACATCCAAATCAAAATTTTGTGTATAATTATATTAAATCAAAATTTATATGGTATAATAATAATAATAATGTCCGAATGGAATTAACTTATTCAACTCAGGATCTAATTGAGCTAAATTAAAACCTATAAGCATAAATCACAGACATAACTAAAAGAATTATAAAACTAAATGTGAATTTCAATTAAATTAACCTAAATTTGGACTTAACTGAATTAAATTAAAACCTAAAATTAAAAATTTAGGACTTAAATAAAAAATATCTAAAGTCAAAAGTACTAAAAAAAATTGTCCCTAACCTAAAAAATCAGGTGAGACTACTTTCCCTGATTCCTTCTCACCTTTCATTTTAGTTAAAAAAAGAAATAGATAATTGGTAAAAAAAAAGAGAGGGAAAGGACAAAATTTTAGAGGAAAATAAGTCGCCTATAATTTAAGTTAGAGATTAATTATCCTTTAAGTTCTGATGTGTTTTAAATGTTGCATTTTAGTCATAATATTCACTTTTAAGTTTTAGTTTAATTCAATTTAGTCACAAATATCCCTAATTCAATTTAAGGGTATATTTTTGTTCATATCAGTCCCTAATTTTTTAACTGAAATTGACCCCTATTTATTTTAAATTTTTGTAATATAGTCCAATGTTTTTAATATGATGATATTTTTGTTCATTCTAGTCTCTAAAACTTTATTTTTAGCCGAAATTGACCCATATATATTTTTATTTTTGGTAATTTAGTCGAATAATATTTTTGTTTATTTTAGTCCCTAAAATTTAATTTTTAGTCAAAATTGCCATGTATTTATTTATATTTTTGGCAATTTAGTCCAATAATACTTTTGTTTATTCTAGTACCTAAAATTTAATTTTTAGTTAAAATTGACCCCTATTCATTTTTTTGTAATTTAATCTAATATTTTTAATATAATGATATTTTTGTCCATGTTAGTCCCTAAAATTTTATTTTTAACCAAAATTAATCCATATTTTTTATATTTTTGTAATTTAGTCCAATATTTTTAATATGATGATATTTTTGTTCATGATAGTCCCTAAAATTTTATTTTTCACCGAAATTGACCCTTATTTATTTCTAATTTTTGTAATTTACTATAATGTTTTAAATAACGATGATATTTTTGTTCATTCTAGTGCCTAATATTTATTTTTAATGTGATTTGTGTTAGTGAAAGGCTTTAAATAATTCACTCAAAATGACCCAACCCAAAGTCTATCGACTATTTGTACCAAACTCAAACTTAATACGAATTCGAAACCCGAATTAACCCGACCCGAAATGAAACCGACTTGAAATTACCCGACTTGAAATGAACCCGACCTGAAGTCTACCCGAGCCCGAATTAACTCGTCAATTAATTGATTCGGACCCGAACCGTTTTGACCCGACCTAAAATTAACCCAACCTGAAATGAACCCGGCCCGAAATGAACCCAACCTGAAATGAACCCGACCTAAAACTGACCCGCATCCGTCCCGAATCGAGTCGAAACATCAAATTGACCTGAAATGACCTGTATCCGATTTGACCCGACCCGACAGGACCCGACATGAAACCCATCCGATTACCTGTGTTTACATGCCTATGCTTGACTACAACCCTTAGTGTCTTCACTCCTAGTTCTCTGAGCTTCTCCTTGAAATGTATGTTCCCAACTCTTGGTGCACCAAAAGAGATGACACTGATGAAGAGACCGGGGAAGTACGTTGCGGCGTCGTAGGCATTGAGCAGTGCCAAGGCACCCCCGAGGCAGGCTATGGCCGCAGATTGTTAAGCTAACTTCCTCGACTCTGTCTCCGAAAAAGTTAACAAGCTTCCGGATTTCATCCATGACTTGTTCCGATGCACTCAACTTGTTGTACCTTGAGAACTCGCCCTTGGAACTGTAGATGCTGAGGAACCCACGTTGGACCTTGATATGTGTTTTCCCAAGTGGCTGCAGGCTTGTTTTGAGGTCGGTGTACCATGCCACGAGGATACCTCTCCTACCGATTCTTGTAGTTTCGGCATCTCCATTGACTGCAACATATCCCATCCAGTTGGAATCCTTGCTCCATGTGCAGTAAGTCCTCTCTAACCATTCGGGAACATCGACATGGGACATGGCATAAATGTACTTGGTAACCTTGTAACCATGTTTAGTAAGTCCTAGTTCTTCAAACAGTTTGTGCCGATTGTACCTACAACTTCCACAAAACTTCGATAAAGGATCAAAGTCGAAAGCATCGTAAGTAGCTTCGACGAATTCTCCGTACTTGACAACTTCCCGCCTGAGCCAAGGGTGGAGAGGCTCAATAAGACCATCCCAATTGTGCAAACCATGAAGCTCACGCCATTGTGTGGATATATTCTCGATTGGGGACTTGGTCGGAGTCACTGCATTACCGTGGTCTACGAAATCGGCCGCCGTGCGCGGCAGTTGAATGAGTTGAGCTAACGGCATGGTGGGACGAAAGGTCTTTTTCTTTTTCATTACATGTCGAATAGGCCTAATGATAGCCATATCATGATGATTAAGTTTCAGAGTGGAGAGCTTGTTGAGGTTGGATGCTAGATGAAGATGAAGGCGATGCCTCAGAGTGGATTTCATGGCCTTCTTGATAAATTGCCAAGTTACATTGAGCTAAGAAAGGTGGATGAAAATGAATATAGAGAATGTATGTAAGGTGTAAAATGAGAATATATATATATATATATTGGTTGTTAACCAGAGAAGTAGGGTTTATTCCAGGTACATGGGCGGAATAAACAGCAACACTTTGGTTTTCTGGAAACCTTCAGAGGTCTGAGTTGCCATCAGCCGTCGGCATCTCGATGGTCAATAAGAAGACTTATGTTTTCTTTTGTTCCTCGCAAGTCAACCGGGGACTGAATTAAATACTTCGTCCGTACTACTTAAATTGTCCTTTATTAAACTTTTTAAGGTTATTTTTTTAAAATTTTGATAATTTATTTTTTAAAATTTATTATTAATAAAAATATATAAAATATATTTTAAACACTTTCAATCAAATAATTTTAAAGTATATATTTTATAAAATTTATTTTTTAAAATAATTATAGTTAAAGTTTATAAATTTGACTTTTAAAAAATCGATAAAGACAATTTGAATGGGACATAGAGGTAATAAAAAAAACCAGGGTGTTTCTCGTAGAATTGGTAATCCTCAAGCGTGGCAAGTGTTTAGCTTTATTTTCAACTAGAATTTGTATCGGGTGAATATTATTATTTTTCTAAATAATAATATTTTGAAATTAGGATAAATTAAAATTTTAAAATAAAAAATTACGTGAATCATTAGTTTTATGATTATTATGCGAAAAAAAATATTCTACAAATAAGTTTATTTTAGAATTTGAGAATTTAGGTTATAAAGTTTATAATTTAAGGTTTGTGATCAAAATTAAGGGTTTAATTTTTTAGAGTTTAGAATTTAAAATTTTAGTAATGATTTAAATTTTAAAGTTAAAATAGATATACTCGTGTCACAAAAAAATTTACACTAGCAGATATCAAATAATAACCTTTACATTTAATGGTATTTATTTATTTATTAGTCTAGATAAAATAATTTAGTAGGAAGTCTTTCTTTTCTTTTTATTATTGTGTGTAGTTTTATAGTAATGTATTAATAAAAGGGTAATTATTCAATACACATGTGGCGAGAACAAAAATTTTTCACAATCGCTTTAGTTTTAGGGTTTAGGGCTAGATTTTATGGTTTAAAAATTAGGGATTTAGGTTTAGTGGTTTAGAATCGATGGGTTGTGGTTAGAATTTAAGGAGAAGGGTTATAATTTAAGGTTTATAGATTAAAACATAAATACCTAATCATATTACACTAAACCCTAAACAATAAATTCTAACCATAAACCCTAGATTCTAATTACAACCCATAAATTCAAAACCCCTAAACCTTACCCCTAACATTTAAACCCTAAACCAAAAAAATAAGTCGCTTGTAAAACTTTTTTTGTTTCCACCACCAGTGTATTGAATATAAATCCTTAATAAAACACTACTAAAAGTGTAACTAACATATATACGTATATAAAATGTAGTTCCGTATTCAAATTTTAGCGAACCAAAGTATTATTAAAAAGTCAATATGATAAAGAATACTTATATCAATTTAATTTATTCTCTAAACTCGTATTTTTACATGAATTACATTATATAATAAGTATTTCATGTTTGTGCCTTGTTGTTGTTTTTTTTGTTGTTGAGTTTTTGTATTTATTTATAGTTAAGGGTTAACCTCAGAGCTATGATTGCTTACCCTAAAAGGATAAGAACAGGTGAATAAGATTAACCAACGTGATATAAAAATAATTGGCTAAGTTCAGTATGTGGCCAATGGCAGCTTAGCTAACCTGATTTACCAAATATTCTTCATCGTGAGTTGGCTTGGGTCATTTTCAATTCCATGCTAAAAGATTAAAAAGAAATGTGTGCGTAATTGGTCATATTCATTAATTCAGAACACGGTCCTCTTTTTCAACAGTCTCAACTGACCAAGTTCAATTTTTTTGTTTAGTCTTTTTTAAGGTTTAATTAGAAAAATTAAACCAGTTTCATTGAATCGGTCCAAATAGAAATTGGATAGGACTTGAGTGTCACTGCCATCCTCTGATCATCTTAATCGATTCAAAATCTCAACCACCCTTTGTTTAGACCATCATTTGAGTGAGGTAGATAGCTTCATCGTAGACTAGATAACAATATTCCTATACTTCCACATGTATAAGCAGTCAAGCTTTTAATATTTGAGGTTTGTCAACATAACAGCAACCTCTGCCGCACATGGTGTCCCATACATTTAACCGTATCAAAATTTCAATCTCACCTCCCGGCATTGCATGGATCAATTGTTATTGAAACTAGTTGGTGAATGAGCCAACTAGTATCCCCTATTTCTGGTACCAACTGGCCAATAAACGGGCTGGTTTTAGACGAACAAGGCAGATGAGTTAAACCAAGAAGATATTCCCCCATCCATAGGAAAGCATCTCATCATTCAAGTGTAGCAAAGGTGAAAATAAACATAGTTACCCTACAAGTGTAAAGCATTCTCGTCTCAAAACAACTGTTGTTACATAAAAACACTTCTAGATGGTCTCTGGCAAGAAAGATAAGCTACTCGACTTCAGCCAAATAATCTTCGATTTCAGCCGGGGGTTAGTACCCTGCAACGTAGCAAACAGAACAAATAGTTGATCAAGCCACCATAAAAGGAACAATGCAAATAAGCAGAAACAACCATTCTGAAATTTGGGAATAGAAAGTTGAATGGACAACAAAAATGAGTGACAAATGATTTAGAAAAAAGGTGAAAAGAGTCAAAGCAGCGCTTGCCTGAATTTTTTGTCCGTTCCAAGAATCCCAATTTCAATGTTTATCCCTGAGATTTGTCCTTCAAAACTGCATATTGAATCAACTGCTTTTGTTACATATAGAACATGAATCTTCCTCAACTGTAACATTTAGGTGGAGGAAACTTTAGCATCGACATTACCCCTCTTTGAGAGTCAAAATAGCAGTATTCACAGCATCATCAAGCTCCATATCATCAGTATATCTACAACAGTAAAAACAATAAACTGAAATTTCAGTCTTTACACAACAAACTGGGAAGTAAGAGAATGTTCGACTCTGTTCTGGAAAGATAAGATACATATTTATTTAGTATAATCAAATTAAATCGACAACCTAACATAGTCGATCTTAACAAATCATATAAAATTGATTAGTGTCGAATTCTAATAGAACCAGATTATAGGCAAACCCCCGGTAGAGGCTGGTACGATTCAATTCAACATTTTGTTTGTTCGGGTTTGATTGTGTCATAGCTCTATAATACCTCTTCTCAAGAAATGTTTTTGCATTTGAGACATTTTCCCCATTGCTGAGGCTTTCAATGAGAAATAGGAACCAGATGGATCCACCTAGCGACAAGGAAAAAAATCATAAAGATGAAAAGCACATAAAACATTGTATGCAATTTCTACTTGGTCACATAATAAACTATTATATATGAGAAATACCTGATACAATTGTGGACCATTGTCATCATATCCGGCAACCAGTAGAGATATACCAAAAGTCTAACACCACTACAAAGAAAAAGAAAGATACATCAAACTTACTATAAAAGCCAGAGGATTGCAACATTTAGCATTTCCACTTTTTTATCCAATTCAAATTGACCCAAACAATAGTAGCAATGCCTTTGATCAAATCAAAGGCATAGAGGGAAGAAAAAAGGGATCTATAATATTGCCATTTTCCTAAAAAAATCATTCTCAAGTTCCACTTTCACCCTCAACATCATGCAATCTTAAGGCCAAAACTATACTCGAAAAAACTTAGTAATTTACAAAAAGTTCAAAGAAAAGGTCTTCTCAGAGAAACTTAGAAAAGTACAGAAAAGTTTTAAGTAAAAACTTACATTAGATTCATGCTACTTTCACTTTGGCTGAATAAAATATGCCATTTTACAAACCTAACTCAAATGAAGCAAAGCATGGCCAACTTTTTGAAACAAAACTACTACCAAAGTCCTCAAAATTTTGGACCCCTCAGAATCTGTCATAATTTTGAGAAAAGGGAAAGAACAAGAATAGTGGTTTTCATAGACAAGGACATAACTCTTACCCAGACTGAGTGAATTCCTGCATAACAGCTGCAGTTTCCCGTACAAGTTGTGTCACTGGAATTCGTTCCTGCAAACAAAAATCTTGCACATGTTAGAAAGCATTCAATATTTGACATATAGCCTTTCGGTTTTGAACTAAGTTATTGGGACAGCGGTGCAAAGGTAACCAAGGCTGCAATACCATGATTTGATCTGACATATGTTTTCCAGGATGCACATAGGTGAGAAATTAAGTAAACTAAGTATCATTAAGAGCCATCAATAACTTGTAAAACCTATGATACTGTTCTGCTTGCTTCCTACTTTTTCGAACCAAAACTCGAAAATCAGGGCCCATACCACTGCAAAAAGGTACGAAGATTCATTGGTGTGCCTGTATATATACATATATCAAGAAATAGATAAGCTATATTAGCAGCAAAGAACTGGATTAAAACACAAATGATCACGAGTTATTTACTTAAAAGCCTATAATCTGACAATTATTTTGAAAGAAATGCATGTTAACTTTCTGCGTACCTAACCATCTTTCCAAAATTAAAAGCACAGTCTCCCTTCTTTTGTTGGAGATAGCAATATGTAACACAAAATAATAAACCATAACAGGCCTATATTACATGGTTAACGACTTACAGAGCTTTCTTACAAAACATAACAAGACAACAATATCATAAATAAAAAAAATCATCGATAATCAGCAAAAGAAAAGAACGTGAAACTTTTAAGACGGATAAGTTCAATAAAACAGATGGATGACCGTGCAATATATATCCAATAATTAGAAGAAAAGAACATATTCTACGATAGACCATCTTATGAAACATGAAGTTAAGTGAAGTTGTTAAGAAGAAAAAACAGCAGCAATCGAAAGAAATAGGGCTGAACAAACCAGTTCGAAAGAAGATGGAACTCTAGAAAACTTAGGGCTACAACCCCCCCCCCCCCTCTAGTTTTACTATTAATTCAAAGAACTTAAGTTGGCTTGCAAGCAAAGTTTTAATCCTAGCCCTGGATTTAAACATTAAAGATACCTAATAACCCTAAAAGTACTTGATAGCCCTAGCATTAGCCGTCTTCATATGTCTAATAATTAATAAATATTATAAAATAAAACTGAAATAATAAAATATTATAAAATTGTGCTCCTGCATCATTAAGTAATTTAGGATTCTTCTCGTGGACACTCTTGTTTGATAAATCAGAAATATCATAAATGTACATGAATTTGTACTTGCTGAAGTCATTAGCAAAACACAAAGATAATTACAGATGTAAACTGTTGATGTATCTTCAAGGAATTTAATGCAAAATACGACTACATGCTAATCAAATTCAATATATCCCAAGACTAAAAGAACCAAATAACTGAGCTTTCCAGATAATTGTAGAAAAATAGAAATGAAAAGAAAACCTGTAAACAACTCCAATATTTGGTGTCAGACACTGTATTTTCTGAACCTGAAATCAGACATCAAACATCCACATTCTGCGTCAATTAATAACTATTCATCAGCTTGGAATTGGAAATAGCATACTACTGATTTTTTATCATTTCATTCGTTATAAAGGTAGAGTAAATTGCAAAACATGGATGAATGTCATTTTCATTCTTCAAATACAAATGATAAAGGGTGGGTTTATGGTAATGAGTATTATACTCACAAAGGCTTCATCAACCAAGATTGAAGGCAATTTCTTCTCAGTAGCAATTACTACCACATTAGCAACTGGAATTTAAAACTATTATTAGCACAATAATCAAACCCATCAGCATCTATTTCGCTACTTCTAAAATCCCTAAACCCTTTTTTCTTAAAAAAAAGAAACCTTTGATTCCAAGAGATGTTTGACCCGATCCGACTGCTGTCAAGGCGTGCTCGATCTGAACTAGCTTTCCCGAAGGACTGTTAAAAACACAAGAAATAAAAAAAAATTATTCTAAAGAAATTATAAAAAGAATAATCCTTATTAGGGGATGAAGGCATTACCTGAAAGTTGTGAGAGAGTGAATATTGACTGTCACCCATGGTTCTGAATTACGGAGAAACAAAATTACGAAGAATATAAAAAAGAAACTGAAAACCAAAAATTGTTAAAAGAAAGAAAAAGAAAAGAGTAGCGATAAAAAGAACATAGTTTTTTTTTTCTTGAAATAAGGATTGTATTGCATCATCATCGAGTTTGATATACAATTCGGAACATCATATGAGAATACAAAGGGTTCATTACAATTCATTATCCAGTGGACAAGTGAGTGTACTACCCTATTGGCTTCTCGACTCACATGTTTGACCTTAAGTTCGGCATATTCGACAAGCATGTTATATGCTTCAGGCAGGAAGGTGGCGGTGATCGATCTGTCAAGCTTCTCGACATTCAGCTTGTTGACAATTGCCATAGAGTCACATTCGATGGTTGCAAGTTGCTAATCATTTTCCACAGGGATCTGTAGGCCAAGGGTAAAGGGTTGTCTCGGCAGTGTGCACCTCTTGGAGCTTGTGGGCTCTCGCGTCAAGGACCATGCCATGCGAGTTGCTGGCCACTACACCAATCAAAGCAGTTCCTGTGTTGGGCAGGAAGGCATCATCCAAATTTACCTTGATGGTGTCCTCGAAAGGGTAGGTCCATCGTGTAGCACGGCTACAAGGGATCATGCTGCTTGTGGGCTCATATGTGGCTGTATAGTCCGAAGCAAGCAATTGTGCATAGTCCACCACTACTCGGGCTAGAAAGAACTTGTTTTCATGTATTAGCTTGTTCATTCGGTTCCAAAGGTTTCAAAGGAGGATGATCGAAAGAGTGGATTAATCCCTATCCAGCTTCTAGAGTGATTCTTCCATCCAAGCTTTGCAACTAAAAAATGGCCATTGGGCAAGTGGGATGAGAGAGCACAAAGATCGAAGGCTTTTTTGATAGTGGGGCATTCACAAAATACATGTAGCCACGTTTACAATCCCATATTGCACATTTTACAAGTGCCTTGATTAATTCCCGCGGCCGCAAGCTTGGAGCCCGTGAAAAAAGCCTCATGGCAAAGCCTCCATCCAAATAAACGAATCATGGGCAAGGTGGGAAGCTTAGCCATTGCTTTCCAAATGGAAGGTGAGTCATTTACCTCATGTTTTTAGAGCTGCAGCCAATTGTATACGGATCGAGTGGTGTAGCTCCCAGACGAATGGTGGCCCAAGATGAGCATGTCACCTGAGAAGGGTGCTATGGGACAACGGCTGATCAAGTGGGCATCAACATCCGAGAACACTTGATTGAGTTTAATCACATTTCAGGCAACAACATTTTGAACTATGAAGTCCCCACACTTGATCGAATTGTTGGGGCTATCCAAGTGATTACCCTCAATAGTCAAAGGCCTGACACCTCCCAATTTGTCTTGCAAAATTTGAATCAACTGTTGGTCCATAGCCTCCAATGAAAGCCCTCCTTAATGCTTTTTTAGCCTTGTAAATACTGCTTCAAATGAAAAAGTCTTGTCTCCTTGCTTAGCTTCAAGTACATTACCTTGGGGGAAGTACTTGTCTGAGAGCACTTTGTAACATAGTGACTTTTTGTTGCAAATCAATCTCCAAACCTGTTTTGCAAGAAGGCCGAGATTGAATATTTTTAAATCACTAAATCCAAGCCCCTCTACATCTTTCGGTTTACATAGGTTGTGCCATGCGTCACGCCTGAGAAGAGGCGGAGTCATTAATCCCACATCGGAAAGGAAAATAGAGGTCTTGGGATATAAATACGGTGGTGCTGCACATCCTATTAAACATGTCTTTTGGGAAGATGGTAATGGCCCCGTGCCACATGCCACATGTGGCCATCCTCGCAATTTTAATTTGTCAGACCTTCAAAAGCTTATCGCTCTGGAAACCATAGGATCAATGATACAATATGGGAGCAAAAAATAGGACATAACATAGGCGAGAATGGCTTGGGCCACGGATTTGATGAGCACTTCTCTTCTACCATATGAGAGTAGGTTCTTAGTCCAGTTGCAAACTCTTTTGTCGACTTTTTCATCTAAGTAACCCAAAGCCTCCGTTTTGTTTTTCCCTACAATAAGGGGAGGCCTAAATATTGCCCAATGATCTCATCTTCTGTCATGCTCAATATTTCCTTGATTTCGATCTCGCTCTGAGTATTCATGTTATTGCTAAAGTAGATGGAGGACTTCTCAACATTAATCTTTTGCCCCGAGAAAACTTCACAAACCGTGAGTACATGTTTTAGTCTTGTTACTTTCTTCAGAACGGAAAACATAGCAACGAAAGAAAAGGGGAAACTTTCTTGTTGAGGAAGACGATTTTCAGAGATGTGGGTTGGGCTTATTTTATATGGGTTTTTCATCATGAATTTTACTTATTTCAAGGTGCGAAAAAGATTTTACCTTTATTAAGTACAAAGATATTTATATTTCAATTGATTTAGTATAAATTTATAATTATTATCTTATAGTTATGCGATGAGAGTTTTTTTGTTCCCATAAGTGCATCAATTTTAGGATTTAGAGTTTAAGTTTAGGATTTAGAATTTAGGAGTTTTAGTCTATGAGTTTAGAATTTAAAGTTTATGGTTAGAATTTAAGGTTTAGGGTTTAGGTTTTAGGGTAATATGGTTAGGTATTTAGGTTTTAACCTATAAACCCTAAAGTTTAACCCTAAACTCAAAATTTTATCAACATCCTCTAAATTCAAAACTAAAACACTTAAACCTCTAAACCTTAAAACTAGGACGCTTGTGTAAACAAAGTTTTTTCACAAGTGCTTGTCATAATCCAAAAATTTAATCTTTAATTTTTTTAATTAAATTGATGTGATTTTAACAGAAAATAAGATTAAATTACGCCGAAATTAATATTTTACTAAACTTTTCATTTGAAGATAAAAAATGTATAACGACATTTATTTGAAACTTTGGTTTTAGTTAAAAACTTTTGTATATCAAAATATTTTTTTTGATAAAAAATAGATTATTATTGTATGCCCCGTTAAAAAATCTCTCTAAATTTAATGAAAAAAAAGAGTGCACATGGTAATAATAAAATGTCAACATACAAGAATGAGTCCGACAAAACACAAATAGCAAGCAAAAACAAAAAAATAAAATCACTATTGGCTACATCCTTAGGCAACAAAGATGCAATCCTCGGGTGTACTGCAAACTGAACCACGGCAAAGCTGTCATGCTTAGCAATCTTGGCCAAAGCATCAGTTACCTTCTTACCATCGCGGCGAACATGCTCTAAATGCACACGCCAACTCCTCTGACGTAACTCATCCAAATGAAGCAAAATAGGAAGACCCTTCTTCCCGCAAGACCCTAACCGCAACATACGAGAAACATCTAAATTATCAACCTCAAATTATGATACGCCAATGGGCTAACTCCCGTGCATATGGTAGACCAATAGAAGCACCCCACAACTCTGCCTCCATGCAGAGCAAACGCCTATAAACTTAGCGAACCCTTCTAACCAAGACCCATGTGGTCACGAATCACCCTTCTACGAAAAACAACACCATTTATGATAAAATATGTTATTAAATCAAAAAATTCTAACACAAACAAAAATTTTAAAATTACATCAGAAATCAATATTTCACCAAAATATGTTATTCGATCATTTTTTAACAATTTACCAAATTACATTTACACAAAATAAGTTCTATCTCTTTACTAAAAGATGTAATTTATACCATAATTTGGTAAACTACACCATATGCTACTAAATTATTATCATTGATTCGAAAATGCCATCGAACTTTAAATTTTGTACAAAATTTTACTTTCGACTCGTTTATGACATTTCGTCCAAGGACGGAGCTATTAGCCCCCACCCCTGAAAATTTTTATTTTTTCACTTTGGTCATGTTATATAAATTGTTTTAAAAATTGGTTTATTTCTAAATTTGCCCCCTCACTTTCAAACATTTATATTTTTTCCCCTAACCTCAAATCCTGGCTCCGTCCCTGACTTCGTCGTAACTCTTAATGGGACTTTAACCCAAAACGGTGTCATTTTGCTAGAGGAAAAATAATAGAAACATACAGTTTGAAGGATTTGAACTCATGACCTTTAAATGCAAAAGCTAAGCCTTAACCAATGAACCAACATAAGATTATATAATATTTTACCACAAATATTATATATCTCAAGCTCCTTGAAATTAATTCAAATTATTTATACATTATTTTTATAAATAATTTGAATTGATCTCAAGTAATTTAAGATATATAATATTCGTGGTAGAATATTGTATAATCTCATGTTGGTTTAGTGATTAAATCTTAGCCTTTGCATGTAAAGGTTTTAGGTTCAAACCCTTCAAAGTGCATGTTTTAATTATTTTTCCACTAGCAAAATAATGTTGTTCTGGGCCAAATTAGGTTTCAAAACGTCCGTACAAAAACGTCATCGTTTTAAGTTAATGTTCCATTAAGAGTTAATGGCGAAGTGGCATAAACGTGCCGAAAAGTAAAATTCAGTGTTAGATTTGAACATTTTTAAGTTTAGTGACATTTTCGAGTTAGTAATAATAGTTTAGTGACATCTGGTGTAGTTTACCCTAATTTTTATTAGTTCACTAAAAAATTTACTTAAGCACAAAATATAAATCGATTACCAAAATTAATGACGAAAACATATCATTAGATCAATTTTTTTAATGTTCTAACAAAATATATATACCATTTTTTAACATTTGGTCGAAACATATTGACAAAAATTATTTTTCTCTTTTTTCGGTGTTTTTTGTGCTCAACATTAAAAAATTAAATCCGAAATATTAACCCTAAATTCTAAATCATGCACCCTACAATTTAAAAATACATCTTACACAAAATACTCTAAACTCTAACCCTAAGCCCTAACCTTAAACCACAATCCTAATTCTAATTTATTTAATGATGTGGCATAAATAATGTTATCGAAAAGGACACCTAATTTCTACTCAAAACATATAACCTTTATTATAATTTATATATTTTATGAAAATATTAAAATACAAAATTTATAACAATGACCAAAATTTTTATAAACGATCAAATTTTTTAATAATAAGATCTTAATATTCTTAATATTGAGCTTAAATATATATTTGGATCTCGAGCCAAACACATTCTTTTAAGTTGGTTCTTAAAAAATTTTGCTTTTAAATTGGTACCCAAACTTTAATTCTATTCACTATTTTTGTACTTTTATTAGCAGTTTTAATCCAAAACATTTACACATTCAATCAACATGGTCCTACAATTCAATACATTTATCCATTCATTTATAAAAGTTTCATCAATTTAATCATATTTTATGATATTGTCAAGCCAAACGAGTTCACCAGACCAAAATAACAATTGGATAAGTGAATTCTACCATAAAACAACAAATTATTTTTAAACTTTTATTATACCAATCGACAAGTGTCAAAATTGTCAAATAAAATAAACATAGTCTATAGTAATTAAATATTGAAAGTAATATAGAGAAGTAGGGTTGATCCACAATGACTAAGGAAATTGACATCTCGCTTCTTGATTTGAGTGATCTGCAAATAAAATAAAAAGGGGTTTTAGAGATAACAGGAAAAAATAACTGGTAAATAAAATAGAAAATTGTAAGGAAATTAATGGTGATGAGATAGCCCTAGGCTTTGCTAGCCTCAATTCGATTGATCATCGAAATAGATCTTCCCTCCTTGATAGTACGCTGGTTATAGTTTGCAGGGTCAAACCCTACAGCTAACTATTCTCCCTGGTTAATTTAGATTTCTAAGTCTATATACGAAATCTTATCCTTGTTGGTCTAACTATGCCTATCGTCGTTAGCACCAAGTCACTTTGAGTATTGGAAGAGCCCAACTCGAGTTATGGTGTCTCACAGAGAATCAAACTCGATCTTGATTCCTTTTAACGAACTGCCGCTAAGTTTGTTCACATGAAATCGAATTACGACCAACTGATCTGACGCCCAAACCGCAAGCTAAAACACCTTTCAAATCAACTTCGACCTTTTGAGTTGAAGATGCAGTAACTTTTAAAGGAATGTCTGATTGTCGCTCTTAATTTATAAAGAATCAAATAATACTTCTCGGTGTTGTTAAGTGTAAACTCAATGAAAAAAAGTAAAAGAAAGTAAATTGTTATAGAATTCACCAAGGGAAATACAAATTTCAATATGAGTTCAAAAGTTGAACCTAAGGTGTATTTATATCCGATAATCCTAACAAAATAAAATAACTCGAAATCCTAAATAAAAGATAAAACAAGAGATAAATATTTTAAACTAGTGGACTAAATTTAAACCAAAGATTTATCACAAAAGATAAAATAATTAATTTGAAACATGTGGTTCTAGTTGAATTATGCGTTTTCTTCTGGATAATCTCATATTTATCTCCCAGGCATTTATCCTCAAGATAATTCCGAATTTTGACTTGGGGATAATGCCATCTGCCTTCTAAAAGCCATTGACTGTACCTCCGAATTTTGCTGCATCAAACTCGGACTGCGTTGTGTCTCAGGTCGTGCCCACGACTTCTGCCTTGACATCCAGTGAAAATTCAGATTCTGCATTCAACTGTTGATTTTAGGCTGACAAATTCCAACGAAGCTCCTAATAAAAAAAAGCCAAAAAAATGACGAATAAGTAATATACTAACGAAGATTGAGGAATAAATATCACTAATAATATGCAATATTTTACACTTATCACCAATAAAGTAATAAAATATTTATAGGAGAAAAAAATAATTTAAAATGTTAAATTTATTAAATTATTTCAAATTAGGATCAAATTAATAAAATGTATACATTTTGATATTAACTTAGGATAATGTATCTAATTCAGATACCAATTTGTGATAATGCACCTAATTCAAGGATCAATTTGAAAACAAAAGTTATATACATACTAATTTGAAAGAAAATGTATAGTTTAAGTACCAAATATATATTTAAACATTAATATTAACTTGTTAGGTATGCACAGTAGACTACCGGTTGCAAAGTTGGTACTCATGAAGTCATAAAAAGCCTGTTGCCATATCACAATGCGCTAGGTTACAACATCCCCTAATATTCCTCTTTAACCAATTACTATTACACATTTTGAAAAAATAAATAAAATAAAAATAGAGTAAAATATTCAAATAACTACTTAATTATAAATGTGACGTTAATATGACTATCATATTTTTAATTATATCAATAAATTATTTAAGTGGTATCAATAAAAAAAATAACGCGATAATTAATAAAAATATACAATTACATATTTAATTCATGTTATTTATATATTATATCAATTTAATTATAATATTAATTATTATAAGTAAATTAATATAATATATAAACAACAAAAACTAAATATATAATTATATAAATTTTAATTAAATAATTTTTTTAAAAATTATATTTTTATTAAATAGTTAAATAATTTTATTGACACAATTAAAAAATATGATAGAAATATCCTTAATAAGGAATGGAATGGTTGCCAAAATTGCTTGACGTTACCAAGAAGCTACCCCTTTTAAACGATTTTTACAAACTTGGTTAGAAAAAGTATGTTAATTTCCCACCATACCAAATGCTCCATTGAAGGCTAAGTACTTTCTGCGCTGTAGCACTTCGTCTTCTCCTTATTCACTGTCGGAATTCGTTAAGTGTTTAACGGCGGGGGGAAATGATAAGGAATCTCCGGGCTCGGCGGCGGCCGCGTTACGGCGCGCAGGTATGTGCAGTGATCTCAGCTCTTCTCCTCTTATTTTCAGTATCTATCCTCTACACCCGTCTTTCTCTCTCTTCCAAACCCGACATGTACCCCCATCACTCATCCGTAGACGACGACGACAGCAACAACGATGCCGTTTTCCCCACTATCCCTCTCCTCTCCGATTCCGAAGACGTTGCCGCCACCACCATCACCTCCTCGACCGACGACAAAATTGACGAATTGGATACCCTCGAAGAAAACGACATAACCGACGGCGACAACAGCAATGAAATCGAGCAAGAGGAGCTAGAAATCACGACAATGAATAAAAAAGACAGCATCTTTTCGTCTGGGCATTTTTATTTCGACCATTTAAGTGGGTCAATTAGAAGAGCTTTCAATAAACGTTCGATTCAAAATTGGGACTACGATGGAGGGTTTTTGAACGATGGGTTTGGGGGGGATGATGATAAAATTAAGGCAGCCTTTGGATCCGATGATATCCCATTGGATGAGGAAGTTAGGAGGAAAATGACTGAAGTGGAAAGTATTGAAGATGCTTTGCTGGTGAAGGAAGTTGCTGGGAGAAAAGTGAATCCTTTGAGGGAGAAATGGGGTGATTGGTTTGATAAGAAAAGTGATTTTCTGAAGAAGGATAGAATGTTTAAATCGAATTTAGAGATTTTGAATCCATTGAATAATCCTTTGCTGCAAGACCCTGATGGGGTTGGTGTTACTGGCTTGACTAGAGGGGATAAAATGGTGCAAAAGTGGATTTTGAGTGAGTTCAAGAAAGTCCCTTTTACTGTGAAGAAGCCCTTAGGGATCTCCGAGATGGGCTCGGAGGTTAAGAAATCTAGTGAGAGTAAGAAAAATGAAAATAAGAGGAATGTGTTAAACGAAAGAGAAAGTAGTAGTAGTGGTAAGGATGATTTGAGTTCAAATACAAATGGGAATGGGAGTATAATTAGGAAGAATAAGGTCAAGAACGTAGATTTGGAGGCTCATAAGAGTAACACTGAGTTTTCGGGTCATATATATGCCGATGGAAAGAGATGGGGTTACTATCCTGGATTGGACTCAAGGTTGTCTTTTACCGATTTTGTGGATGCATTTTTGAAAAAAGGGAAGTGTGATATAAGAGTTTTTATGATATGGAATTCCCCTCCGTGGATGTATAGTGTTAGGCACCAAAGAGGGCTGGAGAGTCTGCTTGCTCAGCACCCAGATGCTTGTGTCCTAGTGTTCTCTGAAACAATTGAGCTTGATTTTTTCAAAGACAGTTTTGTGAAAAATGGGTAAGTTTTGTTCTGGTTCAGCATTTTGATTTATCATATCTATGCTTCTATAAACGGTTTCTTGTTCTGCAGTTACAAAGTTGCTGTGGCAATGCCAAACCTTGATGAATTGTTGAAGGATACACCAACCCACATATTTGCTTCGGTGTGGTTTGAATGGAGAAAGACAAAGTTTTATCCTACCCATTATAGTGAGCTCGTGCGACTTGCTGCTCTTTACAAGTAAGCTTGCTCATCTATGCACATACTTTTGTGAGGTTTAGGATGTAATTTTGAATAATGTTATTAATTTGCTGCCATAAATGTTTTAATTGGCTGCTACATAACAGACTTCATTTGGTGGACTGCTACCTTTTAGCTTCAATTTTTACACTCTTTGTTTTCCTTGTGCACTTATTCCTGCATGTCATTTGTTTTGCAGATATGGTGGCATATATCTTGATTCTGATATTATAGTTCTGAAACCATTATTGTCACTCAATAATTCTGTGGGCCAGGAAGATCAGGGAAGCTCTTTGAATGGAGCTTTAATGGCATTTAGAAAGCATACGTAAGGGCTGCACTTTGTATTTAGAGTACATTTGTAGAACTTGCTATTTGTCTGAAGGCCTTTGGCAGTTTGAGTATTTTGAAGAGTTTTTCTACTTAACTGCTGACTGTCTTTATCTCGGATATTCATGTTTGTTTATTGTAAAAGAAAAAGGTGTTTCTTCTTTGTTTCATTTCTTTGAATAAGTTTTACAATAGAAAGCTGTACCTTTTCCTATTCTGTGTTTAGGCATGTTCTGATAATTTCTTGGATTAGTATATTTATGGATGCAGTGTTTGAGAATAACTATGGTGCATACTTCTGAGTCTATGATTTATATCTAGTTTCTGAAATGAAAAGTCTTTCTCTAAGTTTTGCGTGGAAGGAATTGTAGAAGTGCTCCCCCTTGTTTCATGTTTTTGCTAGATTTTTTATTCTTCTTACACCAGCAATTAAATCATTCTTGGATTTTTGCATTCTCTTGTGCAGTCCTTTTATAATGGCGTGTTTGAAGGAATTTTATTTGACATATGATGATACCCAATTGAGAGGGAATGGGGCTGATCTTCTATCAAGAGTTGCAGAAAGGTTTTTGAACAAAAAGAACGCCATATCCATCAAACAGCCAGAGTTAAATGTGCAACCTTCCTATGTTTTCTTCCCTATTAGTTCTCGGCATATTACAAGGTATTTTTCAAGCATATCCCTATTCTTGAAAATGATCTCTTAAATGCATGTCTCTCTCTTACAATTCCAACTCACTTTGGGCAATAAACATGTATACATGATACTAGATGTATGGCTCTTATCTTTGCAAAATCTAACTAGTGAATCATCTCCATGCTCCCCAACTCCAACTTTAAATTTTTTTTCCCCATGGTGATTGATCTAGTTTGCATTAGTTTGACTGATTGATTTTCCTTTGTTATTATATTTATTTTGGGCATCTGTCTTCCAGCTAACCGAGCTATTATACTATGTTTTGGCTAGAACTACATTTTAAATAAGTATAGCCTTGGATTTCACACGGTAGATTTCTTTCTTTAGGATGAACTTTGAGTCATTTAACCATCTCCAAAATCTTTAAATCTCTTTAGAATGTTGGGTGTTTCTCTCAGCTTGCCTACCTCTGTTAGAACCTAGAATTCCATAGCCTATAAAAGGTATTACCATAATAGTGATCCTCACTGGCCAGTTTGCGTTTTATGAGATGGAATGTTTACAGTTTCCATGTGAAATATTTTCTCTAGCGTGCCTTGTGACTCTTTTCATTACACTAGTTGCACTTCTTTACCTCTGAAGTTTTAAATTCTTCTTTTCTGCAATTACTAATTTGGATCAAAAACAGATACTTTGTTGCACCGTCGACAGAAACTGAGAAATCGCAGCAAGATGCTTTATTCAACAAGATTCTGACCGAATCTGTGGCGTTTCATTTCTGGAACAGTGTGACATCTTCCCTCATTCCAGAGCCAGAGAGCCTTGTAGCCAGGATTATTAACCATCCATGTATTCGTTGCTCTGAATTGTTGTGAATTTCACATCTCTCTCTTAAGCCCTGCCCGAAAATTAACGAAATCAATTCTTTTTTGATCCGCGGTTGCAAATTGCTTTAATGGTATTTGTAGATTTTCATTGTCATGTTGTAAAGTTTTCTATAATCTCATTCCTTCAATTTGCCAAATGATTAGGCCTCCCCAACCAAGTCAAAATCAACCTTCTTATGTAATTTACCCGCCAACTATGTTCAGGCGATAATGTACATTTGGCAATTGGCATTGTGCAAATAGAACATCATCATTTTCTGGGTATGGGAAGCCTAATGAACAGAGTAGCAATTATGTATTATCCATTGGTTTCTTTTGTTACCAATATTCATTTTCGATCTATCAAAATCTATGATATTACAATGACTTTGTTGCTGATATCCATGTTAGATTTCTCAATATTGAAAGCCAAGGCAAAAGTAATTGAAGTTCGGGTCGGGCATTGTGAAGACAAGAATACGCGGCAAAAGTAACTGTTGTTTCAATTTATAGTGTGCATGATTTCATTTCACATTTAAATTCTGCAATTTATCTATTAATTTATATATTCGAACTCTGCTTCCATACGTGGTACACTTTTAATCCTTGGCATTAGGTCCAAAGCATCTTCTCTTCACAAGATCCCACACCCATTGCACCATGAACCTTCTTCCTTTAATTCCATTCAGATTGTAGCCATTTCCAGCTGCATCCGTTGAGACTTGACCCACATATGCACCACCACCACCCGAACCGTACACACCTAGACACAGGTCGGCGATTTCGCCTGGTGCAGTTGGATTATTACCAGCATACCATGCGTTCACAAGTGGGTTAGTCGCAGATTCGGCTAGCTCATGAGCTATAACACTGATCATTCCGTCGACTCCAACGTCCCCATTAGGAGGGCGTATTACAGTGTTACCTCCGTTCCCACTCGGTGGTGGTGGCATCCCCATAGGCATGGCAAATGGATAGGCACACATGCCCGGACACTGAGTTCCACTGTAACCAACCCAAGCATAAGGAACTATTACACCAACAGTGGCCGGGAAGGTGAAGTAATGAAAGGCGCAAACCGCCCTGCAGAATTCATCAACCATGATATCAGCTGAAGTTAGCACCAAATAGTAGCCGTTTTGAGGATCCAAAGGCAATGGTTTTGGCTGGGAAGTGACGGCATTTTTTATGATGGCTTGTATCGACAAGCGATTGAGACGAGGACCATGGGAAAGTTTGGTATCAAAGAACTCCCCCGACAGGGTAATGCTATCAGTAACGTTTGATTCTGTTTGGTCGGTATAGAGCCTGATAGTGCTCCACCAGTCAGCAACAGAAGGACGAGGAGCTGGAGAAGAAAAGGAACTTAAGAAATCCCTTATGGTGTCCTGGTGGGTTTGGTTCCAGTTACCATACCAGATTATATACAGTTTGAGAGGCGATGCAAGAACAGGACCCATGTGGTACTCAAGCTTATCCGGGTCCGGAGAATCCGCAGAATTCACAGCTTGGCTAGACCCAGTGTTTAGACTCCATGAAAGATCCAAATGAAAACATAAGAAAGATAATAGCAGGAGAACAAAACAAGACAGCTTGTCCATTTTTGTTGTTGTTTCTTTGAATGTCGTAGGTTATTGACAATTAAAAGACAATGCATACTTCTTATATAAGGAAAAAAATAAAGGGTTGTTTATTATTTTTCCTGAGGCTATACATTGTTTTTTCCGAGTTTCACTCCAATCCATTATTTCCATGTCATAATATCCGATACAAGTTTGATCCTTCTTTGGCTAAACTTAATTTCCCTAATCTTTATTCACATGTATTAATTAAAGGTGTAGGGCTAACAATTAATTGCTTTATGTTAGATCAACAACAAAACTATTTTATTACTTAATGCAGTGGTTACTGCATCTTTGGCTTTTAAGTCCTCTTTTAACACTCTAATCTTTATGAAATGAATTACTTAATGTTATATCAACAACAAAACTACTTTAATAATTAATGCAGCGGTTACTGCATCTTTGGCTTTTAAGTCCTCTTTTAACACTTTCATCGTTGACTATCTATCTTTCTATTTATTTTTTTGGGTAAAGAAAAAATATCTATTAGAAGCTTATAAGCCTAAGAACTCAACCAATTACAATCTTCTCATAAAAGACATAAAACCTCATCCGAAGGATAATTAAAAATACGAAAACCAAGATTTAACGGCCAACTCAGTTTGGCCAAACCATCGGCTACCCGATTTCCTTCTCTGATCGCGTGTTGTATTTCCAAATTGAAATGAATCATCTGCTTTATGTTTCGTATCAAAGGCAAAGAAGCACTCCCATGGTTAGCATCTCTTATAGTCTTCACTACTTTGATGTTTTGCAGATTTTTTTTTTATAACCGACTTCTTTCAATATTTGTATCCTTCTAAAACCAAAATTTTCAATAAAAAATCGTTTTTGGGATATTAATATATATATATATATATATTTGATAAGTATATTTATTTCTCTAAAAAATATTTTTTTTTCACATATTTAAAATGAAAAGAAAGGCAAAATGTAGTAGGAGTCTCTTTTTTTTGGCCATATAGTAGGAGTCTGAAGTCATATAAAGGGCAGGAGAATGGAGATGCAATGTGATGGATGCTCCCCATAAGCCATAAGCATCTTTAACTTCCCATGCCTTAGTTACAGGGGATGATTGGTTTTTTCCGAGTCCAAATCTTCTGCCCCATTAATGTCTCATTCTAAAAAATTAAGTTTAAGGTTAGAATTTAGTAAAATTTAAGGGTATGATGTATTTTTTAAGGTTTAAGATTAGAATTTATTTTTTAGTGATGAAGCATAGAAATTAGTGGTGTTCAAAATTACATGACCCGCCTACCCGCCGTTTAAATCTAGGGTATTTTTATTACTTCTATTTTTTTTTACGATCAGGGTATCCGACCTGCTATATTTAGCGGGTTCACGGATCAGGCCCGTGTCATAGAAATCAAATTACTCGAGTATCGTGAAACTCAATTAATTTTTTAATATTTTTTAGGCTTAACAGTCAAATAAGTGCTCAAACTATACATTTTCCCCAAATAGGTGCCTAAACTATATTTTTGGGTAAAATAGGTGTCTAACGTTCCGTTTCGTGACCCATTAAAAGTTTTTCTGTAACATAAGTTAATTTTTTTCCATTACCCAATGAAAATCGAACACATGACATGGTTTTCTCATTTTCTTAAATTAAAATTCGAAAATGAAAAAAATATATTAATTAACCAAACAATTTTCAATTTCTCTAAAAAAACCCCAAACCCTAACCCTAAATTCCTCCACTCCAACTACCGATTGCACCATCGACGAACACCAACAATGAAAAAAAGAGAGGTGCCAAACACTTGGACGGTGAACGATAAAACCACTTACGCGTGAGAGATGTCGGACGGTGAGGGAGATGTGATTTGGGGGTTTGATTGAAAGAAATTAAAATTTTGGGATTTTTAAAGAAATTCAGTTAGCAACTCATTGACCAATTTGAATCAAAAATAAAATTTCAATGCCCACATTGAAAGTTTGGTTACCAAATTCGGGTCATCACGTTCGGATCGTTATTGGGTCAAGTTTACCAGGTTTAAATTTTAGTGATGATTTTGTCAAAAGAAATAATTCAGTGACAAAAATAAAAAAGTAGTAATAGTTTAGTGAACACCCTAAAATATAATAGGATTGCCTATATAAATATTAAAATAATAGATCGAAAATTTAGAGGGGATAGATAATCTGATCGGAGACTCAGACCGCCGCAGCCGCTCTTTCAATGGTTTCTTCAATTTTCATTTTAACAATTTTTTGGTTGCATTGATTTGAATTGAATGTATCCGAATTCCAGCTCACTTGAATCTCTTTGCCAGAAATGTCTGCTGCTTCCCAGTTCTTCAGTATCAACAATTTTCGCTTCTATGGTCAGTGCCCATTTCTTTTTCTTCATTCTTCGTTTCGTCAACACTGCCATTTGTATCTTCAATCCTTTTCTTTTCTTCCTTTTTTTTGCGTGCTGCAATGCACCTGATTGCACATTGTTCGCCATCATCCTTAGTTCAGCTCATTGGTTTGAAACCTTTCATTCACGATTTACCTGAGCTTTCGGAACTTAACAAGATGTGTCACAATTCAAAGCTGTCCCAAACATCCTTATTCCCTGTCTCTTGGCATAATTAACCCAATTTTTTTGTTCGATTCCGTTGCAAAAGAAAAAGGTTTTGTGGGTTCGTCGCAAATGCCGAAAACAACAATAACAAATATTATAGGAAAAGGAAAACAAGCTGGTGGAGACGGTTCTTTTTCGAGGATGACGGTAATTGGTTTGGTCTCAAGGACGATGACATTGTGGAGGAAGATGGGGATGTGTCATCAGACTCAGATGAGAAGGAGGGAGGCAAATTTGAGGCATGGAAGAGGAGGGCTGAGGCCATAATAGAGTTGAGGGAAGCACAAGAAGATATGAGAAATGAGGAGAGCAGAAGATGGGAGGATTGGATTGTGGTTGCTGATGGGGATGGGGATGATAACGGGCTTGGTTCTGCAAATGATTGGGATGATGATGGGACTGGCGGCGGCTCTGGCATTGGGGAGGAAAAAGAAAACGGTTTGGTTCAGTCTGTCAGAGATTTGGTTCTTGGGAGGGAAGATGAGGATGTATTGTACGAGGATCGTGTTTTTGGGTATGCCTCCTTCAATTCGGTAAGTTATTATTTTCGAATTAGTGTTAAATAGTTTTACTCTTTTATAATTTTAAACATTTTATGTTAAAGGAATAATTAATCATTTCAATGATCGATAATATGTATCATAAAATACGAAATATAATGTTCATGCATATATCTATATCCTTGGCCTTGGATATATATATATATATAACCCTTTTCGACTACCTCTTCATTGTTTTAGTTTACTCACCAGCATTCTGTGAGTTTTAAATGCAATTGCTTTTGATTAAGTTCTAAGTTCTTGTAGGACCAAGGGCTTGAGATGTTCATACATTTTTTGCGGTGACAGGCTATGTTTTTGGCATTGCTGTTAGTTATACCCTTGGTCTTGGATTTTGTGGTTCATGATTATGTTCTTATGGACAGGTAAGAACTCTGGCTCCCGTTCAATTGGTTAATCTTTCCTTTTGAAAAAATATATAGAAGCGTGGGAAATTTTATCATCATGGTTTATCCATTGTCTTCTAGTCAATTCCTATGAAGCAAAGGGACAGCTCGGGGACGGCCGTGGACATCCCAATTTTATCGGGGAGAGTCAAATTTTAACAGGGACGGTCAACATTAATTGGTCCATACTCCCTGCATGCTGCAACAGCTTTACATGTTCTATTTGGTTGTTCCTTGATCATCGCCCAACTGACAAATTATAACCCAGAAAAATGAAAGGAAAACAAAAGCAGTGACCAAAAATGCATAGATGGAAAAAATCAATCATCCCCTGTAATTAAGATCTATATAAAGAAGGGAAATGCTACTAGACCAAGAAATAAAAGATTGCACTAGCTCCAACAAGTCAATTCAATTTATATAATTTCAGTTCATACATAACATAAAGAAAATCATTAAAGTTCACAAGAAGAATAGAGATCCACTAATTAGTCGAGTGATTAAAAATGATTAATCTTATATAAATTCAAATCTCGATATTTACGTTAGGAATGTAATCATCTCTACTTAATAATAAAAAGTTCCAGAGAAAGAATAAAAGGTTTTAGATCCGCGATATTTCGGATGCAACAATTTGCAAACTGAAGCCCAAACCAATCACCTTTTAAATTTCATTAAAACTAAGGCCCAACTCTTATTTTCATTTTTTCTTTGTCAAGTATCGCTTCTGATTTGGCACCGAGTATAACGGTTCTGCATCGTCTTGCAAATTACTACAATCTTCATTTTTTTTTTGCCATAATCTCCTCTTTCGCCATTTCCTAATGCTTCTCAGATCGCATGGAATTAAACCCAGATTATCACCCAATCCTCTCTTCACTCTCAACCAATATTATCTCCAATTCACCACAAATCATATTGATGTCCAATCTCCATTCTAATCTTCAGGAACCCAATCTTCTATTAAAGCAATCTGTTCTCAAGTCTATGAATCGTATCAGCAACAAGCCTTCTCAAGATTCTTACCTCCAAAGCTTAACCTTAACATCAATCCTTATTCTTTGACACATGAACAAGCCATTTCAATTGTTGCCCATCTGGCAAATGAATCGGGTTCCATGGTTGCTCTAAGTTTCTTTTACTGGGTACTTGGGATTTTCAAGTTTAAACATTTCACGAGGCTTTACATTGTAACCGCCTCTTCTTTGATTAAAAATGGTAACTTTGATAGAGCCAATGAAGTAATGCAGTGTCTGGTGAGGAATTTTGCTGAAGTTGGGAGGTTGAAGGAGGCTGCTGGGATGGTTTTTGAGATGCAAAATCAGGGCTTGAAGCTAAACGCTGAAACCTTGAATTGTATATTGGGGGTTGGTTTCAAAATGGGGCTGCTTGATTATTCGGAGAAAGTGTTTGATGAAATGTCTGAGAGAGGTGTGTGCGGGGATTTTATCAGTTATAAATTGATGTTAGTTGGATATTGCAGGGCGGGGACGGTTTCAGAGGTTGATAAGTGGTTGAAGGGAATGCTTGAAAGAGGGTTCAGTGTTGATAATGCTACTTGCACATTGGTTATCAGTTTGTTTTGCGACAAGGGTTTTGTGAATAGAGCCCTCTTGTATTTTGATAAAATGGTGAAGACGGGGTTTAAGCCTAATTTGGTTAACTATTCTTGTTTGATAAATGGGTTATCTAAGAGGGGTAGTATAAAGCAGGCCTTTGGAAAATTGGAAGAAATGGTTAGGAAAGGATGGAAGCCTAATGTGTATGTGCATACTACTTTGATTGATGGGCTTTGCAAGAAAGGATGGACCGAGAAGGCTTTTAGATTGTTTCTTAAGCTTGCTCGGAGTGACAAATACAAGCCGAACGTTCATACATATACTTCTATGATTGGTGGATATTGCAATGAGGAGAAGTTGAATCGGGCAGAGATGTTGTTCAGCAGAATGAAAGAGCAAGGTTTGGTTCCTAACACCAACACATATACCACTCTTATTAATGGGCATTGTAAAATGGGAAATTTTGAACGAGCATATGAATTGATGTGTCTTATGGATAAAGAAGGTTTTACTCCTAATATATATACATATAATGCAATTATTGATGGCCTGTGTAAAAAGGGAAGGGTTCAAGAAGCCTATGACCTACTTAGTAATGGCCTTCTACATGGATTGCAAGCTGATAGAGTTACATATACCATTCTCATTACTGAGCAGTGCAAGCAGGCTAATACTGAGCTAGCTATTGCATTTTTTGGTAAGATGGTTAAAGCTGGCCTCCAGCCTGATATGCATTCATATAACACACTGATTGCTGCATTCTGTAAGAAAAAGAAGATGAAAGAAAGTGAGAACCTTTTTGAAGAAGCTTTGAAGCTTGGATGGGTTCCAACCAAGGAAACTTACACATCCATGATAAGTGGGTACTGCCGAGATGGAAACTTAAGTATGGGACTCAAGTTTTTCAACAGGATGAATGACCATGGCTGTGTACCAGATAGCATCACATATGGGACGATGATCAGTGGACTTTGCAGAGAGTCTAGGTTGGAGGAGGCATGCCAGTTGTATGAGACTATGATGGATAAGGGGTTCTCTCCATGTGAAGTTACTCGGTTGACACTAGCATACAAGTATTGCAAGAAAGGTGATTCTGCCATTGCCATGGTTATGTTGGAAAGACTAGAGAAAAAACTTTGGTTGCGGACGGTTAACACCTTGATCAGGAAGCTTTGTAATGAGAAGAAAGTGGGGATAGCAGCATTATTTTTTCATAGATTATTGGATAAGGATAGCAATGTTGATCGTGTAACTTTGGCAGCGTTTGTTACTGCATGTTATGAGACTGACAAGTTTGCTCTTGTATCTGACCTGAATGAAAGGATCTCTAGAGGAATTGGTTAGCAAACCGGCTGCTGGGAAAATGGTCTACATTTTCAGTTAAAGCTTTTCTGCTTGTGCAGGTTGCATGTCGAAGTGGTCTTGTATTCGTTAGAGTCATGGAAAAATTAATGAAATGGTCTACAATTTAGTAATCTTTCCTACCATTCCAATTTCCATGTTACATAAGAAGTCACAGAATTTCTGACTAATTAATACCCGTACTTTGACTAGAGCCACCGCGTCTCTCTTACTTTAAATAGTAAAAAGAAATTTGAGATTTAGGAAAATCTTCAATCTAGTCTAAAATTAGATTTAAAAAAATTGAAAATAATTCTAAATCACAGTCAGAGAGACTTGACCATAAACCTGTAGTGACACAGAAGTGAGAGGTGTCACAAAATGAGGGATTCTGCTTTGGAAGTGGTAGATTGTGGTGGAACCATATGTCTCACTGGCTACATTCACTCAATAATTAATTGCATTCTGCAACTTTTCTTAATGGACCCTTTCCTTTCACATCCTCCCCTATTGGTCGTATTTTCCCTCACTCTCACATGCCTCTTTCAGCTTGGGGAGGATGATATCATTGTTCTGTCCGGGTTTGCTTTCACTTTTGAAAATAAAGTTGGAAAATTTTTCTTTCCTCTGTGGCCATTAGCCATAGAATATAATGATGTCATGGTTTAGTTTCTGTTTATTTTGTTTTTGGGTGAATTATTGGTTATTTGAGTATAGTTATATGTTCTATCCATATTTAACAAGTTGTCAACTAGGATTGTCATTTCATTGTTTTGTATTGTATTAGTAGTATTTTCTCCATGTAAGGGGTTAGAGCTCTTGAGTTTTATTTTCTTTTTCTCTCTCTTTTTCATTTGATTTGATCTTTTGCCATTTGCAGTTGCTCTGGTTTTCCGTTTAGCTACACTTGTATATCTGTTTATTAAATATTCTCTATGACAATGAATCATGATCAAGTTTGTAGTTTGGTTTGCTTTATTTCACTAAAATATGTGCTAAGTTTTGAGACAAATTGAATTCTTATTTGTTCAAGAGAAGTGAAAGATGGAGCGGACTAGATCATATTTAAGATTCCATCACTCTGGATCAAAAGAATCAGAGGAATCTGCTCTAGATTTGGAAAGAATTGCTGCAATCATGTTAATCTGCCTTCATCAAGTCCTTCACCTATTCAACCCTTTGCATCTAGTGCTCAGCATTCTGAGAGCAATGCTGCCTACTTCTCATGGCCTACTTCAAGTCGATTAATTGATGCGGCAGAAGATGGAGCAAACTATTTTGGAAACCTACAGAAAGGGGTGTTGCCAGAAACTCTTGGAGGGTTACCATCGGGGCAGCAAGCAACTAGTATACTTGAGTTAATGACCATTAGAGCATTTCACAGTAAACAGTTGCGTAAGTTTAGTCTTGGCACAGCAATTGGGTTCTGTATCCGACGGGGTGTTTTGACAGATATACCAGCTATTCTTATCTTTGCTTCACTGCTTTTACAGTCCATTTCTTTTCTATAGCTGCTAATGTGGTGGTACAATATCTATGGGAAGTTCACTATTTCATGACAGATTTGATTCTTTTAAACTATTTTGGAAGTTTCTTAACAAGTATATTGGATCTGGGCAAGAAATTAGAAATTTCAGATGTTAAAATGTTTGTTTAAAATATTGTGTCAGGGGCCCGGAGGTGTGTGGTGTGATGTAGATGTTGTGGAGTTTTCTTATTATGGTGCACCTGCAGCAACTCCTAAAGGACAGTTATTGTAGAAAATAGGGTTAGAGAAGTTTTCTACTCTTGTTATTTTGATTTACAGAAA
Organism: Hibiscus mutabilis; assembly: GCA_019671005.1. NCBI lineage: Eukaryota > Viridiplantae > Streptophyta > Magnoliopsida > Malvales > Malvaceae > Hibiscus > Hibiscus mutabilis. The sequence goes on along the minus strand of CM033748.1, from coordinate 6,889,274 downwards.
AATAAAGTCTACTTATAGACTTTTACAAGGAGTTTTACATTGAGTAGAATTCTCTCGGCTAAGACTCTTATCCCTTATATGGATAGAGTTAGACTCTAACTAAACTACTTAGTTAGGATAGACTTACAACTCTTCTAAACTACTTAGTTAGAATTGACTTACAACTCTTATTATTTACATATTAACCTACAATTATATACCGAGCTTGTAGATGACTTTAGAGGAAGTGATCCAGTCATTGGTTCTGGTTCCCAAGTAATTGTTAAGTATGTACAAAATGGTGATTTTATGGGTGGTTGAAGACATGCATTGCCTAAAATATATGGATTTATTAAATGAAAAAAGGCATCTATGATTTTATTGTATCTTAATATCTTCATGTATCTGGTTAAACTGTTTCCTTATGGAATGCACAATCTAGTGACGAAGTCGGCTTGCCACATTTTATTTGTTTATGATAACAATCTAGTCTGTTGAATATTTGCTTTCTATCTTAATAACAACATGGGTAAAGAACGCTTCTTTATAAGGAAGAGTCACTTTCTCTTTTGTTCCCTTAAAAAATTCTAGTTAGTCATTTGAGTGATTCTCTATGATTATCCAATCATTTACTTGATTTTACATTAAGTAGTACAATTGAAGTTGTCATGTTGATAATTCATATGAGCGTATGAGAAAGGTCAAGTGTTAGTTTCTTTTTCTGGAAATTTGATTAGCAGTTAGCTATTGCACATATTGATAAAATATTGAAGTTGGTATTCTTTCTAGAATTGCTTGGTATTCTTTTTCTGGCATCATCTGTACAGCTTATTGTTGAATTGTTTTGAGAGAGAGAAAAAGCTTGTTCCTTCTTGTACTCTGCTCTGAACTTTTTGAGATAATTTTGATGTATCTCTAAACTTGTCTCGGACTCAGTTGCTATTGTGAAGAACCGAACATGAAAACGACAGGTAGGTTTCCTTACAAATCGGCATGTTGCAGTTGACTTGGACTACCCAAATCAGAAAATGTTTCATCCTTTACCACCCAACCTTGGCCCTGGTGTGTACCTTGGTGCTGTAGAGAGGGCAACCTCTTTTATCATAGATGACCTTTGGTATGGAATCTTTGCGGGTATAAACCCAGGTAATGCAGTTCCAATTTTATTTGTCTGCCATTGGTCATTGCATTAGAAAATTTAAGCAGAAAAATGAGAGAAATTGAACACAGATCAGTATGCAAGGATGTAATGTTTGAATTTCAACAAAGAGTTAGAAAGTTTCAGAATCCTGAAGCATGCTATGTTTAATGTAACATTTGTGCTCATCGATGTTTTACTGCATCCTGACTCCCTTACATGTCCATTACGGTTTGGTCCTCTGGCAGAAACATATGTGCGAGCTGATGGGGCTTTTATTCCTTTTGCTGATGACTTCAATATGAACAATGTAACTACAACTATAAAAGGGATAGGTGAGATTGGTGATGTTCATATCATAGATTTGCAGTCTCGAATCAGCAGTCTGATTGGAAGGCAAGTTGTAAAAGTGGGAAGAAGCTCTGGCTTGACCACCGGGACAATAATGGCATATGCTTTAGAGTACAATGATGAGAAAGGAATCTGTTTCTTTACTGATTCCCTTCTTGTTGGCAAGAACCAGCAGACTTTTGACCTTGAAGGAGACAGTGGAAGTCTCATACTATTAACGGGTCACAAAGGGGAGAAGCCACAGCCTGTTGGCATCATTTGGGGTGGGACCGCTAACAGGGGTTGGTTGAAACTCAAAGTTGGCCAAGCCCCTGAAAATTGGATCAGTGGAGTCGATCTTGGGCACCTTTTAGATCTCCTTGAACTGGATCTAATCACAACCAATGAAGGGCTTCAAGGTACGCTTTCCTAACAACATTCTGTAATTTTTCCAGTTCGTAGCTATCTGATCGGTTCCTTCTTATGGTACTCATTAATGAAAATCCAGTTTAACAACATTGTTTTGCCGACTATAATTCAAGCCAAACAAATTACATGTTAAAAAGTAAACAAACTACAACACTCGCTGAATGATTATGTATCCGCAAAAATGCAGTAGTATAAAGTAATAGTATCTCGTTATCAAGCACTATAAAGTATAAAGCGTGTGTCTGTTTGCATCTAGTCTCTTACAGCGGCATTGACACTGTCAATTTCTCTTTGTTATTGACGAAGCTGCTGTGCAAGCTCAAGGAAATGCTTCCGCAGGTGGGATTGATTCTACAGTTGGGGAGTCTTCTCCTCTGGTCCAGGTTCCATCTAAGGATAAGATTGAAGGGAACTTGGAACCAATTAATTTAAATATCCGGCAAGTTTTGGCTGAAGGTGAGTCCTGGCAAGGACTTGTACTACAAATTATGCATGCAGAATACGAGCAGAAGATAGGGTCGAAGCAGGTCCTAATGTGGAACATCAATTTATTCCTAGTTTCAACGGAAGGTCTCCGGTTAATAATCAAAGGGGGAACGTGGAATCTAGGAATCTTTCAGCTTTAAGGAATGGATCAGACGAGGAGATTTTGTGTATCGCTGGAGTTAGGTGAGTCCGAACCAAAACGAAGAAAATATTTGGATTCCTTCTGTAGCATCAAGTACTTGAAGTGAAGGGATAATGGAATAAGGGCAAATTTCTTGGAGATATCATCCTATCAAAATCATGTCACACGATTATTTATGTCGTTGCTTCAAATTTGTGTGCCTTCCTGATCATATACATAAAAGAAAACTGTAAGTATCGGACCGCATAAAGGAGTTTTGAGGTTTACCCGGGGTTATGTTTATCTTCCCCCTAATCATTGGGTTAAAATACATTGCTAGGTTTACATGTATGCATTGTATGGATTGGTCTTAGTATATAAAAGAAATGTTCAGGCAGTACTTTGGCTAAATATTTCTTCGAATCGTGTTACTGTGTCGAATTAATGCACCATAAACTACTCTCACAGAGGGAGTATGGACAGCTATGCCTGTCAAGAACTAAAAACATGGAAACAATATGTTTTTGATGAATGTATACCTTGATAGCACCTCGGTTTACTTTACCCCTTTGTTTCGATAGTCTGGGTATTCTCTGGACTTGAATTTATCTGCATTCATAAATTTACTTGTTACAAACATTGAACACAGGTTGACAAAGAGCAAGAGTTACATATCTGACGGACCGCAGTTAACTTACCCACTTCGTACACCTAATTTTAGTGGGTGAGTCTCCTAACTTTTACATACACAATACCTCATATTCGAGATCTACAATCTTTTTTAAGATATAAAAAGGGAAATCAATAGTTAAATCCCCAAATATCCCAAAGCCTCAAATGATTATGTCCGTGCTTGATTCATCTAATTAGATGCATATTTCGATCACAATAACAATTAAATATTTACTATAATCAACAATCTTGGAAATGACCTTCCCAAGTTCATGCAAGAGGCGGGCCGGCCCACGAAGTTGCTGTCACACTGAAATTGTCCAATACATACATATAAAAAATAAAATTATATATGGTTGAGGATGTTTGGTGGTGCCAAATTGGCTGGATTTGATGGATAATAATATTTCCAAGAAAACATGAGAACGAAACTAAAACAGCTACAAAGATTGGGGTAGGATCAAATGATATAATAAAACTAATTACATCAACATTATTGCTTCCAAAACTAAAATGCCATGGTTATAACTAAAGTAGCCATAGAATCTAAAAATATAAACATCATACAAATAAGTGTGTAAACATTAAAAAAAAACAGCAGAAAACTAATTATTAAGATCAACCGTTACCTTAAAAATACCTTTTTAAATGTTTATATCTGCCGTTAAAAAAAAGAAAGGAAAAAAAAAAAAACTCTCCATCTACTATTGCAAGTTGCTGCCTGATATAAATGTATTATTATTTTATACTTTTTTACTTACTTGATTCAACTAAATAAGCCATTCTATTATAATAAAAAAAGCCATTAGTTAGTCTCTTTAAGGCACGTTTGGTTCACGGAATGTTTCATTATTTTTGAAAATAAGATTCTTGGAATTCAATATTGCCTGACATATTATCAGGAATATTACATTATCTTGTTTGGTTTGTTTGATAGGAATGGAAGATTACAATGTTTGGTTGAGGGAATGTAAGATTACCAGAATGTATATTTTACCAAATTAATCATGTGATACATTTTCCTTTTAACGAGTTGAACTTCCAAATATTGAATTTAAATATTTTTATGAAAATTCATAGAAAACATTTTAATTTTTCTATTATTTTAATTATATATATTATTTTTACAAAATTATTACATAAATAATTTAATATATTTGATAATGTTGTAGTACTATGTTATATATTTTATCTAGATATAATATTAATTACGGTGAGATTGATATTTTAGAATAATCAAAATTATGAAGAGAAAATTTAAGCCTATTACTCAGAACAAGAAACAACTATATAACATTTTTAATCATTAATAAAAAAGAATTATAGTTTCTATGATTTTGATTTTACATATGGAGTTTCAAGACTACTGAAATCCGTTATTCTTGTGTCTTATATTGTAATAGATTTGACATTAGTATATTTATTTAAAAATTCATACGTCAAGGATCATATCTACACACCCATTTCCAAATATATGGGACACTAATATTTTAATAAAAATGAATGAATTAGTGGAACTAACAACTCTTGGTATAGCTTTAATTCCTAAAAACAAATGAATTAGTAACAACAATTACCTAAATAATAAAACAGTGGCAACAAAAAAATCAACAGTCATATCATAAAAGCAACCAACCATCAAGTTCTTTTTATATATAGGTTATATATTTATTCTTTCAATTTTTTTTAATCAAATATTCTTTTAGTTTGAAGCAACGCTGTCTTCACATTCAACAAGGAGGATGCAATTGTAATCTCAAAAAATAAGTTTGAATTATAGTTCTACAACCAGACATGGCAGGTAATATAAAATGCTAAAAATCAACAACTCTACATTAACAATCTCATAAATGGTTTAAAAGAACAAATTTTGTTTCTAAGCACATTCATACTATGATCTATGATTTCATATCAAGTTTTTGATAAAAATTTTCATAAAATGTGAACTACAAACATGAATCCCTTTTCCAAACTAAAATAAGATAATAAACCTAAACTTTGGCCTGTAATCTGATTTGTAATGATGAACCATCCTTAAGAATTTTCACTTAGAGTTATTTCTCTTAAAAGAAGCATAAATTTAGAAGAAGGAAAAAAAAAAACAAATTATAAAACATAGACCACCACCCGCTACTTCCATCGACTACTCGAATAAGGACCTCTCATTGTAAGAATCACAATCAAGTGATGAATAGATACTCATAAGTCATAACACATCCTTCAAATGTGAATGTTTTTATAATCATAATTTTATTATTATATCAGATAACAGTAGAATTAGGGATGGACATTTTACCCCACTCCGTCATATCCCGACCCGGCTCGATCGGGTCGGGTTTTTATTAAGGGTGAACTCGGGTCGGATCGGGTGCCGGTTTAGGGTGGAAAATACTCGACCCGGGACTAATTGTGTAATTTTTTTCTAAATTTTTTAGGAATATTTATAATAATACCTCATGTTTATATATTTTTTATAATTAGGTCCTTAAAATTAAATTTTTATTTATAATGTAGTTCTTCAAATTATAATTTTTTACAATTAAATCCCCTAAAATTAATTTTTTACAATTAAGTCCCTAAAATTAATTTTTTATATAGTTCGGGTCGGATTTTAAAAAAATATTCGGATCAAATTGGGTGCGAGTTTGGTGTACTTATTTTCGGGTCGGTTCGGATAGGCCAAAAAGCCGACCCGTGCTCATCCATAAGTAGAATGAAACAAACACAAAAAAATTCCCAATTTATAACCCCAAAAGACCACAAAGGCAATAGGCAAAAACAAAGACAGAAAACATAATGCTAATAATCTAATAAAACTATGATATGGAGAACCAAATGAAAAATTATAATCCACATTCAGGGGGGAAAATTAGCGTACCATCAGTTTCAGACCCGCCTATTTTCATATCTTCTTTGTTAAAAATGGGTTCTATTTCTTTCTTAACAAAACGCTATCTTCTCTTTATTCTAACCTATATAAAACCCAGAAAACAAAATCAATCAATAATGAATAAAGTTGACAATGTTTGCAACAGAAAAAAAAACAGAAATTTCAGATCAATTCAAAGCAAAAACACACCTTGGTTTCAAGATGACAAGCGCAGGGACAAGTTCGGCAATAGAATCTGGAAGATCTACCCATATGCGGCAACTCATAATGTAACCACAAGTTTGGCAAAACTCCATTGTATTCCTCAGAAAAAACTGATGGGGAAGTTTCATTTTTTAAAAGTAAAAGTAAATTATTCAATAAAAACCTAATGATGGGAAGATGCAGATGAAAATTTTTGAGTATTTCAGTTTTGAAATTTGACGACCGATAGAACAAAGAAAAGGGAAGATGCAGATGAAAAATCTTGGGTATTTTCGCCCTAAAGGATGGAATTTGTCTAATACCTAAGGAAACTAAGGGACTGATATTCCCGGACAAAACTTAAAAATGCGCTACTGTAGGGGATGCTTTATTACCCCATCCTGGGAATTTTCACAAACCAAACAAGGGTATTTGATGCTGGAAAAAGTTATTCCCGCAGGTAATGTTTTTTACCCTGATCCAAACACACCCTTAGGGTCATTCCACGAATCTAGATATGGCTTCAATACGTAAAGACTGAAGCCTTTGGAACTTTGGATAAAATTCAATAAAACCCTAAAATGTTCAATCAGAAATGCTAAACATCAATGCATGCAGTCAGTCAGCCAGATATTGCTGCATATATATCCCTAATGGAACAAAAATGACAAGGGTTGAGTACAAGGCTAGAAGTGACCAAACAAGGAAGAGAAAATTTCCATGAAACAAAGTTTAACAAAAGTATACATATGTATATTAGAAAAACTTGTGAATATCCACAATAAAGATCTTGTCCATCCACAAATAGCAATGCCACCACCAACTGCTTCCCCAAGATCATGCAGCAGAAAAAAAAGAAGGCATACCAGACGATTAGTTGTTCAAACCTTAAATCCTGCAACTAAGTAATTCCAATTAATACCATTCTTCCAAGCTAATTATTATTAACTGTTTGAACCATAAATATATATGTGTATTATAACATCGAAAATTAAATCAAGGATTTTCATACAAGTTCCTTAATGAGACATTTTGTAAAGCAGTTAGATTCAAACATGAATTTACAGTACTTATATGTAAGGATAAACAAAAAATGGAAGTGAAATACAATCATTTCATTTCACATGTTATCTTGTTTATTCCAACATTATAATATTCAGGAACCATAAGTTACATGACAAACGCCTCACCAATAATATTAATATGCCGTTACTTCTGATCGTATAGGACATATTAAAACACAAGTTTCCATATTCAATGCATTATTATACATCGAAAGAATCCATCCCTGAATGAAATGGTTATTACTATACTGAAATGGTGTGGGGGCAAGAAACATCAAACTGGTCCCCTAACAGTATGCTGGGACGAGGCAACCAAATCACAGTTACCTTTGTCTCCCCCATTGAATTCTAGTTCAACTTGCAAAGCAGTATGAAAAGAAAAAAACAATATGGTAATTATAAGGGAGCATCAAAATTCAAAAATATATATGGTTGGAATAGTTAATTGGTCCCAATATTATATTACAGTACTGTCATTAATCTGATCATCAATCATGCCTTTCCTGTGTAATGGGATTTTGTTTTACTTGATGGTCACCAGGGAAGTGAAGACAAAGTTGCACACACAGGCATGCAAAACAGCACCAGAACTGTGCAGACGCAGAGTTAACATTATTATCTTCTCTTCCTTGAAAGATAAAATAATTTTATCTGGGTATATAATAACAGGCACCACGATGGAGTTGAATGTGCAGATTTGTGCATGTGGTTTCATGTGTGGGTATGTGAATAATATATGCAATTACAGTAATGAGACTGAGGAGATAGAGAGTACATGTTGAGAAAAATCACATATCATTGACAGATGACAGCAAAATTTCTCACAAAATGAATATGGGAAAAAGTTCATCAAGAAATGGAAATTTTTGAGCCAAGCATAGAGGAATTAGTTACCTGGAAATGAAGGGTCTGACTTCTCTCTCTTTGTGTGGGTGAGATTAGATAGAGAGAGAGAGAGGGAGCACAAATTCTCAAGTATCCATATTGTTGGTGAGTGAGTGATTGAAGCTGCAAGATGACCTGATATTGTGAACCAAAATCTAGATATGAAGCTAAAGTTCATGCAGGGTTCCTTATAAACACATCTGACTTCTTTGGCTGACAATCTAAAAGTCTAAAAGCCCTAAAACAAATGGATGATAAACATGTCCTGAAAGAAAAACTCATCTTGGACTCAAGAATTTTGATCTAAAACTGGTCATAAACAATCTTCTTATAACACTTACAAAAACCATAAACCAGGAAAAAGAGAGAAAAGGGGAGGGGGGGTGATAGCTAGGTTCATTACCAGATCATGCTGGCAGCTTCAACCTCTCAAACCAACATAAACCAGAGGAACAATAAGCAGAAATGTAATGAAAAGGGGGAGTCTTCTTCCCTTTTGCTGTAAATCAGGCCTGTATAGGGAAGGAAAGTCGGGAAGCAGAAGGGTTTGACAAAGGGAGAGAGGTGCAAGAGACATGCATGTTTTTAAGCTACCGAATCCCTCGTGATTCTCATGTGCAAACTATATAATTCAATGCACCTCTTCCATCTTCTTGCGCTGTGTCATACAAGGGGTATTTAATGGAGGCTCTTGGTCCTTCTTTACAGCAATTGACACTAACTTGTTAATATAAATTAACATCAGTAAGGGAACAGTTGGACTTTTAAAACTAATTATACAACAACACCGAGTAAGTTTAACTCAAATTAAAAATCCCCAAATACTAAAAAAATTAGGGAATGGTCAACCTGTTAAAAAGTCTATTTGGAAAAAAACCAAACCCTTAAATTCAATTACCTACCATATAATAACCAATCAAAGAGGACATTGATAGTTCAAAGCAAGCATGCTTGCTACTATCGATATGTCCTTTACCCTAAAGCAAAGAGCATGGTTTATATTATAAAACCAAAGATAAAACATTACTTTGTTTCTGTAAGAGAAGATTAAGCGGCGGGGGTGTAGATAAAGGCGGTTTCCATGTGCTTAGTGAGGTTTTGGTCCCTTCAATAATATATATAATTATAAAGATGAAGGGCATGTATTGGCCAGGTTGGTGGAATCAGTATAGGGAGGGAGGGGAATGGTTTTGTCTTTAGCTTTGGGTGGTTCCTTGTGTTTTCATGGTTGACAAACAGTGACATATGGACAGAGCCCTAATGGAACGGGAAGGACCACTCACTTGTTTAATAGCTTTGATTAATTAATAGAACGCTTCACATGCTTTTGCTTTGTAATTTAGCTCCTAGGCTTTGCCAGACACTGTCCATAAAATATTTTTAATATAATGTTTATTTAAATTATATAATAGTGGAGGATAATATATATATATATATATATATCTAATGACTAATTTTTTAAATTTTGTAATTTTATTGTCTACTTTAAAAGATAGATGTTGACCACAATTTATATTTTGTTTGGATAAAAACTTTCTGCCCTTTTTCGGTGCCACTTTCTATGTCCAAATACTAAAAAATATTAAAAATTAAATTTTAAATCTTAAACCTTACACCCTAAAAAATACATATATCTCAAATTTTCTAAACGCTAAACTTAATTTTTAGTATGGTGCACTAATAGGGGTATCGAAAAGGTACAAGATTTATATTCATTTCGTTATTGTTTGTTTTGGGTCCCATTTGCGATGATAATACAGCTTATGGTTTTTTCATGATAGACTTCCAGATGCCTTATGTTTTTGTTTGGTCCACACGAGTTTATCAGAAAACTTCCTTTACCACTGGTCTTCAATCATGTTTAATATATATGGAGTAATAATTAGCAGGGGAAGTAAACCTTAAATCGCACAGAGATTTCCGTTCAAAGACCACTACAAGCATCTTTAATATATCAGAAAAGCTTTCTCCCTTGGATGTTATTATACAAATCTGTGGAAAGGAAGAGTGGGTTTAGACAGAAATTGTGTGAAGTGTGATTCCAATGATCCAAAATTTTAAAGTTTTCAGTTTTCCAAGTTGATGTAGAAATGGGGATGGATTGAAATCCAGGAGCTACCTAGTTTGCTGCACATGGAAATGACAATTACCAACCAGTTAACACCAAGGGGGTTTGTCTGCCCCCTTTGACTTCTCCATCCATACAAATTCTACTCATTAGGAATGCACATGATTTATGTCAATGGTAATAACAATCGACACGAAGACAAACTTGTCTATACAAACATAACCATAAAAGTGTGTCCTAACACAAATAATATGTCATATAAACAGAGAAAAACGCAATAAGATGTATGAAGAAAAAAATAAAATAAATTGTATCAAATATAAGAAAACGAAACGAAATAAGAATCGCCGATAATTGGTGACCAACACCAAGACTGATGTTGTTGACGATTAGGCAAAGAAAAAAATAAAATTTAATTTTTATGTTGAATTTTAAAATTAATTGCTTGAATTCATGTTTGAATTGAAACTTTCGGTAAAAATAAAAAATAAAATTTTGATCAGAATTGTGACTTATTCAAATCGACGTTAAAATATTTAATTTCAATTTGTTTAATAGTTTGGACATTATTGGGAAACGGCTACGCAAACTCTGATTTTTTTTATAACTAAAATTAACTTTCAGATTACAAATATATAATTAAGTTCAAAAACAAGAAGTTGAATGGATGTATAAATAATCTGATGCCTGTGGCGCGGAGGGAGTAACTGCAAACTACCCTAAAAAAGTTTTAACAATTTGGTAAAGGGCGAGTTTTCTCCACCAACATTCCTCTCAGGTTTTCTCAAACACCCAAATCAATTTCACCACGGATTCTCCCAAATCAGTACCAAGTTCACAAATTTAATGCAAATTCTTCATTTGGGTATCAAAAAGTTGGAATCTTGAACACGAATTCCACAAGAAAATAATGCACAAGGGCCTTGATATCAGAGGTTTCTAACCAGAGACGGTCTCCAAAAGTAGGTGCCAAATCAACTGGACCAATATCCCTCCATCTCAGCTCAGCTCATTGAAGTTGTCGAGACCGCTGCAAAAACTGGCGCTATGGTTGGCCTTTTTATTTAAAGAAATCCTTTTATGTCTTTACATATATATATATTTTTTACTTTTCAAAATTCATTGCTTCTGCTTCTTAATAAATATCATCATTTTCTTACAGGTGGTGGTGGAATGCTGTCAACAAACCAAATCAAGAAATATCACATATAAAGCTATATTTTTTATTCAGAGTTTTGGATCATGAGGTGGCAACTTCTCCCATGTGGCGGTTTTAATATAATTAGGATTTTTCCTCTAAATATAAATGTTTATTTTTTGTACTTTTAATTGCGTCCAACGAAATAGCAGAAGATAATGCTGGCGGTCCACTGCAACGCATCAGCACTGTCCCTCCATTGCCTCCGGAGAACACCACGAATCATCTCTGCAACATTTCCTCTGCCCTTATCTTCTTCTGCAGCAAGTACAAGGAGAACATTTTTAGTGTCCATAACAACCACCAGTTTTTCTACTTTACTCTTGTCACCTCCTTCAAAATCCGCCACCATCACCGACTTTTTCGACCTCCCTAACTCCGGTGGTGTCAAGGCCTTGGACCTCCGTGCTGGCACCGGTCCAACCCCGGTCGATGGAGACCAGGTACTTCCCTCTCCTTCATAGCACTGCTTCAATTCACGCAATTACTAGTAGTAATTTTCTTCTGTCAGATCGATGTAGTTTTAATGGGTTGTCTTTATGGCATGTTAAAATAAAATAATAAAACAAGGTTGCAATCCATTACTATGGAAGGCTGGCAGCAAAGCAAGGGTGGCGGTTTGATTCCACTTATGATCATAAAGACAGTACCGGAGAACCCATTCCCTTTATCTTCACCCTTGGCTCCGACAAAGTAAGCTTATATGGTTTTTCAATTTCACCCGTTCCCTTTATTGTACATCACTAATTAACTTGTACTCCAAAAATGTAGGTAATTTCAGGGATTGAATCGGCGGTCAGATCAATGAAAGTGGGTGGAACTCGTCGAGTGATCATTCCTCCGTCCCAAGGATATCAGAACACTTCACAGGAGCCTGTTCCCCCTAACGTACGTAATCTTCTTCGACTCTTCAGTTATTCATTTTCCACTGTTCCAATGTCTTGTATTCATTTTATCTTCATTTTCACTTGCAATAATTTACCTGTCTTGTGCTCTGCTCCAGTTCTTTGACAGACAGAGGCTGTTTACCACCATTTTCAATCCCACCCGTCTTGCTAACGGAGAAGGCTCAACACTGGGAACCCTAATATTCGATATTGAGTTGGTCAGCCTAAGGCATTAGAAAACTCAACTTCCATTTGATGGCACTCCTTCGCAGATTTGTTGTAACATTTGTTCCTCAGTTAATCCAAACAGCGGCTATGTTTTATTTCAAACAATCCATTTCCTCTGCTTCCTGAACGATAACTCTATTGTTATGAATCTGAAACGAGAAGAAATTTCAGAGTACTAGCAAGTAGCAACAAAAAGGTGGAGCGATTAAGAGTACCCATTCTTATAAAAGTAGTATATGTTCATACTTTCCTTAACTCTTTGAAAACTGTACATTACACACAAAGTTGCTCGAAACCGAATAAATGACAAAGTAGATGGAACACAAATAATTATGTTTGCAATGGCCAGTGGACTATCTGTATATTATTTGTAAAATGTAGAAAATATTATTTAATATTAACATGAAAATCTATTACCAACTAATAGATGTGGTATTGAAGGGTTTTACAAATTACACTCCTTACTTGAGTCCCAATACAACTGGAGATGTGATACTGAAGGGTTTCACTTTCAGCTATGCTTCTTCTACGTCAGGAATTTTTAATTCCACCGGCTCTCAATATGCAAGAATTTTTGTGGGAAAGCAAATAAGATACAAATCAATTAACAAAATAGGGTGGGGGAGATAAACAAAAAATAACAAAGTTTTGAAAATTCATATCAATGTCAGCACCAAGACCATGGAATATGAAATTACATAATTACCTTATGTGAAACTTTTCTACCTTTTTCATAAATGTTGGAATCATGTCACTCAACGTCGGGCAACCCAAGTGCATGTGTCCCACAATCATATTTATGAAATTATCAACCTCATTACCTTGTTATTACTGGATTATAAATTATAATCAAAACACCATAATCAAAAAAAAATAGTGATACTGATTTGCAATCATAATATAAAAACCTAAAGAATATTCATCATTAACATTACCTATTTAACTATTTAATTAATTTTTTCACCGATAAATATTAAAATTAATCATTTAATGTGTGTGTATATATATATATATATATATATATATCAATTTTTAATTTGATTCAATTGTCACAAATTATTAAAATCGTTATTGACCTAACATCTTTTTACACTTATACATTATATTCTTATTTAGATTTATATTTATATATTACCCATTTAATCAAAATTCATGTATGATTAAATAATAAATTCATATTTTTCTTAAATGAAACCCTACCTGTGAAATGATTAGGTGAAAGGTTGGAATCACTTCTATTGATTCACTGGCATTGCTACCAACATAATAATTCCTTCACTTGTAATTCTTCAATCTTGATGTCGACAGGATTCTTAGATTTACAATATGAACCCAACAAAAATTAATCCAATTATTATATCCTAATGAAGCATCTTCAACCCGAAAACCTAACCCTAACACCTTTTAAAATCATAAGTACAACATGTTTTAATTTATAATTTGAAATCAATTCAGACTAATAAAATTTTAGTTTGAAAAGGACACGATAACAATATTATAGAAGGCCTTACAAATAAGTGAAAAAAGGTTTAATATCTAAATTGAACCCTCTATTTTAGTGAAGTGCTTTTTGTCAAATTGATCTCTCAACATTCAATTCGTTATCACTTTAGCCCTTTAATTTTTTTTAAAATTATGTTGTGGTCCAATAAGTTTCTGCCACGTGTAATACATGTTTTTTAAATTTTTACATGTGGAAGAACCTAATTGGACCACATCATCATTTTAAAAGGAAACCATCTATGGACTAAAATGAACAGATTGAAAATTGAAGTGACAAACATAAAAATATAGTAAAAGGACCAAAGTAGAGGGGCTAAAGTAGGTATTAAACCAAGTGAAACTATTTGTTGGTTTCAAGAGAATCAATGAATAAAAGGAAAATTAAGAAATAAACCATTTGTTTTCCCCTAAAACTTTGAATCTGTTCTGTTGCTTACACCACAAAATTTGTTTAAACCACTTTAATTAAACCCTTTTCACCTTTTTATTGCTGTATTAATATAAAAGGGCGGAAATAGGGAAAAAACCAACAAAAGAGTGATTCTTAAGAAAAACAAAGGTAGCAATAGAAAGAGCAAGAGAGAGCCTCTGAAACCCAAGATCTCTCTTTGCATTTTTCTCCTCGGAGCTCAAAATCCTAAAGAAAATGGTGCAGAAATCATTGATCTATGCATTTGTTTCACGTGGGGAAGTTATCTTAGCAGAGTACACTGAATTCAGCGGGAATTTCAACGCCATAGCTTTTCAATGCCTCCAAAAGCTTCCTTCTTCCAACAACAAGTTCACTTACAACTGTGATGGCCATACCTTCAATTACCTTGTTGACAATGGCCACAGTTACGTTCTCTTTTTTGTTCTTGTTCAAGAAATTTAAATTTCGGGTTCTTCGTTTTCAGAGTTTGGGTCTTTGCGAAATGATTGTAGAGTACAATTTTTAGCTAGAAACGAAATGGGATTCACGACCTAGAAGGAAAGTTTGGATTTGGTTTTTCCCATTATTTATGAGAAATTTGCCTGGTAAAAGAGGGGATAGGATCATTTTGCTTTATTGCCGTTATCTTTAACTTTGATTAACTTTATCTCTGGTTATTGTGCATTATACCATTGAAACTACTCGAATCGATTGCTTAGTAAATGAGGGTTTATTATGGAGATCTTGAAGTTTTACCATTATTTGCCTTGTGTGTGGACTGTGGAGTGCTAGGATCGTGCAACATTTAGCTTGTTGACAATGAGAGGCCCATTTGCAAGTGTGGTGTGTGTGTTATGTTGTGAAAGTATATCGATATTGTTATTGTCCCTGCAATCCACATTCCTCATTAATGGTGAATCGGAAAAGGGGAGGGGGGATTCTTTTACTGTATATTCATTCTCATTGACAGCCCCTTTTCCTATGTTGTTGGTCGATTTGCTGACCTTTTCAATATTGCAGCATATTGTGTTGTTGCAGATGAGTCGGCTGGAAGGCAAGTACCTATTGCTTTTCTGGAGCGTGTCAAGGATGATTTTGTGTCAAAATATAGTAGTGGAAAAGCTGCTACAGCTCCTGCCAACAGCCTGAACAAGGAATTTGGGTATCTTTCTCTGACTAAAATCATAAAAATAATTAATTGGAGGGGTTTGCCTTTTCTTATTATTGTTGCATATATAACATGCCATTAACGGCAGGCCAAAACTAAAAGAACATATGCAGTTCTGTGTTGAGCATCCTGAAGAAATAAGCAAGCTTGCTAAGGTCAAAGCTCAAGTTTCTGAAGTCAAAGGTGTTATGATGGAGAACATAGAAAAGGTTGATATGCTTTGTTAGCTGCTTAATTGTTATGCTTTTATTGTTATGTCGGCTATTTGTAAATGGATAAAATAACACTAGAGTAGATGATATGAGCTGATACGGTGCTCTTAAGCTGATCTTTAGCATGTAGACATAGTGAAAGATGGCTTTAATCACGTTAATTAGTTCTATGATAATCAATTTTTTATGGTATTTACTCCTTTAAACCTCAAGGGTCTTATGAAGTTTTTATGAGATCCAAAATTTCAAGTACTTCCAATTTTTGCTGGTTTTTCCATATGCAACAAAGTATCCTGTTTTAGTATGGAACTATCTAGTTGGTTTTTCAAATTTCACATTTTCTGGTAGGCTTTTGGTTGCTGTTGCCATCCTGCAACACTTCAGGCAAACTGCAATTCTCCCGTATTAATTTATGAAAACAATTTCGGTAATCAATCAACTTACCAGAAAGATCCTTGTGGTAATATTTACTAAATTTCCTTCCTACAGGTGTTAGATAGAGGGGAAAAGATAGAGCTGCTAATGGATAAGACAGATAATCTTCATCAACAGGTTCTTGACTATTTATTGTATCGGTTAGATATCTGCACAAATTTAAGCATGTTTCAAGGAAGTATGTTTTTCTATTGATGGCATGTGAGTATTGAGATTAGACTTCGGAGCACTCTGCGACATAAGGAAATTATCTGCAAGAGGAGATTAATCCTCAGTTTATTATTTTGCCAAAGAAAAACATTAGAAATCACGAAAAGAAAAGAGAAGACATTCTTTTTAGTAGCATAAAATGTTAGTTGAGAATGCACGAGAGCTGCTAATAACCTGTTTCATTTGTAGCTACAGAATTTGATTTTTATGATTTGCTGAAACGATTAATTGCAGGCTCAAGACTTCCGGAATACTGGAACGAAAATCCGAAGAAAAATGTGGCTACAAAACATGAAGATCAAGCTGATTGTTCTAGGAATACTGGTTGCCTTGATCCTCATCATTGTCCTCTCTATTTGCCATGGATTCAACTGTGGAAAATGAGTGCCGTCTGGATTAGACTTATTAGAGCTTTGACCTGAGCAATTGTGATAATATTGTGAGGAAAAGATCAATATATATAATGATTTCAAATGCTGTATAAGATTAGCAATCGCCATATATTTGGTGCAAGGTATTTTTGAATGTGAACAAACCCTGTAATGTTTATTGCAATACATGAATTTGTATTTTCCTACAATCATATTATTAACAATCAAGCTTCAAATTCAGTAGGCAAAATTTTGTTCAGTACAGCAACTTGTATGATGTTATAATTTAGCTGTAGAGTTGGTTAGACGGCCTTCCATTCAGGCCTGATTCTGAACCTGAGCTGGGCTCAACCTTTGTCCTGGAAGGTGGACTTGCTTGTCTAATACTGGGTTCAGCCCCATCACATGGCTTGATTTCTTTGCCATTTCTGACCTACAATGATCACCATTTTCAACTCTTCTCAGTGCTTTTGATAAGCCATTTGGCTAAAGTTATGATCCTGTAAAAACTATAGGATTCAGGTCAGTGGAAAAATCCATTTACATATTGATTTCTTACCTCGCCCATGTACTAGAGACTGGTATACATAAATTCTTTAGCTGCAATCATGTCTGATTACTTATCAAATCATAGTCAATGAGGATTGAAGTTCCACAAAGAAAATGCGAAAGAATCTCATATACTGGAATGCTGAAAACAATAAAATTTACCCACCATTACCAATGCAGACATTAATACACTGTTTCTCTTTCAACCTCATTCATTCGTTTAGAGACCTCTCTCTCCAGCTAACTCTTGAAATCCGTCATGATCATTGCAATTTCTGATCCACTCCTTTTTTATTATTATTTTCAAAGCCATGTACATCCAAAATTCTCCCAGAAAATTATTTCCTCCATATATCAAGGGACCCCCATCCTATATAAACCAGAACATATGTCCATATAAATCCAAACGAAACAAAGGGCCAAACCAATCTTGGGTAGGTTTCTTCTCCCATTCCATATTCAACACAATTACAAATCTCTGGGGTTAACATCATCTCCAAGAATCAGGTCCCACTGCCCTACCATTTTTTGTCTCCCTTTTTCATTTAAATGAAATTTCTTCCTAAAAACATACTACATGTCAAAAAACACCACCTCCAAATGCTCATATATTGATCATGAACACTCCAAAGATTTAGACCAAACGATGTGGGACTACACAAAAAAGGATCAAAACATTTGAAATTATAAACTGGAGCCAAACTTATCAAGCGCAATAGTAAACAAAACAAAAAGGTTTAATAATTTTGTTTGTCTCAACTTCAAATAATTATTGAGGACAGCATGTTTCGTGGTTTCCCTTTACTGATTTGATTGTATTAATTCTTTATTTAGACTTTTGTTTTCCAAAAGAGCAAAGGACGTGTTGCAGTTGCACACGCAACACTAGCTCGTTTCTTCATAAAACCAACACCACAGTTTACGAATTACAATTATTAAAACATAAACATTAATCCTTGACAAAAAGAAGAGAGATGGCAGCCGCCCTTGTTGTCATCCATTCTAAGATGAAGCAAGATGGGATTAGTTTAGTTTCTTACGCAGTCTGCATTTTTTTTCCCTCTCTTTATCTAATGCGTTGCGCTGATGACTGTGGTGATTTCATTAATTACAATGAAAAGAAAAATGGAATACGAACGAGTACTATTAATTCGAGTTTGAAAATGCAGCATTCTCAGGGTCAATTCGTACGATAAGAAGACAAAATGATATCCAGAATTGTTCATTACAATGCAGCTAAATTATTGCACTGTTATGATATTATTATATTTTAGCAGGTGAGACTGCAGCGGTGCATGCGATCAATGCATGAATCTAATGAAACATAAATAATTGTTGAAACGTCCAATCACTTGTTTTCTAAAGTTGAAATAACCAAGACAAAGCAATTGCAGAGAATTGTCGACACTTTATTTGGCCCCTAAAAAATCACAAAAAAACAAATCTTGCCAGCTTCAGCACTGATCTCATGGCCTGCTCTACTTTTATCACCGACGTAAAGAAAAAAAAAATCAATAATTCAATAAAAATAGAGATTGTAGATAGTGTGTATATGCATATCAGATCAGAATAGTGGAAAAAACATATACGAACATGTGCATAGATGTACAGATTTTTTTAAAATTTTCTGACAGATGAAAATGCATGTGATTAGGTTTTCCATTATTTTTCTCTAACTCTATTCTGAACTTGGAATGAGAAGATTTCAATAATACTTAAAAGACAGGTGGTAATCTGGTGATCCAGATGAGCTACCAAATTGTCGTCTCAACTTATAAGAAATGTAAACATACGAATACTAATTAAAAAAAAGCTTGGTAATGGAAGGCATGTATAGGATGATTAGACCCATAATTGTATCTCAGAATTAGGCTCAAAACAGATGACTAATGGCAGCATTTACCGCCAAAATGTAGCAATCATGTTACCTTAGCAGCCCTCCATTCCATAAGTACTATACTTTTCAGTTGTTTTTCCCGATCACAATCTTCGTGATTAAAGGGTATTAAACGATTTATTGTTGAATATTTCCTCGTCTATACTAATCTTTTTCCATCGTATGAATTTGAAGGAGAAGATAAATGACATAAGACTCACATTATTATACTATTTTGGTTCTGGACTTATTATCATATGTTAACTTTACACCGGTTTTGAGACGAGAAAATTTCCATAAAAATATGTTGCGAGAAAAAATGGGTAACCCAAATATAATATTATCCATAATTGAGTGACTTAAATATAATCTTTTAGTAATTGGGTGACTCAAATATAACATTACTCATAATTGAGTGACTCAAGTATAATTTTTAATAATTGGATAATCCAAATATAATTTTATATATAATTGAGTGACCTCTGGTGTAGTTTACCCAAGACTAATTAGCTAACTAGCTACCGATCAGCGTGCCCAAAAAAACAAAGTAATTAGATGCCAAAAATATTCCCTCGCTCACTTTCAAGGAAAAAAGTAGTCCAATATTTGAAATTTTATTCATTTTAATTTTATTTAATCCCTAATTCGAGGTTAGATATATCTTCCGCGTACTTCTGTATTCAATATTTTAAAATTATATTTTTTATTTTTCATCAATAATTAATTTAGAATAATAATAATAAATTAAAGTTCAACTTTTTTGATAAACTTAAAAGGATGCACAGACTATGTAATATCATGCTGAGTTTTATAGAGTTAAAAAAGGAAATTATAAAAGATAAGGGCTTTGTTTGGCAATTAGCGAATAGTAGATAGCGGATTACATTAGTTGATAGCTGATTGCATTAGCTAGTTTGATTAACGAATTGTAAATTAACATATAGCTGAGAGTTGTTTGATTATTTAAACAAGCAAAATAATATATAAGGACATGATTATATTCGATACTTGTTTGAATAGTATATTAGTTATCAATATTTTGTATCTATTAATATTAATTAGATTATAAAAAATAATTTTTAATATAATATTATTAAGTATATTTGAATTATCTATATATTAATTTATTATTAATATAATTATTTTTAATACAATCATGGACGGAACTACATGTTCCTTGGGAGGGGCCCTTGTCCCCCACGGTGGGGATTTTTTTACCTTTGTTTGTTATATTTTTTTTGAAAAAATGGATAAATTATGAATTTGCCCTCCTACCTTTCAACATTTATATTTTGTCCACAACCCCAAATCTTGACTTCATCCCTGAATAAAATTTAATTAATTATTAAATTTAAATACAAATACAAATGTGTGAGAATAAAAAGAAAAAAATATAAAAGTATTAGTTTACAAATATAGGGTGAAGAATTAAAATAAAAAATGTTAAATTTAGATTATTTGGAGATTTTTTATAATTGTTAAGGGCAAAAGGGTCTTTATAACTCTTATGTAAAAACCTCTAATTTCAAGAAACTTCTATTAGCAGCTTTTTCAAAATTAAACTCAATCCGTTATTCTTATCCTTTGTTCACCAAACATGTAAATTAGATGATTTGACTGGTCAAATCTCTAATATTAGTTCAAACCTCTATTTTTTGACTCAAACCGTTATTTACCGAACATGATCGATATATTATTATTAAGATAGGGGTTACGTAGACTTTTAAATCATGTTTAGGGTAGCATATTATTAAAATCAATAACAAATACACATGTTAGGCAGATTGTGTGTACAAAAACTGCTCTATATTAATATAATCTTAGATGCTATAAGTAGTCAAAGAAAATGACAACAATTAAGAGATAACTAATTAAATTACGCATAATTCATTTTCTTCTAGGGTTTTCATCATAGTCTGAAAAGACAGTATTAATTTACGAGTGAAGCCAAAGAAGTGCCCACCATTAATCTAAAACTTGTTTTCAACTTAAAAACAAACACGTAGACCCACCATCTGTCTGCATCATTTAAAAGACGGAGTGGCTGGAAATCGGTCCACATGACATTAATTTTGATAAAGTACGTGACGAATGACAACACCTAATGCCTCCCTATCATACCAACACATGCACAGACAATTAAAAGGTTTATCATTATTGATTGGTCTATTAAGATAAAATGTTAAGTTCTTTAAGTATGATTAAGAATTTGAATTTTAGTATTTTAAATGTAAAAAATAAATTGAAATGGTCGTCTTTATATTAAATTTCTGTAAAACGTGATCTAAAATAATCGACCAATTAGTCAGATAACGACAGTGAAACAAAAAAAAAAACCTTTGCAGCAGCCTCAAAGGAGAAAATTCTGATAAGGAAAACGATTTGATCGACACCGTTATTGGTTAGGGGAATGGTTTCTCTGTCCCTTGGCGTTGTCGGAAACGGTTGATCTTTTACTCCAATCTCCCTTTCGATGCGTCCATTTACGTGGAATTATGTGTGAACGCAACTCTTTTGTTTTTGCTGCTTAAAAGATGATGGCATGGCTATGAATGCGTTATACCGATTCAAAAGCCCACATCGAGGACTCCACCTTCTTCTGATTACGACCCTGACGTTTAAAAAGGTCGACCCTAAATAATATATGTTAAATAATAAATATAATAGTAGTTTTTATGTCAATATGGTTTATATTTTAATTTATTAAAGAATGGTCCAAATGTGCTAAACAATCGGAAATTTTTTAATATATATTATAACCAAATTATATATGAATCGAATATATCACATGAAGTATTGTTCTACACTTTTATTTATAGGTATTGTTCTACACTTTTATTGTTCTGCACTTGAACTAGTTTAATTAGATAGATTTGTTAGATATATATATATATATTAAATTTAAACTAGGGTAAACTACATCAATAGTCACCGAACTATGATTTCTTTCTTATTTTGGCCACCAAACTATTTTTCTGGTAAAAATATCACTAATGTTATGTTTCGTTCATATTTTCGTCACCGGCTGTTAAAAACTTAACGATTTTGCTGACGTGAATTTTTTTTTAAATTTACCATGTCATTTATTCTCTTTTCTCGCAAGCAATATATGTTATTTTATAATATTTTTATTCAAACTAACATGATAGTGACACGTGTCACTGCCTATTGGTGGAATAAAATGAATGAAAAATCAAGCCCTTTATGCAGCCAGAGAGATTCGACTAATAGGCAGTTTACACGTGTCGCCATCCTATTAGGCAGTTACACGTATCACCATCTCTCTGGCTGCAAGGACTTGATTTTTCATTCATTTTATTCCACTAATAGACAGTGATACGTGTCACCATCCTGTTAGTTTGAATAAAAATATTATAAAATAACATATATTGCTTATGAGGAGAGAGAAGAAATGACATAGAAAATTACAAAAATAAAATAAAATTTCACGTCAGCAAAACTCTTAAGTTTTTAATGGTCGGTGACTAAAATAGTAAGGAAACATAATGTTAGTGATGTTTTTGCCAAAAAAAATAGTTCGCTGACCAAAATAGGAAGAAAACATAACGTTAATGATGTTTTTGCCAAAAAAACGTTCGGTGACGAAAATAGGAAAGAAACCATAGTTCGGTGACTACTTGTAATACCCCAAAATTTGGTTACTGACTAAATTGCAAAGTTTTAAAAGTTGGTTGTTTTAGTTCAGTGACTAAAACATAAAAATTCAAAGTTTGGTGACAAAAGTGAAAAGTTGGGAAAAGTTTAGGGACCAACATGATAATTTTCCCAATAAATATTTTTATGACAAAAAAGAATAATTGTATAAGAATTTTGGTGGAAATCAGATTTTTGGTACGGGATTTGTGTAAAAAGCTATAAAAGGAAAAAAGTTTCAGGAATTAATTCGGATGAGCATTCGAACTCGGAAAATTATGAAAATTTGATAAGAGTCTTAGACAGACTAAAGGAACATGATACTGAAATTTGGAATTTTTCTGAATCGATTTGGATTCAATTCTATGCAATATTCTAAAACAGTGCATAATGGCATTTTGTAGATATATGGATTCATTAATGGCATGTTTGACAGATCTAGATGGCATGTATAATATAAATGTTGTCTTTTGACAGTTCTAGATGGCATGTATAATATAAATGTTTAACTGCTCTGGTATAACTATGTTTAATAGAATATGAGTTTAAATGTATTTTATTTGCTATCTAGATGAATTTTAAATTAGGCAATTTTTAAGCAGATTTATTATTTAGATATTTAAGAAGTAAACTACCTAGTTGCTGCTTAAATCTCGATTTAAATTGAACTTAGAAAAATTAGATTTTTAAATTCTTTACGATTAACTATTACTTTAGTTTAAAAATGATTTGATATGTTATTAAAAAAATTTATTTTAACAAATTTGGTATAGAAATTATTATACTTTTATTACGTGATATCTTTAACTTGTATTCAGTAATGAATATGAGAAATAGGTGTTACACTACTGGTTCAGTTTACCCTTTAAACTAATGTTAGTGCTCTCCACATGGGTTGGAGCAAGTACACCTATATAGCTGTTGAATTAAACCATTGTTTTCTAATTATTATTATTATTATTTGTATTGAATTAAATATCGTCATCATATCAAGATTTTTTTTTCCCAATGAGCATTAGGTTACCGTGTAACTGTGTTGACCAATTAATACTTTTAATCAGTGCGGGGACAGGGGGAGGACAAATCCATAAAGGACTAAACGACTAAACGAGAATTAAATATTTACCCGTTATGAGTTATTGGACCGCCTGCAAATTCATCTTCACAAATTGCTTTAAACATCCAATGAACATCGTCCCCACAAATGACCATTGATGGTGGGTGACAGAAAATAAAACGACTAAATCAATTACATCATTAGGTATATGATCTTTCTCTCGAATTTTCATGTTTGTGTGAAAAATCCCCAAAGCTGGTTAATTTTTGCACTAATAAACAAGCATTATTGTAATTAATTAGTTGGCCCAAGGAAAGTTCGTGTGAAACCGATGACCAATTGAATTTAATTGAGGGGAAATGTTGCATTCGAGAGTGGAAAATAAAATTAATATAATATAAGTACAAATGAGCCATGCTAAGGGGTTTCAAATCATTTAGTCTAAATGACAAACCTTAATATTATTCTAATTGGGTTTTCGTTTTTCTTTTCCCAACTAGGTCAATAATCACAATTCAAACACATGTCCTAAGGTTAAGGTTTTTTGAGGGGACCCATATGTATTCTACCCCCTGCCTTTGTAGAAAAGCAAGAGCACTTTATCAATGATTTTTTTCTTATCATTTAGCCACCCCCTTTAAGAGGGTCATTACACACCTTTAATTATTTAGTTTATCTTCGGATATTTGTTTACATGATTAGAATTTTCATTAAAATATTTTTTTGACAAATTCTAATTATAATTATAGTCTTATCTAAAGAAGAGAATATAGAAGATTCTAAAGAAAAGCAGAGAGCATTTTTAATAAGTCTAAAATACATGACCTAAAAAAAATGTGAGAACAAAAATGAGCAGCTTAATTAACCAATAAAGTATAATTGAATAAAAGTCAGATTTGTACATAACCAGAAGAAAATATCATAGCACAATAAAAATAAAATCGAATCAATATATACTCTGACCTAATTCAGAATCATTTGAACAAAAAGTCACATAAAAGAAATAAACTAAGAACTAACATAAACGTAAATTTACACAGTAAGATTTACATTTAATGTTCAGAAAGAAAAAAAAAAAAACTAAAACACCAGAGATCGCAATGTTTCAGCCTCATCATTAAAGCAATATTTTATTGACGGAAATTATAACTTGTTCTTAATTATTATTTGGGCCTTTTTGAATCATAATGGGAATCTCCCAATGGGTGGCATGCAGAACCTACCGTTTCTTTTCATAATATAAAAGAAAGAAAGGAATAATAATAATAATAATAATAAGAATAAGAATACAGCGTGGCCGACACGGATCTCTTACTTTTGAAAGTGAGTGTGTGAGTTTGAAACTTGTATGAAATCTGCATTTTCAATTCAGTTTCCGAATAAATTAATATCGCAAGGTCTTGGCTTTGGTTGGGAATGCAAATAATTATCCCTGATCTTAATGAACCAACTAAATCACAATTTTGTTTGAATTCAATGAACATTAACTATTCCTTTATTTTTTTTCTTCGTAATTTCATTTCCTTTTTCTTGGTTAGAGTGAACCCCCAATAGGATGTGATGGGACCAAATCAACAAAAAGATTAAAAAAAAAAGTAGCCAAAGATGAGTCATTTTAATCAACAATCATTACATTAAACTAGAGATTGAATGTAAGTAATTTTAATCGACAATCTTTGTTAGTAATATTTATGGGATACTTTTCCTTTTAAATTCATAATTATACATCCAGATAATGAAAGCTTATAAGGGAGATATTGATCAAATTATGCGAGATAGCTGAAAATTCTTCAAATGCCAACAAAGACCCAAACGCAAAGACTTTTTCGAAACAATGAAATTTCGAGAAAGAAAAAGAAAATTAAGATTTGGTCAAAACTCAAAACCCAGAAATTCAAATTATTTAATAGAATAAAAAAACTGGGGAAAATCATGACTCAAACCTTGTCTGACAAACCATAATTTTGCATCAATCCCGGTGCAGTGCATTTGTTGACCGTTTTGACACAATAAATTGAAGTAGAGTTTTAATATTTTTTTTGTAATTTCCCTAACGCCTTCTTTTTAACCATTCGTCGGAAGAAAAACCCGGGAAAACCAAGAAAGTCCTAGTATGGCACCGACAGAATTAAGTTGTTTGGAAAGCAAGAAAAAGCATATCGATGCGTATCTACGGGATCTTTTTAAAAATAATTTTTACCTAAAAGGTAAAGAAAATTTGCTCACAGACGGCTTAGGACATGAGTAGAGGCTAATCTATAATTTAAGAGAAAAGAAAGGGTATTAATTGAAAATTTTAATTATTTATTTTAGAGATTATTGACGATGTTCAAGTATTTGATTTCAGTAGTTTGGGTATAAATTTATTTATTTCATCAAAATTAGATTGTAAAATTATTAATTTTCTTTTAGTTCGAGTATTGCCCTCCAAATTAACTAATAATTAATTAACTTAAGATATTTGATGTATCAAATAGTAATAATCTATCTTTTATACATTGTAATCTTGTTACCGGAACTTACAATTTAAATTCTAGTTCGCCACTAAATCAAACAATATATTTCATACTATCAATATATCTAATTTCGTTCATTTAAAATGAGACAAAGCATATTTAATCAGTAGATCAATTAATAGATCTTAAGGTTGTCTTTAATTTTTAAATGTGATTTCAATAGTTAAATTCATTACTGTTTTTTAAAAAACTAATTAAAATATCTATAAGCATATATTATATTGTAATCACCTTAAAATTATTCAATAAAAGAAAGCTGAAAGAATATTTTAATTTTAATTACCTAGCCATATTTAACTTTTTTGACTAATTAATTAGCTCTCAAGTATATCATAAACAATGAGACAAATGACAATAATTGCACTTATTGCCTGTTTAGCCAATTCTATACGAATAAATGGTTGACTAATCTAAGTGATTCTTTGTAATTATCATCCAAATCTCAATTCCATTAACTTATTTAATCAACTCTGCACAATACTATTAGATTGCATCCATTAGAAATAAGTTAACGTATTTCTTGTGTTAACAAGGGAGTATTTGAAAATACATTTTATAATTGAATTTAGTTTGCTAAATTAAATGTAATTGGATGTCCCTGGTTACATTCTTTAATTTATAAGTGGAGAGGTGAGAATTGATATAATTACTTATGTAATTATATTGTTCAAATTTTTTTGTTATTATTATTATTATTATTATTATTTCACACAACATTATTATAGGGTTTTATAATAAATAAAAATATTTTTTATGTATGTATACTATTTTTCCTTATAACATCAACTTTATACATATAATACTTTTAGTTTCTATTTATTTACATATACATGAAGTTCTTGTATATAATGTTTGTTTATTTGTGTTTTTTATTCTTACTGCATCAACTTGTAATTTATTATTATTACTATTATAGATGCAGATTAGGGTTCCACAATATTTTATATATATCACATTTCTTATTTTTATTATCAAATCTTTACTTTCAGTATTTACAAATTGTTTTTAGGGTGTAAGGTTACTTTTCATAATTATTAACATTATTTTGAATTTAAACCTGTTTAATTGTATAATTACAAGTTGTATAAATCAAACATGACATGAAGAATTAAAATAGATATAAATTGTAATTTTTAAAGATGCCTACGTAATTACAATTCTAAGTAATTATTAGGATAATAACTACATTTTCATACAATAACACTATAGGTCTTAACAAGCTGTAGATATCTTAGCATGTTTTTTTTTTAATTTGTCAGATGTTAACTAGTCTTAAAAACAATGAAATTTACAAGCCAACAACAATGATTATAAAACAATGAAAATTTAATTCAATTGATAACAACGTACATTGGGTTCAAATCCTAGTATTATTTTTAGATAAAAATTCAAGTCTCATTACTAAATACAAACGCAATTAATATAACTTACGTTATAATAAATAAATAGATAAGATTCAATTAATTCTATAAAACAAAAAAAAAATATAATTCTTTTTATCTCACTAAACTGTCACGTTAATTTTTTGATCAATTTTATTTCAACTTTGATATCTTATAATTTAAGATGTATTATTGATAAAAAAATATAAAAATAACATAATTTAAAACCTTTAATCAAATAATTTTAAATATATATTATAAATTTTAATTAAAATAATTAAATAAATTACAATCAAAATTAAAAATTTGAATTAAAAATAATAACATATGATAGTTTTAGTTGGAAAAAAAAGGATATAAAATATATGGAGTAATTAAATCTGAAAAAAACTAAATGTAAGAAGGGACCCCGCAAGATATTTATTCACTGCCACCACATGCTAATTTGTCCGTACAGAGACAACATCTGAAGAAAGAAAGAAGGGAAGGGGACAAAAACAAAAGTAGCAAAATGGAGAAACCGTATTTGGGCCCACAACGGAGAATCCCTTTTTCCCCCTAAAAAATGAAATTTTAATTTATCTTAAATTTTGGTATTATTACTAGTATTAAAAAACTTAAAAGATCCCGCGCTTCGCACGTGCGACAACATAGTGGGGTCCATCACCGGGTCACGTTCTCAACGGGCCTTCACCGGTTTTTGTTTAGTTTTTTTTTTTTTTACTTTCAAATTGTTGATGATGATGATGGGGGTGCTTGGACCGCAGTGATAGTCTTACGTGGAACAAATGCATGTAGCGGAAACGCGGCAGATATGCCGTATGTCAGTTACACAGATTAAAATAATCACAGCCACATCGTTTATGGTTAAGAAAAAAAAGCCACTAAAAATCGCACGTTTGACAAACCGAAAAAGCAACAGCGAAATTCCCTTATTACCCCTTCAATTCCACTTTTTTAACCCAGACAAGAGCGGGGTCAAGAAAAAGGGGAAAAAAAGTTAAACGTAAAAATAAATAAAATGCCCTAAAAAGGGAGAGTTTATATATAGTAAGCAAATCTAAAGACAAAAGCTGCAGGCACCCCATGTTTTTCTAATTTGTAAAGAGAAAAAAGTTTGTGTACAATAAATAGCAATTTGATTCCCTCCCCCCTTTTTTTATTATAAACAAACAAAGTCTTCCTCGACTTTCTCTCAAAACCAGTCGACACCTATACCTGTGTTTATCTATATCTGTTATGCAAGCTCATCTCCTTTCGCCCTTATTCTCTCCTGCTTCAAAGCCAAAGACTCTCTCTTTCCTCCCTTTCCCTCTTTATTCCCAAACCAATTTACGTTGAAGCAAAGAATAAATATACCCCAGAGCCAAGCTTTTTATCCAATGGCAGTTGAAGCTCCGAATATGAACCCTTTCCCTCCTCAGTTAATCACCAACAGGTTCTTCTTCTAGAAATGGGTTTGATTTGTTTTCAAGATCCTTGTTTTGTTTTGTTTTTCATTTTTTTGACATGAAGTTTTGTTTTGGTTTGTAGCAGTGATTTTATGAAAACAAATCAAGGGAGTACTGGCAATATATGCAATACCCAGATGGATACTTGTGTTCCTTTGGTTGATTCAATGCAACCGGATTCACATTTTTTTCCATTATATCAAACCCTTGTTTGTGATCCGATTTCAGCCAAAACTTCAATCAACAAAGCTGATAGTGGCCTTACGTATAACATGAATACCCCAGTCTCAGCACCGAGAAAAAGGCCAAGAGATTCACTCGTCAATGGGCTGGATTCATATCCCGTCTCTCAAAAGAGCAAACTTTATGGTTTTTCCTCTCTTCTGGATGATGATGTGCTCTCCCAGATCCAACTACAACAACAAGAGATTGAGCGTTTCATTGTTGAACACGTATGTTTGTTTCCTTAAAAAACCAAGTTTTCTCAATTACAGCCGTTTTCTTTAACGCTCAGCTAACATGGTAATTTATTGATACGAACTTTTTTTGTTTGTATTAATAATACAGACTGAAAAAGTGAGGTTTGAACTTGAAGAAAGAAGAGAAAGGCAATCGAGATTGTTGATTAGAGCAATCCAAGAGGGGGTAATGAGGAAACTGATGGACAAAGATGAGGAGATGCAAAGAATGGGGAAACTAAACTGGATTCTTCAAGAAAGGGTTAAAAGCCTGTACGTCGAGAACCAAATGTGGAGAGAAGTGGCACAGACAAACGAAGCCACTGCCAAGTCCCTGCGCACCAATTTAGAACAAGTTCTGGCGCACGTCGGCGAGGAACGCCACGCGACCGGTGGAACAGCTGCCGCGTTGGCGGATGATGCGGAGTCTAGCTGTGGCAGCAGCGATGAAGGGTGGCGGAAGGTGGTGCCACCGCAACCACAAGTGAGTGGCGGTGATGCGGCGGACACGGCGGTGGGGGAGACCAATAGGAAGTGTAGGAAGTGCGGGGAGAGGGAGTCGAGTGTGCTGTTGCTGCCATGCAGGCATCTTTGTCTCTGTACAGCTTGTGGAGCTACTCTGGTAGGCACTTGCCCTGTTTGTGATTCTATTACCAATGCCAGTGTTCATGTTAACATGTCATGAAACAAAATTTTTCTTATTTTTTAGAGTTCTTAGTGAAAAAAAGAACAGAAAAAAATGGAACTGCAAATATCTTTTTTTTTTGGAAATGGATCATAGAAAAAAAGGTTTAAGTATTGGCATCTGTTTCATTTTATTCTTTAATTTTTTCTGTTGTTAATGCTGAGTGTTTATTTCTATCTTGTTTTAGCATTTGTTTTTACCATTCAGAATGAAGAATTTCTAATAAGGGGTAATCTTTTCAATAAAAAAAAACACTGTGATATTAGTTTGTACTTACTCCTCAATCGGGCAATTTTAAATGAATATATTTTTTATTTAATTAATTAAAAAATAATCCCATCAAGAATTATTTAGAAAAATTATCCTCTGTCAGCCCACTTAAGTTAAATTCGCGTCTTATAAAAAACGAGTTTTATGTTAAAAAAACATGGTAAATTGATTTTTTTATTTTTTTCTAATTTACTCAACGCGAAACTCGCATCCTGTAAAAAGCGAGTTCGACTTACGTGGACGATTTGAGAGTTATTTTTTAAATAATTTTAGATGGTATTATTCTTTTAATTAAATGATAAAAAAATATTGATTTAAAATCACCCCTCAATCGAAACTAGGTGAAAAGAAATACATGACTCTAACTTTCCTTTTCACCTTTCCAATGTCTCTTTGTTTTTTTAGTTCAAAATTTTCTTTTATTTTTTTTATAAAGTTTGCAAGGGAAACGCATTCCAAAGTGAAAGGTGGCCAAACATACATGTTTTCAGTTTACTTGTCAATTAAAATCATGTCACTAATTGTTGTTTTGTAGCTCCCAACAAGTTAAGATTATTATGATGGAATCATTTCATTAAGAAATATTTCACAAAATATCACCGGATCCATTTTCTTTGGTCAGGTGGGATGCTCGCTCTGAATTTTGTTTTTGGTAATTTTGGATAGGGGTTTTTCGAAGACCGGCAAACTAAAATTATAAAGGGGGCTCAATTTGATACCTCAACAACCAAGGAATTGGAGCTATCATATTTAGTCAAGCAAGTGTTAGTTGCCTGTTCCTTTCCCATTGATTAATTTAACTCCCCTTTGAGTGAATAGTATTTAGGGCAAACTATCTCACTAGTCAATGAACTTTAGTTTGCGTATCAATATGGTCACTTGACCATTAAATCGATAACAATCGAATGGCATGACGGTTTGAAGTCGATGTGAAAGCCAAAAATATTTATTTATTCATGTAATTATTTTTTTCATCAAAATTATAGGGTTTTCATCCATTTTTTTGTCCCCATAAGAAATCATCATTCTTCGGTGTCTTTTGTTACCATCCTAAACACCGATTAACTCGTATTATTATTCTCTACCATGTTGCGAGTTTAGGCTTTCTCAAAACATCTTTCAAACTCACAAAATCCATTTTTTTGGGGAGATTTGGGAACTTATTGAAATTTAAGGGCTTTGGGATGTTTAGAAAAAAAATCGAATGGTAAAAAATATTTTTTCGAGAAAACAAACAACAAACCTCAAAAATAACCATATCAGACGAGCATCGAAAGAAAATCATGGTATGAAAATGTCAAACTTGTATATATAATTTTATCACATGTATAAGTTATCTACCCAACTATCAATGAGAAGTTTGGTTGCATACGTTTATTATCTTAATTATTCAAGTAATTTGCAATCTTTTTAATATTCATTTTTATCAAATTCGTTAGTTTATTTAATCTTTATATTGATTTTTGTCTTTTAATATCATAATAAAATATTGCTTAAACTAATTATAAAAAGAAGTTGTTTAAACTACTTGATAAGGAGCTTGGAAATTGTACACGCATTTACTCCAAGTTATCGAATTTAAAATTTGAGATTTTTAAATCATAATTTGATGCTTCAATTCTAAACAATGTTATTTTGATAGTTGGGTGATCAATTTACAAACAAAAAATAAAATGAATTGAGTCAACCATCCATGTCTTATTTATTATAATTATAATTGTAATTATATAATTGTGATATGACGTATATGTGTACTTATTTATGAAATTATAAGTAACTATAATCTCAATTAAGTGTAATGCAGTCTAAACAAATTATAATTATAATAAATTATCGTAAAGTGCAATCAAATTAATAATTGAAATAAATGTAAAAAAAATTTGCACATAATATCTCTCAAATTAGAATAAAATGTAAAATAGACGCCGAAATTGGTACTTAATATTCGAGAGCCTCAATCATTGACACCACTACAAAAATTCATTACATACTTAATTATAATAATTAATAATTTGCGTTAATAGTGTTCAGCGGTGTACGATATCCGTAGTAGATTCATCCTATACTTAATTATCACTTTGGTACTTGAAGAATTTCTAATGTTTCTCTTATGAATTTTTTGATATGTTTTTAAATTTAATATGTATCAATTCCTATATCCTATTAAAATTGTTTCTACTCACTCTTTTTGTCAAAAAAGCTTGATTATATGTTGTACAAGTTCATATTCTCTCTTAACCTTTAAAAATTAATATACATAAGTGTTTAAATTCGAATCTTTTAAGACAAACATTAACATCTTTTCTTTTAAAACTACTTTTTTTGGGTACCATCTCCATTGAAATATTGATAATATTTTAAAAACACATTGATTATAAAAACAATTACAACAATCTTTTTCTTTAAATGTATAATAATGTCAAAAAAGTATTTTAAATGTATAGACTTCTTATAAAAAAATGTATAAAACTGGTACGAATTACGATATATGTAGGAGATAATGGGCATGGCACGGCAGTCCCATAAATAAAGTTTTGCTTCGAAAGAAGCAGCGTAAAATATAAGATAAAAAGACAAAAAAAATAAATAGAAGAGATGGTTAAATAATACTCTTTCTCTTAAATTTAAAGATTATCAACGGAGAATAACCTCCCACCTCCACCTTTTTGGCCGATCAACTCAATATTTGAAGCAGGCGAAAGAGGGAAAGTAAGCTGACGCCGATCAACTCAGTATTTGGCTGGAAACGTTGCTCTCCGCCGACGCTGTCTTTCTCCAGCAAGGTAATTGGAGTTGTTATTTTTACAATTATTTTATCGGAATTGAGGCGTCGATTCATGATGGATTGAGGGTTTATGGGTAAACTATTTGGAATTCATTAACGTTAGTCAAAGGTTAAAATTGAGATTGAAGAGCAAGAGTAATGTCGAGCAGTCATAGACGTCGTCAGGTTTAGACTCTTTACATTGAGAATTTATCGGATTAAATACATTGGAATGGAGTATGACAGGTATTTGATTGCCATGGGCAGGTTTTAGATGTTTTTGTTCCAGTAAAAAGGGCGATTGATGGAGCAAGATTTGACTTTGTGCGTATGGAGTCGGAGGTTGCGGCCAGGGGGCGATTGAAAGATTAGATGGTAGTTGGATTTATGGGTCTAGATTGAAGGTATCTTTTGCTCGCAGAGCTTCACGAGAGTATTTTTGGAGGCGAAAAGTGAGGAATGGGAAGACAGGCAGTGATGAATTAAGCATTAGAGTGGATGCTCACAAGGGGAGGGTTATAAGCGAATTGTTCAGGGAGTGGAGGATGATGGTAAAATTGAAATCCTCCAACATTGTGCAATTGCATGGTGTAGAGTATCAATGGGGATTGCATGGCTCGCACGAGCCTTAAAAGAGGCGAAGATTGTCGGATTCTCAATAATGCGTATTGCAGGGTCGAGAATGTTACTGATGTTCTCAAGTAGTGATACTCGATGTGAGATTCTTAGTAATGGGGTATTGAGAAAATGGTCTTCTAAGGTTGAAATTTGGAAGCCAGATTTG
Source organism: Hibiscus mutabilis (assembly GCA_019671005.1). Taxonomy (NCBI): domain Eukaryota; kingdom Viridiplantae; phylum Streptophyta; class Magnoliopsida; order Malvales; family Malvaceae; genus Hibiscus; species Hibiscus mutabilis. Next base: position 6,854,959 of record CM033748.1, on the reverse strand, counting down.
GATACAGGGATTTGAAGGTTTGGTTGTCGATATGTGGGGTCCCAATCCATGTATGGTCGCATGATACTTTTGTTAATATAGCATCGATATGGGGGACGTTGATAAAGTGTGAGGATTCTCTCCTGGAGCCTAATTTGTTTGAAGAAGGACATGTGCTGGTAGAAACAGATCAATTCAAACATATCGACGAGGTTTTAGAGTTACAAGTGTAAGGGGTATCATATCAGATTAGTGTTGTTGAGTTTGAACCGTTGACAGATATGCAATTACGTTCCTATTGTGAATGCGTGTATGGGTCAGAGAGTGAAAGCGAGGATGATGAGTCCAAAGCATGGTGTTTTGACTGCCAAAGATGATGGGATTAATTCGGAAGGTCTGGTTAAGGAGGCTGCACCCATTTGGAGGATAAATGAATTGTGGTTTAAGGAGCAACGGTCAAAGGACAGAGCTTTAGAAGTTCAGTCGAGTTCAAAGGATGAGATGTCTGATGAAAATGTGGGTATGATATCGCGAGTGAAGCTTGATGAGTAATGTGAGGCAAGATCGAGGTTAAAGGAATTGGATTTGATAGACTGTCCCGTAAATTTTGAGTCTATAAGAGTAGAACCGGGAGAGATTGTGTCTATAGAGACTAGGCTTACAATTCCAGTGGAGCCATTACCTGATACTTCTCAGGTTAAGGCATATGTTGTTCAACAAGGGGCAAGAAACGTATTGGATGTGGTATTGCCAAGTGAGAATGCTCGTTTGTGTAAAAAAAGGGAAGGAAAGGGCGAGGCAGATCATTGGCAGCGCAGGCGTGTGGGGCGAATGAAGGTTCTTTCACTGAATCTGAGTGTACTGTGCGACAGCAAGCTCTATTGAAGGATGCGAGAGCAACAATAGAGTTAGGGAAATTCCTAGGAGTTTCAATAATTGGTAACGAATAAGCGATCGTTAAAGACATGACACGTTTATTAGATAAGGGGGTCGAGAGGAATAGCAAGGAGCGACGAGCGACATGGTGTAATGAGGAGAATTTGATAAAGGATATTGTACGGTGGCGTATGGTGGGAAGCTTGATTGTAGAGTCAGATTCTAGTGTGACAATTGGTTGGGTGTTGCATAAAGAATGTTGAACGTGGATTTTTCACACGTGTTTCAGATAGTTAAATGTTTCGTGGACATCTTGGCTAAATAGGGTGTTGATCTTACTTCTATGTTCTCTGATAGTTTTGAGTGACTGGGGCGATGAGGCCTCATGCTTGGTGCTGGGGTTGGTGATACTTGGCGATGCTTGCTTTGTTTTATTGTTTGATTTTGCATGGGATTGGAGTGCATTGGTCGAGTGCCTTGGCTTTATGCTCTTGACTAGTTGGATGCTTGCATTTGGTTTTCGGGTGTTATGTGATGTGGTTGCTTTTTGCAATGGGGTCTGTTTCTTGTGTTAGTGTTTGGTCTTTCTTGTCACATGATCATTGGGTACTCTTTTCCTCCATTTAGGTTTAGGGAGGTTTTTAACGAGGCATATGACCATGTTTTAGTATGATTCTCTCTAATATAATCATACTTACTTTGCTAACTCCCTCTATCTTAGTAAAGCTATCATATTTGTATTTTAAAATTATCTCAGTTAAAATGCTACTTTAAAAAATTCAACAATTTTTTTAAAATGTATTTATTTTTTATTTTTTTAATAAAAATAAAAGTTAATTTTTTAATATTAAATTTATTATTTAAATTATTTTATATTATATATTTTATATAATTTTTTATAAAATTTCGTAAAAATCAATAAGTAACATAAGGGGACGAAAAGAGTATTGATATTAATGTGTTGAATGAGACTGAGAATGACCAATGAAAGAAAATAATTTTGTCTGTGTGTCAGCCTAAACCCCACACTTTTTCTTAAGAGGAGAGGTAAAAAGCTGGTAGAAAAAAAGCATCGGCCGGTTTTGGCGGGCTAACTTACGAATAAGCATCAGAAATAAAGCTGTAAATTTTTGGCACACACTGACCATTTACCCTTTGTTGGTAGGATCCACGTGAAACAACTTTTATTTTGATTTACCCTCTTCGTTTTCCCTTCTGGGTTTTCGACACGTGTAACTCTGACAACCCTACTCCCTGTTCAGTTCTTCTTTCACGTTATGTCATGTTTTTGGACCCAATTTTTTATTTTATTCATTTATTGTCAAGTTTCAGTCCCATCTTTGTGGGGGTAGGTTTAAGGTACCAATTTTTTTTATAAATTAAACATATTAGATTTTTTAATAATATTTTTGGTTAATTTTTTTTAAGTATCTATATTTATTTTATAAGTATTTTTTAGTTTTTTTTGATAAATTTTCAATTTTAAATAAAGTATCTATACTTATAAAATAAATATTGATACTTGAAAAAAAACTAAAAATAACATCTGAAAATAGTATCAAGAACTCTTATCTTTTCGGTTTGTGGACAAATTTTAAAATTTGTCTTCTTTTAGCCGCATCCTAAACATATCGCACGTTAGACTCGCCATCTTTGTGACTTATTCGAATAAATTGCTTTCTAAATTTACTTTTTTTAAAAAATGATTTCTAGAGTTACTGAATGAAGTTTATGGAGAGAGAAAATAGTGATAAATCTGACAATTAGGGTTGATCTAGAAAGCACGGATTTGTTTAATGGCGACACTGTTTTTTTGGGTACGTATATCTACCAAATTCAACCCCCCTTTTCTCCTATCAGAAAAGTCTCAGTTGTTTGCATGCATTTTATCCACCACACACTCATGCATTGGAAATCTTGGACGAGTTTCCAATTGATATTTCCTTTTGTATTTGGGTGGTAGAAATTTCAACATGTACGAAATGTGAGCAGATATCCACCATTTGACCAGTTTTAACTTTTAAAGTTAGGCAGATGTATACAAGTGTAATAGTGTATGCTTAAGCTACAAAAAATGCTTAGAAGAAATTTATAGTATAAAATATGGAAAATGTTGTTTTAGTATGTTTGATGAAGTAAGTACCAAATGAGACAATTGAATAGATTAAGATACAACAATCTTTAAGAATCGGGTTTAAGGGCAGACGGGAGATGGATTGTCAAGGAAGGGGAGCTCGCCGGAACAATGCAAGATCTTCTCAATTCAGACGGCCAAGAATCAGCCATAACAAGAAGGTGGGAAACTATTCGCGGCAATGAGTTTCAGTTTTCGTGAACTATGTTAGCAAAAGAATCCATAGCGAAACCCTAAAAGAAGCTTTCGCATCCTATGTGTCATAGGGGTCTTTTACTTTACGGCATAAAAGGAAATGACACTTGGAGATCGGGATGATATTTCCAGTACAATACCGTAAAAATTTAAAGAATAGAGAATGGAGTCGCCACCGGCCACTTTGATAAGCCGAACACCTTTAAAAAAATAATCGATTCAAAACGTTTGGGTTCGGGAGTCGGTTACGCATAGGAATGATTAGCACCCCACAACGCCCAAAATTGGTACCGCGTTGATTAAGTGTCGGCGTTGCAAGAAAATAAAAATTCGAATTTTAATTTGAAATTTAATCCCAAAAAATGGTCTAAGGAGAACATTTCCTTATTTACAACAACCGAAAAAGATGACACCTGAATGAGCCAGGACACTACTTCCTAGCCGATTCTTGAAATAAAATGGAAAATATTCCCTTAAAAATAAATACAAAAAAATATTTTCAAACCGAAATAAAAATAATACGTAATAACATAAGTATATATATATATATATGATATTATATAATATAATATACACATAATATATACTACTACTAATAATAAAAATAACAATGTACATATATTTCATAGTATACGAAGTATAATGTAATATACATAATATAGGAAGTATATTAATAAAATAGGAAAACTTTACGAATAAAATATACTATACGTTATGCACATAATATATTCTAAATATATCATATACGAATATAATATACATTATAATACCATATACACATTAAATATACATAATAATGACATACTATATATATACTATATATTATATAAATACATATATTTACAGTTCACATCATAATAATATATTATAAATACATATAAATATATTATACTAACCTCATTTATACATATAAATATACTAAACATATATTATATTATATACAAATTATATATTAATTATAATAATTGAACAAGTAAAAATAAATAAAAATATCGAACATAACATAAATACATAAATAAAGGGTTAAAATTAAAAGAAACATAAAAAACAGTGCAAAAAAATAAATTAAAAATAATATACAGAGTGAAAATAAATAATTTACAAAGATCGGAGACCAAATCTACAATTATACCCTCTAATTAGGACCAAAATGGAATCTATAACGAGTTTGGTACTCTTGATGTAACGGTCAATAGCATCTTTGGTAGAGCAGGTATTGGTGGTTGTCTACGTAACGATAGCTCCAAAAGTCTCATTGTTTTCTCTAAATCGGTAGAAATTTCAGCAATTAAAAAAGTCTGCATATTGTTCAAAAAATCTCCTTGCTGCAATTCTCATCAGCTAATTGTTGAAAGTGATTGCATGCTTGCAGTGGAATGGATTCAAAGTCATGTGCACTGCCCCATTGCCTTTAAACCGCTAGTGCTCTCCTGCATCAATTCTTGTGTGGGTATTGAATGGAGTGTTCAGCATCTACACAGGGAATACAACATCCTAGCAGATAATCTGGCAAAAAAAGAGATCTCTCGCCAGAGAGACTTTTGCTGGATTTCGCCATCGTGATCCCGTGATTTGTATGTGTTATAGTGGGTGATATAATCGTGTAAGTATCTTTAGTTCGATGTGTAAGGACACTAACATGGATACGAAGCACTCTTTCTCCTCCATTTAAGATTATAGAGATTTTTTTAATGCGGCTCGTATCTCGTGTTTCATATTAATAACAATAACATCCTTTTCAAAAAAAAGTACCAGATGAGAGACATGTGAAACTTGATTTTTTTCTCTCTCTTTCTAATGGCTGAAATTTGATTTTGATGTTTGAAAGTAGGCAATACTTTCTCTCTCTTGAATTAGGGTTAGGTTCGATATCATTATAAATGAATTCTCCATATATGAGCAGGTGAACAAAATTTTGGGTGTAAAAAAGGTTAATGACCAACCGAATTTGAGTCAATTTCACTCATAAACAACGATTAGATGTAGTGTTAATAATTTTAAATTTTTTAGTTTTGGCTGGTTAATGACAAAGAAAATTGTGAAACCATAATTTTCTTTGAGGTTGAATTCAACTTTGAAAATGTACCAAAAAATATTTCTTCAAATGAGGCTTTTAGCAATTCATGGTCCAATTCTTCAAACAAATGGAATAATTAAATAAATATTGGGTTGGTCGTTTTGGAAAGTTTGGTTATAGTCATCCTCCAACACATTTAATTAGAAGTTGAAAATGTATTTATTCAATCTGAAAAATATATTGTATGATTCACTTGGCGAAAAAAATAAAATATATAATGATCCGTGGATGTGAAAAAATATAATGAAAAAAATAAAAATGAAAAAGTCCTAAAACGTTTTTTTAATTAAATATGTATAATTTAAGGATACATAACAGCGTTTTAATTATTTGCTTAGTGTTAAATCACGCTTCCTTCGCATCCACGGATCATTATATATTTCATTTTTCTTCAATTTTATTAGTCTAAAATTAAATTACATTATTAGTGTAAAAATGAATTGTTCCACGTGACAATCACTTTGATTATGATCACTTTTGCATATGATATAAAACTATATTATATGATATACACACTCTTAATTTAAGCAATTAAACATCTTTCTTTAAGAAGCAAACTTTCTTGTTTACTCTTATTAAAAAATAATTATTTTTATATTGTTGCCAAAAATTATTTATTAATTTGTTTTGTTTTATTAATATGAAACATGTGGGTATTTTTAAAGCTAGCATGTTCAATTAAACATCTGGACATTTCCCATGTCCCGTGATGAGTTAAGTAATTAAGGAGAAAGTAGACCTATTTTTTTATTACTAACTATTCAATTTTCTTTTATATTACTTTTCTATGTATAAAAGTTAATCCAACATGCACTTGTTTTAGGATCTAATCACATTTTTGTCTTCGGACTGTAAAAAAATAAAAATATTACTTTAATTTTTTTAAAAACATTAGCATTTTTAGACCTTTGAATATGTTTTAATTTTTTTAAAAAAATTCAAATTAAACCAACAGGAAAAAAATTATTGTTAAATTCATGTCAATTACTTTTGTCAAGGCTGACATCAACTATTTTATTATTTGCGTAAAAATAAAAAATATTTAAAATAATAAAATTTTAATAATTGTGAGCAATGTATAAAAATATATAATTAAATAATTTAAATTTGTAGAAATTACATAACATATTAAAAGTGTCAATGGATTATAAAAATTGACAAAAAATAAAATAGATGATGTCAACTTATCAAATTTATTATTTTTTTTGGTTTAATTTGACAAAAAGTTAAAAGATTAAGGATCAAAAGAGATAAAAAAAAGTTTTAAGGGCTAAAATAACGTTTTCTAATTAAAATTTTAATATAAAAATATCATTATACCAGACTAATGGGTTATTTTGAGCCATTCAAAATTAAAATACAGTCTTTTTAATTACAAAGGTATGAATGAAAATTATACGGAAAATTATACAGTCTTTTGTGTCATTTTGAAGAAGAGAAACAAAACTATATTTGTAAAAACAAGATAAAAGTTTTATCCTCAATATCACACGTTAGGGGTGTTTATTCCCGGATACCCGGTCTTTCGAGTATTGTATTTTTCGGTTCGGTTTTGACCCGTTTTAATCCAGTACCCATTATTCGGATACCACGAAATCCGAGTACCTGGTACTTCAGATAACGGGTACTCGCATTTTTATTTTTTCTTCAAATAATTTAATTTAAAAAATAGAAAATTCAGCATAATTGAAAGCCAACTATAAACACCCATGTATTCAAGATGGTGAAGGAACAAGCAGCAGCAGCAACACTCTTGATCCTACACTTCAATCTCCAGCTTTCTAAACATCACTTGTTTGGACTTTATGGAACATTTCCCCCCTTTATTTCAAGCAATAAAAATTTTCTTTATGCAAATTATATAAAAAAAGAAACTGTCTAATTGCAGGGCGTACATAGCTTTAACTGGAGTTTTAGATTTTTTTAGGATTTGTCGTGTTTTTTTATATATTTTAATATTTATATATATAAATTATATACTTAATAAAATATAAAAATAAATATTAAATCGGGTAATCAGGTACCCACTTATAGGCGTTTCTGCAGTCTAGCCCCGCCTCGAAAAACTGTATTTTAGCGGTCTGGGTACTCGATCCGAATAAAAAAATTTCGAGTAAATATCTATTTTTTTATTTTTAAATAATACGGATAATTTTAAACACCCCTAATTGATATTGTCCATAAACCGTGCATCATGTTCCCATTTTATGATTTTTTTTTTTTTGCTGTAATCACAATTGAACGAATAAGGAATTTCCAAAAGTTTTTTCATTTTTGAACGTTGAATTTGATAAATCAATTATAAAAGTACATCGAATTTGAAACTTATATATAATAATTAAATCATTTTCGATCATTTTATTCTTTCAAATAATAGTTGATTACCCACATTAACTAGCCTTTTCAAGACATTAGTTCATCCCACGTGACTTTGTCAACCTTATGTTATCAAAATTATGACACTTTAACCCCACCTATTTATTTACGTGCATTGATATTTTTTGCTCAGAATTAAGACCCCATTAATTCACCTGACACAAAATAGAGGATCCCAGTCTTATGGTCCATATAGGTTAGTCTCGGTGAGACATGTTTAAAGTGTGGTTAAAAGATGATAAGTTTTGAAATTTATCAAAAAATTTAAAATGTTGAACTTTTAACTAACATCTCGGCCGGCCATGCTCCCAATTTGGAGAGCCAATTTTGGCTTTCAATCGTGGTCCCTTTGCCGCATGGCCCTGTGCCTATTTATAGGCAAATGGGGTGATGGGGGTGAGACGTGGCTCGATATGAGCTACGCAATTTTTATTTTATTTTTTTAATTTCATTCGATAAAAATTTTTCTATACAAAATTTTTTGGGTATTAAATACTTAAAAAAATATAAATATATTGATTTTACATATTGAAAAATTTCATGTGATAACATATTTTTTCCTCATTTTCGAGTCTGCAAATACGATATCTTAGACTTGAAGACTTTTTAATTTGGCATACTAAATAAAAATACTGGGTTTTTTTTAGGTCTAACCCAAATAAAAATGAATTACAACACAAATAATAGTTGATTACCCACGCCTTTTCAAGACATTAGTTCATCCCACGTGGCTTTGTCAGCCTTCTGTTATCAAAATTAAGTATCGAAAGTGACCCATTAACCCCACCTATTTATTTACGTGCATTGATATTTTTTGCTCAGAATTAGGACCCCATTAATTCACCTGACACAGAATAGAGGATCCCAGTCTTATGGTCCATGTCGGTTGAGTTTGGGTGCGACTTTAAGGTGTGGGTAAAAAACGATAAATTTTAAAATTTATTAAAAAAATTAAAATGTTGAACTTTTAAATAATATTTTATGTTAGTTTTTTCATAATTTTTAAAAAGTTTCGATACTGTCTAAGAATTTAAAATATTATTAAAAAAACAAGTATCGAAATTTGTCAAAAATCACAAAAAATTAACCTAAAATGTTATAAAAATATAACATTTTAAGTTATTGAACAAATTTTAAAATTTATCTTTTTTAGCCGCACTCTAAATCTGTTGTACGTTAGACTCGCCAGGTTCATGTCTCTGTCCCTAAATATTTGATTAGAGGTCCAGGGCAATGAAAAATGGAGGGAAGGGCAATGGGTCCCAGACCTCCCAGTTGTTGTAAAAAGGTGGGAAGGTGTGTCACAAGGCATTCCACTTTATAAATTTATCCATGTTCCATGCAGTTGGTGTGGGGTTTTTGAAGGGGATGGAGTGCACAAAGCTAAGCATGAAGCATGGATCCAATTTACACCCTTGGGTCCCTTAGCTGAGATGTGAATCTTGACCTTTTCCTTTTTATTTAGGATTTTGGGTTCTTTTGTTTAAAACGGTCTATCACCTTAAAGAAAAGTTGATGTTTGCTGCTTCTGTTCCCTCTGGCAACGCAATTTCCCTTTTGTCAAAGGGAGAAGGAGAGATGGGTGAACACATCACATTCTGCCACTAAACAAGGTTTTGGGTCGTTTTCAATTCCATTAATGGGATTTTGCAGCACAGATATCAGATTCAGAGGTGTTTAGTGCAGATCAACCTAACACCCAACTTGGATAGAATGATTATGTCTTGCTCTTTCAAGTGTTTAAACCTTAAAGTCCTGCTTAAACTACCCAACATGAATGGTCTTGTAGTGGATGCTTCTTTCATATGATGGAGACAGATTCCATTCATACAGTACACCTATATATCAATTTGACTTCGTTCTATGTGGAAGAATAGGAACATAAAGTTGGAGGGAAAATGGAATAGATATAATTAGAAACTTAGGACAGGGACAGACGCATGACTTTAGGTTGGGGACGAATCTATAAATTTTTAGGAGGGTAAACTTATAAAAATTAAGGAGGGGCAAAAATAGATTTTCAATAAAAAATACATAAAAATTTTCTAAATCATATAAGAATTTTAATTTTTAGAGGGGACGACCCCCCTCCAGCCCCTCGGTCCATCCCTGACTTAGGACATAGGTGAAGCATATTTCTTTACTAGGAAGTAAATATCCATTTCCTTTTTCTGATTCACCTTTATAAAGGCAGTGTTGGTAAGTGGTGAAAAGAGAGGTAGAGGCGGGATATCATAGTAATGGGCTGTGCCTCCAAGAAAAGGTAGTTGGACCACAAATGGACGGGTCTAAACAAGAATCTTTAATGTGAGGTTAAGCTCGTGTGAGCTGTTCCATCCAAGGCTTGGCCGAAAGTCGAGAATATAGAATCTATTTTTCTTTACCTTCTAGAATATCGTCCATTGTGGAGCGAATAAAACCGTGACATAATTTATGCAATTTGAATGATCTGAGAAATACTGGCACCCATGTGTTGAGAGCCTTAAAATTCAATGGTCTGATGTTATTAATCTGTGGTTACGACTAATAAAACCAGCATTAGTTTACCAAGAAAACATAAGCATGAGGATTTTATCAACCAATACAGAAGGTGGTGGGTGTTTAGCGTGGATTTTTTTCCCTTCAACTTCAAACCTAATCGCCACCAACTTTGTATAGGCAACGAACAATAGTGAATTGGCCATGGATCCTTGATTCGGTGCTTGTTTCTTGGGCTCTCAAAACGTTCAAGAATAAGGGTGGAAGCCCAAATCACCGAAGCCTTCATGAGAAAGTTGAAATTGGCCCCAACAAAAGGAATATTGATGTGACGATCTATATGTATTACATTACATTAGAAATTAGAACACCACGCAGCCCAACCTAATCAATGCACGAACTTGATTCCTACGGAGTTCTGGTTGTGGTTGGAATCCTTTTTTTGGCGGTGTGGCCCAAGCCTAGCTGTTGACTGTTGTGTTTTTGATATATCAGCCTCTTCGTGCAAATGAAGTTTCATGGGAACATAACTTGATCTAACCACGGGTGTGATTCCTAGTGTTCTCATGGGGTCCCAAGTCGTATGGGAACAAGCATGAAGCTTCAAGGTTAGGGTTTTGTTCACGGCACGCCCAGATAGAATGGAATTTCGATTTGTTTCTCTGATGCATCCAATTTTGCCCTTTCTTTTCTCGGTTTGCTCGACTCAATACTTCATGATTATTTCATGGCTGCCAACATTTTAGGTCTACTTGTAAAAAAACTTGTCCCTTACGTAAAATAAATTTAGATTCTTGTAGACAAAAATGCACTAAAAATTGCTTTAGCCTATATAACCATATATGAGTCTGGTTGTACACTTTTGATAACTAGAAGCTGCAATTCGTACTTGGAATAAAAACAATTTTAATAGCAAGTTGTGCTTCCATGGTCACAAAGATATCACTCATGCATGTTAACAATATGCTGTTATTGATAGAAAGGTAAAAAAAAAATGGCAACAATAACTATTTATTTCTTAAGTAGTTATAATTGAGCTTGCAACAACTAATTACATCAATATGGTTCAACTACGAATTACACCAAAATTCAATCTGATCATGGTATAGAAAGTTACTTAAAATTTATGATCGATGTTTATTTTTTATATTAATATGATATAAAAGATTAGTTATCGATAAATATTTTTGTAAAAAAAAAAACACTCACATGGTTCAATTTCATAAAGCATGTACACTTGGTATATTGACATATGGACTGCAACCCGGCCCAACAATGATTTGATTTATAATATTTGTATTTAGGATTTTAGTGTTTATATTTTTCAATAAACATTAGAAAACAAGACACGGATTACCAGAAAATCTAATGATGGGTCTCATTTTTGAAGCAGCTTCAGTCACTTTTGCAGATTTATTTTTATTCCAAGAGAAGGTAAATAAAATATTGAGTATTGTTGTTTGGGTTTGAAAATGTCAAGACAAGCGCATATTTTTCTCAACGAAACTAACAAACCCATGTGAACTGGCACAGTAAGTGTATGTTTTCTCTCTCTGTTTGAGAATCTTGCCTTGTTTATTGCATTATCCAATAGTAGTTTTTAACTTTTTTTTATTCTAAAAGACAAAAGCTTCTAATTTTATTAGGTGGATTGAGTGAGAAAATACATGATTTAGATGTTCAATGCATTTGAAGAAAATAAATTAGTAAGTATAGAGAAATCAATGCATAAACTAATACTTTTCGTTGGCTTCACTAATTAATTTTTTAATAAAAAATAATTAATAGTAAAGTCGAAGTATATTCTCATCAACTTTATCGAAAAATTATATCATAAATCATTCTCGTCACGTCATTCATGAGACCAACTAATAAAAAATTACCCATTTTATTATTTTTTATGTCATTTTTTACAAAGTAAATTTTCACTTGGTAAAGACTGTTTTAAAATTAATTTACAATAAATATAAGTGAAAATTTATTTGGTAAAAATATGACATGAAAAAAATAATAAGATAAATAATTTTTATTAGTTAATCCTATACATAATGTGACGATAATGACCCATAATATAATTTATCCATTTAAGCATAGGTGCAGCCGTGGAGGTTTGAGTTTCCTAAGTATTAAATGTGTCATTAAATACCAATTAGTCTTCTGATTTTCTTAAAACTCTTATGACACGATTTATGGATCGTGTTTTTCTTTGTTAAAGTGTTCTCCTTAAAATAAAAAATAGTAATATATATCAACTGTTTCTCTTAGAAGTGTACATAATTTTGCATAATAGTATTTTTATAATAATAACGATAATAATAATCTTCATTGACGAATATAAAACCACTAAAAATTTGAGGCAAGAGGGCAGTCATATTTTTTAATGCAAAAATATTAAACTATTCCAAGATTTCTATTTGTTGTCATAAAGAAATAGATAATAACATTTTTTTTTGAGTTAGATGATAATTAATTAAGGATAATTATTTCATGTACAAGATAATTTTGTTTATTGTCTAATATTTAGGGGTTTAGTGGATGCATTTTAAGTTTAGGTTGTGCGGTTAAAATTCAGAGTTTAGAGTTAAAATTTAGTGTTTATAGGTTCAAACTTAAGTCCCTAACTATTTTACCATAAAAACAAAACCTAACCTCTAAATCTTATATTCTAACCCTAAACCTTAAATTCCAACTATAAATCTTAAATTATAGACTCATAACATAAACCTCTAAACCAAATCTATTATAAAACTTTAAAATTAAGACACATAATTTTTTTTATTTTCATCGTTAATACATAAAATATTTTTCCATTAATTAAAGAGCAAGTTTTAACATTATAATGTGACATCATTGAAAACTGTACAAGTTTTTTTTTTGTTAAATAGAAAACTGTACAAGTTAATCTGTATCAAAGTCAAGAAGGAATAAAAAGAGTGTCAGCAAAGCCGAAAAATAACACAAATTCAAAGAAGAAATAAAAGGTACTTCCTTTCCTCTTACGCCATTTGATACCCAAGCAAACTGCAACTGATTCTTTTTCTCTTTCTAAATAATGATTCTTCCTTAATCCCAATTCACAGCACAATATAATATAATATAGATTTTTTTTTATAATTTTCTCACAGAAAGTTTCAATCAAAAATTAGAAAACAGTGCTAAAAACATGGAGAACAAAGAAGGAAAAAAAAAAACAATAAAACAAAAGAGAGATGACTCCATCTACTCTCTATCAAAGCTTTGATCTTCCGTCTCAAAGGTAACTTTTTTCCCATTTATTTAAGCTACTTTTTAAGTTCAATTCTTTCAGTTTAGGGTTTCGTTTGCTCAAAATTTGTATTATTATACATTTTTATTTATTTGTCAGAAATTAGGGTTTTTAATAATTTCCGTTCACATGACAGCCCATAAATAAATTATACTTCCAGATAAGGTCCCAAGACATGGTATGGAAGTTTCATTTCATTTGATTCGTACCCTTTTATTATTTATTTCTTTATTTTGTATAATATATCCTCCCATGTAGTTTTGCGGAAAATAAAGGAGGGATTGATTTTTCAGCGGTTTAACTTTTTTTTTCTTTCCATTTCTTGAGTTAATAGATTCTTGAAGCTGGTTCTTTGAAAGTGAAAGTTTTTATTATTTTGGTCAGAACTTGGAGCTTTGAATTGATCTGTTGATGGGTATTTTTTTAAGATTCTGATTTGGAATCAAGAACTGCAAAATCAACTTTTTTATTTATTTAAGCTGTATTTTGGTGATAAAGTCTGGGTTCTTGGTCAATTTCCTTAAGAGTTCTTTGCATTTTGTTGTAGAAAAAATGAGCTAGAAATATCACTTTTTGTCCTTTCCCCCATTTACATGCAAATTGAGATGCATTTTCTTTTAATCCTAAATGGTTTGGCTTAGGTTTGGGTATCCATAATTACTTGAAGTGTAAATAGTAGCAGAGCTGGTTCGATTATTTGGAGGAGTTGGGCCTTGAACAATGGAGGATCAAGAAGCTTTACCTGATGATATCTCTGTATCCTTAGTAAGGGGAGTTACAACAGAAGAAGATGATGACTTTCAGAGCTGTTGTGAAGATGATGAGGTATGGAGGGAAACTGAAGAGGTGGTAAAGGAAGAGCTTGATGAATTTTCAGTGAAGATGTTCTTCAAGGGCATCTCTTTAGCTGAAACTGGAGACTCCAGTTCTGGGTTTTCTGGAATTGGGGTGGTCATGGAGAGATCAGTCAATAGCCCTGTTATTCAAGTGCAGAAAAAGCTTGACATATATGTGGAGGAATCCGTGGCTGATTATTTAGCCTTAATGGATGGTTTGGCAGAGGCATTGCAGAACAAGATTTGCCGTGTATATGCCTTTACTGATTCCCCATTGCTATATGATCAGGTCAGTGAAGATTAGCAATTTGGCATCCTTGTGATGTTCTTTGATATCATCTTTATATTAACCCAAATACTTTCATGTTATACCTTGAACTAGCTTTACTGACATGAATTTCTGACAGATTACATGTGAGGAAAAACTTGATAATCCTCTTTTGGTGGCTCTACGGGAAAGAATCATGGAACATTCCAGTAATTTGGAAGAGTTCGTTCTGAAACTTGTTCCAAGCACCAATCTTTTGAGGGCATTGGAGCTAGCACAAGTAGCAATAGGAGTTGTTTCTTCTCCTGTCAAGGGAGATAAATCACTTCAAAATTGTTCCATTTGCTGTGAGGACAAGCCATCTTTGATGATGATTACCATGAAGTGTTCCCATAGATTCTGTTCCCATTGTATGAGAACTTATGTAGATGGTAAATTGCAGTCATCCCAAGTCCCAATCAGGTGCCCTCAGTTAAGATGCAAATATTACATCTCCACCCTTGAGTGTAGATCATTTCTTCCACTTGCTTCCTACGAGTCGTTAGAAAGAGCCCAAGCAGAAGTAAATGTTCTTCACTCAGATGGAATATACTGTCCTTACCCAAATTGTTCCGTCTTGCTTGATCCTCGTGAATGCTTATCAACTAGGGCTATTTCATCTAGTCAATCAGATAATAGCTGTGTTGAGTGCCCTGTTTGCCAAAGGTTTATATGTGTGGAATGTGGAGTTCCATGGCATTCATCAATGAGTTGTGAAGTGTATCAGAACCTCCCTCTTGAGGAAAGAGATGCTGCAGACATCACCTTGCATTGCTTGGCACAAAACAAGAGGTGGAGGCGGTGTTGCGCGTAATAAGTGCTACGCAATTGTGCAAGTATACACGTCGCAAGTTATAGTATAAAAGATATCGTCTCCACAGGGATTGGTGCCACTTCAAGAATCTAGTCTCTTATCTTTGTAAAAGTAAAAACACAAGTGAAGGATTATAGAAGTTTTAACTAATAACTAATCTAGAAAGCAAATAAGTAAAAGAAAAGATGAATTCAATTGAGAGAGAATAGGCCAGGTTATCGTGAGTTGAGGTGTGATAGCCGATTGGATTGTCTTGGTAAAAGAGTGCACGGGCAACTCGATTGCCGTGGCGACTTACTACAACGGGGTTGCCTTGGCAACTAATTGATGGTTGCTTGGGCGACTAGTTGGGCAACTACTTGGGCGATCGGGCAAGAACTTCAAGGTTCGGGCGGAGCGTTCTTCAATGGTTTCTTCTTATCCCTAAGTCGAAACTCTAGCTACTTGTGCATGCCTTGATAATACATCCTGCGTGAATCAAGGGTGAACAACAACCAATCTTGCGCTCCTCTTAGCCGTTGAAATCCTTAACTTATTCCTAAGCGGATTAATCTTCACCATCATTGGATTGCATAAAGATCATATTCATTCGTTTCTTGAATCTAACTCTCCCGATATTAGATAAATGGATGAAATCACGAGATCCTCTCCCAATTCACTCGCAAACAATAATAAGAATCAAGAATGAATAAACCTTGAAATAGAAAAGTGCAAACTCTTATTACCTAAACAAAAACCAATAGTTTCTCACAATCTCAAAACACAATAACCATAGCCAAGTAAATTTAGTTCATGGCTAGGTTCCAAAGAAACACAAGATAATTAATCCCTAGCATGAACCCAATCGAACAAAGATGAAGGAAGAGGCTTGTCGAAATCCTCCTTGCCCTTGATGCTTGTCGAAAATTCTCTCCTCTTGCCCTACTTGGACTTGCCGAAATTTCCCTCTTGCTCTCTCTCCTTGAATTGTCGAAATCTCCTTGATATTTATAGGGCTAGGCCAAAGTCCTTCTTTGAGGAGGAGTTTGAGTTGGAATTAAATTATCTTTAAAGAATATAATTCTTTATTATAATTTTATTCCTATTAGAACTTCTCCTATCCTCTTGGAATTTAATTCTTCTTTAATCTCTGCATGGCAATCAAATTCCTTTGGGCTTGGACCTTGCTCCATGTCATCTTGGGCTTGTAAAATCATGAATTTCGACATCCATATTGCTTTTGGTCTTTTGTCGACAAATGCCATGGCAACTGGCTCGCGTCTCCTTCATGCACCGCCACGGCAACTAGCTCGGCATATCCTTCATGCATTGCCTCGGCAACTAGCTCGGCATTGCTTTGGCAAGTGATCCCGCACATACATACACAAAAACACACCAAAGCAAAGATCTATTTCCACAAAAATCACCAAGTTATGTAATCAAGCTCAACGATTGAAGGAAACATGGATTAATGCATGAATGGCTAACTATGCAACTAATATGAGCCTAAGTCTAACAATAATATGAGTAAAAAGGGTAAGAAAAATAGTACTTTTGAACACTTATCACACCCCAAACTCGAACTATTGCTTGTCCTCAAGCAATGCAAACTCATAATTACCCGCCAAGACTTCAAATTTTCACAAACTTAGCTTTGAACTTGATTTCAATTCTCCAACAGGGGCACAAAGTATGATTGGCTTTTTTTTTTTTGAAAACGAGGAATTACTCGGAATCAAACTATAATGCTTGTGAGTGTGTGCGGAGTTGTGTGCAAGTTGATTTTTTGATTCTATGCAAACAATAGGTTTTCAAATTACTTTATAGGGTTCTTTTTAACATGTTTTAACTAGAGCCAATTTGGGCACCTCTAGTGTTTTATTTTTAGTTTTCTTAAGTTAATTTAATCGACTAGAGCGGTTTTGGGCACCTCTAGTTAAAAAAATTTTAACGCCTCCTAGAGCAGTTTGGGCACCTCTAGTGATCAATTTTTTTGCATATGCTAGAGCCAATTTGGGCACCTCTAGCCTTCATCCAATTTTTATTCTAATCTCCCAATTAGTTAATTATCAACCTAAGTTTACTAGAACTCCTTAAATCAATCAAACCACAACAAAGTGTTTCATCAAATTTAGCATCATAGTAAAATTCTAAGTTTTTTCATGGTTATCCTAGAATAAAAATTCTATCAATTAAGTGCATTGGTAAAGTCATCATTGAATATTCATCAAATCTAAGCAATTTTTGTTCCAATTAAAGGCATGGCAAGCAATTTATGTATCCTAAATGTAATGCTTAAGATTAATGTAACTAAACATGGTAATTACTAATAACAATCCCCCCCAAACTCGAGTGAGGCATTGTCCTCAATGCATGCATAAAAATAACGCAAAATAAAAATAAAATGCATACGAGGACTTACTCCGAGAGTTCGTCATCGTAGATGATTAGTTTCCTTCTAGTTGGCGTCTTGATTTTCTTGCTTGAATGCAATGGTTGTTTTCTTGTTCTTGGGATGTCTTGACTTTGGTTGCCGTGGCATCTTGGGGTTGGTTGCCGTGGCATCACTTGTGCATGCATGAAGTAAGTTGTCGCGGCATCTTCTTCATTGGTTCCGGGGCAAGGATCTTGTGATAAATTTCCTTAGCATAGTAGTTGTGAGTCTTGTTGTGAAAAAGAAAATAAAGAAAAACACGAAAACTAAAGATAATGAAGAAAAAAATATCTCCTAAAAATAAAAATAAAATAAAAAGAAAAAGAAAAAGGAAATCTTGAGAGGAGAGCATGCTCATGCATCTCCTAAGTTGACCACTTCCTTGTTACGTTCCACATGGGCACCATTGTAGTGCTTCAATATTTGTCCATTAACTTTGAATTCATGATTGTCGAGATGGACTTGATTATTACGGCACCATGAGAGAATGGTTTGACGACTTGAATGGTCCCGACCATCTTGATTTCAACTTTCCCGGGAAAAGTTTTAGCCGAGAATTGAATAGGAGAACTAGTTGCCACTGGCGTGAATTGCCGTGGCAATAGTTTCTTGTCGTGCCATCGCTTTGTTTTCTCCTTGTAGATTCGTGCATTGTTTATAGGCGAGTGCACGAAATTCTTCTATCTCATTGAGATCCATCAAGCGCTTTTGTCCCGCACTTTCCCAATCCATATTCACGGTCTTGATTGCCCAAGACGCCTTGTGCTCGATTTCCACCGGTAGATGACATGTTTTACCATAGACAAGCGGAAGGGGACATACCTAAGGGTGTTTTGAATGCGGTGCGATATGCCCAAAGTCGTCATCTAGTCTTAATGACCAATCCTTCCTTGAGGATTTACAACTTTCTCGAGTATTCCCTTCAACTCTCGGTTGGAGATTTACGCTTGCCCATTGGTTTGTGGGTGATATGTCGTGGCGATCTTGTGTGATATGCCAAGCGTTGCAACATCTTGGCAATTAGTCCGTTGTCAAAATGCTTGCCCCGTCGCGATAATTGCTCTCGGCATCCCAAACCGTGTAAATATATTTTTCTCGCAGGAATCGTTGCACACGGTCTTGGAATCGTCGTTGGGAGCTGCGGTTGCCTCTACCCATTTAGACACATAGTCGACGGCGAGTAAGATGTAGAGGTTGCCGAATGAAGATGGAAAAGGTCCCATAAAATCGATCCCCATACATCGAGCAGTTCCACCTCGATGATGTTCGGAGTGGCATCTCATGTCGCCTAGAGATATTGCCCGTCCTCCGCAACGATCACATTGCTTGTAAAAGTCTTGGGCATCTTTGTACAATGTTGGCCAATACAAACCGGATTGCAAGACTTTGGCATGATACGAGTTCCTCCAAAATGTCCTCCATAGGGTGAAGAATGGCATTGCCGAGTACATTCTGTTGCTCTTCTTGAGGACACATCGGCGTATAACCCGATCTCGCACATTGTTTAAACAAAGGAGGCTCGTCCCAAAAGTAATGCTTAGCATTATGGCGGAACCGCTTCTTCCCTTGGTGAGTAATGTCATACGGAAAAATACCACAAACAAGGAAGTTAACTAAATCTGCGTGCGAGGGTATTGCAAGGGGCATGTCTTTGCCGTAGTGTTCGCTCCCAAAATTTCCGAGGCGTGCTCGTCAAAGACTGGCCGCGGCGTCGAGAGTTACCGAGGCGATTAGAATTTGTTCATCCGGGAATGCATCGCATATCTCTAGATCGCGTCCCTCTTCCCTATTGCGTTCCAAACGTGATAAGTGATCGCCACTTGATTTTTGTTCCTTTCTGTCCTTAATTTCAATATCAAATTCTTGTAAAAGTAATATCCAACGAATCAAACGAGGTTTAGCATCCTTTTTAGCAAATAAGTATTTGATTGCCGAATGGTCCGTATGAACAATTACCTTTGTACCAATTAAATAGGATCGGAACTTGTCAAATGCGAAAACTACTGACTAGTAACTCTTTCTCCGTTGTTGTGTAATTCACTTGAGCATCGTTAAGAGTTTTACTAGCGTAGTATATCACATGGAAGGTCTTACGTGCGTTGGCCTAGGACTGCTCCTACCGCGAAATCACTTGCATCACACATGAGCTCAAAAGGTAGCGTCAATCGGTGGAACAACAATGGGTGCCGAGGCAAGCTTTTTCTTTAGGGTTTCAAATGCTTGAGTGCAAGAATCATCAAAATCGAAGACTTTATCCTGTTCAAGCAGATTACACAAAGGTTTAGTGATTTTAGAAAAGTTATGAATGAACCTCTGTAAAAACTCGCATGTCCGAGAAAACTTCAATTCCTTTAACCGAATTTGGTGGGGTAATCTCTCGATCACGCCCACCTTGGCTTTGTCTACTTCAATTCCCTTGGATGAAATCTTATGGCCGAGCACTATTCCTTCATCTACCATAAAGTGGCATTTCTCCCAATTGAGGACTAAATCCGTTTCTTCGCATCTTGCCAACACACCTCTCTAAATTGCCGAGACAGCCCGTCAAGTCATTACCAAAAAGCGAAAAATCATCCATGAAGATCTCAAGGAAGTCTTCGACCATGTGCGAAAAAGAGCGCCATCATGCATCTTTGGAAGGTTGCGGGCGTTACACAATCCGAACGGCATCGCCGGAAGGCATAAGTACCGTAGGGGCATGTGAAGGTTGTCTTTTCTTGATCTTCGGTGCTATGGCAATCTGATTGTAACACGAATAACCATCAAGAAAAAGCAAAGAAAAGGGTTTACCCGCAAGACGGTCAAGCATTTGATCAATAAAGGGTAATGGGAAGTGATCTTTCCTAGTGGCTTTGTTTAGCTTTCGATAGTCCATACAAACCCTCCAACCGGTCACGATCTGGTTGGGATAAGTTCATTATTTTCATTGCTTACCCTTTGTTATACCTCCCTTTTTTCGGCACACATTGTACCGGACTTACCCACGCATACTATCGGAGATAGGGTATATAATGCCGGCGTCAAGCCACTTGATGATTTCTTTCATTACAACCCCTTTCATGGCATGATTCAGTCTCCTCGGGCCTCAATTGAAGGTTTGTGATCATCTTCCAACAAGATCTTGTGCATGCACACCGCAGGGCTAATTCCCTTCAAGTCGGCAATTGTCCACCCTATTGCCTTTTTATGTAGCTTCAACATGTTGATTAACTTTTTTTCTCGCTCAGTTGTAACTTAGAGGAAATAATTACAGGTAATGTATTATCGATCCCTAAGTATACATTTTTGATTTGCTCTCGCAATTGTTTCAACTCAAGAATTGGTGGATTTTCGATAGAGGGTTTTTCGATCTTACCTTCCTTTACCGAGTAGTCCGGTGGTTCAAAGTATGTACGGTCGATTGACTAGCCAATTTGCCTCTTATGGTTGTTCCTCATCGACCGGCTCTTCATACTCCTCGGGTTCCTCTTGATCGGCAATGTAGTTGCCGAGGCAACTAAATTCCTCATCGAAGTTAAACTCTGCGCGTGGCATGAAGTAGTTGACATTCTTACGGATCATCGGCATGCCTTAGTGTTTGGAACACATTTAGTTTTACTCTTTGGTCATTCACCCTCATTGTGAGTTCTCCTTTTCAACATCAATCAAAGTTCTCCCTGCCGCTAGGAATGGTCTTCCGAGAATGATAGGCGCATGCTCATCCGCTTCACAATCTAAAACAATAAAGTCGTTGAAAAATAAATTTATTAACTTTTACCAAGTATGTCCTCGATTTTCCCTACGGATGCACATAGGATCTGCCGGCTAGTTGTAGCATAACTGTTGTAGGTCTTGCCTTCCCGATTCCTAGTTTTCGGAAAACCGATTTAGGCATCAAGTTTATGCTAGCCCCTAGGTCGCATAGTGCTTTCCGACATAGTGATTTCCAATAGAACAGGGTATTGTGAAACTTAGGGATCCTTCAACTTGGGGCATATACGATTGTGCAACATTGCCATGCATCCCTGTTGCGGCAATTGTTTCAAACTCTCCTAGCCTTGTTCTCTTGGACACAATGTCTTTCGAAACTTGGCATAGTTTGGCATTTGTTCAATTGCTTCCACCAATGGCAAGTTGATGTGGACTTGCTTTAGGATATCAAGAAACTTCTTGAACTGGTATTCTTGCTTTTGTCGCTTCAACCTTTGTGGGAATGGTGGTGGAAGTCGGATATCTTCGATCTTTTCATTGGTTTGAAACCCGATTGACGGCATTACGGGGACATCCGGAGTTGCCGATGTGTTACCAATCAGGGTTGCCGAGGCGTGCTTATCGCAAGTTGCCGAGGCGTCATCGATTTGCCGAGGCATGCTTATTGCCAGTTTGCCGCGGCAATTCTTGGTTCAAGATCCGAGACTTTGCCGCTATGTTCGTCTTTCTCTTTTTGTGGAGTTTTTGTTTGAGCGGGTTTGAACCTCTCTAAGTTGTTGGCCACTTACGGTGGTGATTGCCTTACATTGCTCATGGTCAGTTCCTCTTGCGACTTGATGATCGCTAGGTAAACCTCCTTGTGGTCTAGTGTTGATTTTGAGCAAATTGTCCGACTTGATTTTCCAATGATTTGATTGCCGCCTCTTGGTTTTGCAATCTCATCTCGGTCTGTTAATAAAAGCATCGATTCTTTTTATGAAATTACTATTCTCGACCATATAAGATTGATTTTCATCATAAAAGCATTTAGAGAATTTTCCAAAGAACTAGATGTTGTCGGTTGTTCTTTGCGGCATCATTTGCCGTGGCATATTTTTTTGGAATCCCGATGTTTGTGCATTCGATTGTTCGGTTTAGAGCATTGTTGGGATTACTCCATGAAAAATTCGGTGCTTCTTCCAAGTTTGGATTGTATGTATTTGACATCATGTTGTTGCCCGATTGTAATTCCCCCCATAGAAGTTGGATTCGGATTTCGCATACATTCGGAAGAATTATGGTTATCACCACATAACTCACAAAAAGAATCCATTACCTTGACTTCATGTGTGTTGTTTGGTTTTTGCATGTTACGGACCATCTTGGTTAAAGCGCCAATTGTGCGAAATTGAATCGATGATCCTAGTTCATGTATTGTGGCTTAGCGTCTAACTCCTCCTCTTCTAGTAGATGGGAATTGATAATCATTCTTGGCCACTGTTTAAAATTTGCATTGCTTCTTCCGGTGACTTATCTAGGAGTATGCCGTTTGCCGAGGCGTCTAGCATCATCCTTGTTGGTGTATTCACGGCATTGTAAAACATTGTCACTTGAGTCCCACAGGGAATCCGTGTAGAGGGCATTTATGTAGAAGTTCTCTATATCGCTCCCAAGCCTCGTACATGGATTCATCATCCACCCGAAAAGAAGTAATGTCGTTCTGAAGCTTATCGATTAAATTTGTAGGATTAAATCTAGCAAGGAAATCACGACAAAGATCAGTCCAAGATGCTATGGATCCGCAGAATGCTATTTAGCCATGCTTTCGCCTATCCTCGGTGAATAGGGAATAATCTTAATCGTAAGACATCGGGGTGACTCGTGTATCTTGAACGAGTTGCAAATCTCGAGGAAAGATTTTGGATGTTGTCGTGCATCTTGATTCTTTGAGCCGCCAAATTGACCTATTGTGTTGATCATATTAAACATTACGGTTTCAACTCAAAGTGGTCGGCTTCAATTCGGGTGCGACAACTCGGGTTAAGTCCATCAAGATCTTCTTCAAGATAGTCTCGAATAGTTCTGTTTCGTGCAAGAATCACTCCTCCTCTTTGCTCGAACATCTTGATTCATATTGCCGTCTTGATTTGCCATTGCTTCTCTTATCCTTCGTCTAAGTCTTTGTAAGGTTCGTTCGATTTACGGATCAAAGGGATATTACGGTGAAGTCGGTCTTGCCTGGTCATATACCAATGCAAAACCAAAGTTTGTTAGCCCTTTGAATTTTAAACAAGAAAAATAAAAAGAAAGTGCAAGAAAATAAAAACAAAGTTGCTATTGCCAATCCCGACAACGGCGCCAAAAACTTGTTGCGCGTAATAAGTGCTACGCAATTGTGCAAGTATACACGTCGCAAGTTATAGTATAAAAGATATCGTCTCCACAGGATTGGTGCCACTTCAAGAATCTAGTCTCTTGCAATTGTAAAAAGTAAAAACACAAGTGAAGGATTATAGAAGTTTTAACTAATAACTAATCTAGAAAGCAAATAAGTAAAAGAAAAGATGAATTCAATTGAGAGAGAATAGGCAGGTTATCGTGAGTTGAGGTGTGATAGCCGATTGGATTGTCTTGGTAAAGAGTGCACGGGCAACTCGGTTGCCGTGGCGACTTGCACAACGGGTTGCCTTGGCAACTAATTGATGGTTGCTTGGGCGACTAGTTGGGCAACTACTTGGGCGATCGGGCAGCAACTTCAAGGTTGCGGAGCGTTCTTCAATGGTTTCTTCTTATCCCTAAGTCGAAACTCTAGCTACTTGTGCATGCCTTGATAATACATCCTGCGTGAATCAAGGGTGAACAACAACCAATCTTGCGCTCCTCTTAGCCGTTGAAATCCTTAACTTATTCCTAAGCCGGATTAATCTTCACCATCATTGGATTGCATAAAGATCATATTCATTCGTTTCTTGAATCTAACTCTCCGATATTAGATAAATGGATGAAATCACGAGATCCTCTCCCAATTCACTCGTAAACAATAATAAGAATCAAGAATGAATAAACCTTGAAATAGAAAAGTGCAAACTCTTATTACCTAAACAAAAACCAATAGTTTCTCACAATCTCAAAACACAATAACCATAGCCAAGTAAATTTAGTTCATGGCTAGGTTCCAAAGAAACACAAGATAATTAATCCCTAGCATGAACCCAATCGAACAAAGATGAAGGAAGAGGCTTGTCGAAATCCTCCTTGCCCTTGATGCTTGTCGAAAATTCTCTCCTCTTGCCCTACTTGGACTTGCCGAAATTTCCCTCTTGCTCTCTCTCCTTGAATTGTCGAAATCTCCTTGATTTATAGGGCTAGGCCAAAGTCCTTCTTTGAGGAGGAGTTTGAGTTGGAATTAAATTATCTTTAAAGAATATAATTCTTTATTATAATTTTATTCCTATTAGAACTTCTCCTATCCTCTTGGAATTTAATTCTTCTTTAATCTCTGCATGGCAATCAAATTCCTTTGGGCTTGGACCTTGCTCCATGTCATCTTGGGCTTGTAAAATCATGAATTTCGACATCCATATTGCTTTTGGTCTTTGTCGACAAATGCCATGGCAACTGGCTCGGCGTCTCCTTCATGCACTGCCCTGGCAACTAGCTCGGCATATCCTTCATGCATTGCCCTGGCAACTAGCTCGGCATTGCTTTGGCAAGTGATCCTGCACATACATACACAAAAACACACCAAAGCAGCATCTATTTCCACAAAAATCACCAAGTTATGTAATCAAGCTCAACGATTGAAGGAAACATGGATTAATGCATGAATGGCTAACTATGCAACTAATATGAGCCTAAGTCTAACAATAATATGAGTAAAAAGGGTAAGAAAAATAGTACTTTTGAACACTTATCAGCGGTGCCAGCAGTGCCGTAGGATGATTGAACTTGCTCAAGGCTGCTATCACATGACATGCTGGTAAGTCCATCTTGTAATTGTACTTTGGTTATTAGATGTTGGGATTTTCATTAAAGGTCATGTCAAACATTGATAGTTCACAGATGAAATAGTTTGATGCCAACCGACTTGCTTTCAGTTTTTATGTTGCAGCACCTGAATCTAGACACAGGCATGCAGCTTGTACGAATTGGGAATTGTCTTTTTTGTTTTCTGCAATGGCAATAATATTAATTTTATGCTAAGCCCCCTTTGATTAGACTTTTTATGGGAACTTGGTTGGGAACTCTGACATGACCATTTCTGGTGGAAGGGTCTCAATATTTGAACTTAAAAACTTTGTTGTGTGTGTTTGGACTATTATTTGTCCTATGATACAACCAAGTAATCCAAGCGCTTACTTGGTTTCCTTGGAGCATACAGTTCGATATGCTTGTGTCCAGCTCATGTTTATCCTTATGTAAATAGGTGTATTTGCATGTTTTGTTCACACGTTGTATTTAGGTGTATATGACTTCATTTATATATTGGTTTGAGGTTCAAGTTGGTTCATGTTCCCTTTCAGGTGTGGGCATGAGTTCTGTTATTCTTGTGGTGCTGAGTACAGGGATGGTCAGCAGACCTGTCAATGCGCCTTTTGGAACGAAGACAACTCTGAAGGCTTGGTCACCCATTCTGTCCAAGAGTCAGAACAATGGGCTTGGGAGACTTTCAATTCGCTCCCTATGATCATGGATGCATACTCAGACCAAGAAAGATCACAGCTGACACTAATCCAAAGGTTCCTTGCCGGGGGTTTCAGTCTTAGTGACCATCATCCATATCAATCCCCACCCCGCTGTACAGATTCCTATGTCGATGCCATGAAGGACCTCCGTCAGCTTCCTTGGCTCGAGAGATTTGTCTCTGTAATAAGTGACAACTACTATGAAGACTATATCCAATGAAGCTAGTGTGGATGATTCCAATGCTAGGTAATAAGTTGCTTTTCAGTTCAACAAGGTTTACAAGAGGCAAAGGGTTTCTCACTCTATTGGCTACGTTTTCATTTACACAAATTTCTTGAGATTAGTCACTCCTCCCTCTTATGTGGTTCTTGTTGATCATTAAATACATGTTGTAGGCCTTGGCATAAGAGCGTGGGGGAAGATTCTGTGCATGATAGTTGCTTTCTTCTTGAAAGGAAAAGAAAGAATAGGTAAACTCTTATTGTTGCCATCAAATTGAAAGAAAGATAATGAAACAAATCTTTTTAATCATTTTGGTTTCACTCAGCTCGATAATGAGTATTGTCGCCCGCTTCAATAGTTGAGTCCACTCTTCTAGTTCCACAGATGGAAAAGTTGTGGCATGAATTGCTATGTTGGTTTTAGCAGGACCTTATTTCAAAATTTGTTCAATCTTAAGGGCCGAGCTTAGCTCCACTGGTCTTATAGCCAATGATGTGGTTGAACTTTAGAGTTCCGACACCCCTAGTGGCAGCCGCTGATCATTGTAGTTGAACTAGGGTTATTAGTAACCAAACAATTTGGTGGTCGTCCAGGTTATGTAGCAAACAAAACCAAATAGCTGTATTTTATATAATACAGTTTTGTATTCGGTGGAAAAACCGCTGTACCATGTTGCTCAAAAGTCGACCTCTACAATTGGAGTGTCCCCTGCCACCGACATTAAAAGATTACGATTGGTCCTTCCTTCACTTGTTCTGGATGACCTCCTTCTTGGATATGTTAAATGGCCACGAAACTACGTTATTACTGCATGTTTAGCAGCTCAAAAAAAGAGTGATTTAAGACCAGAGAACCTGGTATTCAGCATGAAGTCTTTAATACTCATTAATAATTGGATTATTTAGCACAAGAAAATGACCTTGAATAGGGGCCAATGTTGGACCTACACTACGAGAAAAAGTAGATGAAAATACAATCCTTTGATTGTAGCGGAGGCAAGCGGCAACAATGTCTGGTAATACTAATACACTTTACCTTTCCACTCTGTTCCTATCCTTGAATGGCGGAAACAACGAAGTGCAATAATAATCCAAGCAAATGATCACCTAAATCTTCATAAATCACGTTTAATTCAGGGGCAAGATTTGGTTTGACAAAGCAGGAAATCAAAGTAATACAAGATTAGTCTGCAAGTAGTCTTAAAATAGGAATTAGTAAAACTTGAAAGACTATATTTTCATTTGTCAGGTAACCGAAGTAAAGATATTTAGCAAGAACATGCACACAAATCTATGGATTATGGCTTAAAGATGAATACATTCCCTATGTATTCAAAGATATATTAAAGAAAAGATATCAAAACACCCAAAAAAAAAAAGATAACAAAAGAAAACTGTACCTATTTTACTATTCAACCGTATCATGATACTCTGTTTCTGCATTCTTTACAGTGTATATACGGACTTTAAACCATTGAACCAGCAGGATGAATTGGGTTTAAAAATGATGAAACATACAGTGATAATATACCAGCATCAACTTGGTGAAGTACAGCAGAAAAATTATATGCAACGAGCTTCAACATGAGATGGCATTAGAACCATAACTAATGGCTTGGAGACTTGAATCGGACATATTAGTCATCCATTTCCGAGGACCATTTGATTCCCCCGATATATTGTATGCATACGACGGCCATCTAACATCGATGCCACATGAGTTTTTGATGCCCATTCTCATCATCTTTTGTGTTCTCTCAAGGACTACGAGGCTAGAAAATGTCGAATAACTGTTGCCTACAAAAATATCATCCATCGAGCACACCATGTAGTCGATTGCCGACTGAATCAGATACGGATGCTTCTTGTAAATCCCATCAACCCTTAATTTCTTCTTCTCTAACGGAAGCAACCCTTTCTTCCATCCTCTCAATATCGAAGAATCATTAAGGAGGCTAATTAGCTTAGCTCAAGCTTGCAATCGAGCAACCATGTCAATGGAGGAAATGGCATAGGTCAGCCTTGCAATCGAGCAACCATGTCAATGGAGGAAATGACATATTTATTTGAACATGTAACTAAATAGGGAAGCAAAACATAACCATACTGCACTTTAATTATAAGAATAATCAATCTCCATCACAGTTAATGGGTTCATATCATCGTGTCTAGACAACATGCTTGTACAACTCTAAATGAATTGTACATAAACACAGCAAAGTATGGAAGATAAAACTTCGATTGCAGAGAGCATTATATGAGCTACTTAGAAGATACATGAAGGAAACGGCAAATGCCTAAGAACAACAAGTTGCGCTTGCATTTCGTTCTGCAGGTCTATCCATGAGAACCATTCCAGCAGGATTTTGTGCTGGCTGCACTCGAGGTAATCTTGTTGCTGCATGAAATAAAAATCAGTTCAGTGGCAGTTCATAAAAGAAATACTGCGTTCTTATTGGAAACTTAACAGCAACAAATAAAACACCTATTTCATAGAAAATCTCATTGACATTGGATGCCGTCTTTGCAGAAGTTTCTTTGAAGAAAAGACCATTCTCCTGAGCATAAGTTTCTGCTTCCTGAGTTACCAAGGAGAATAACAAGACAAATTGATAAGCATGCATGTTGAAGTCAAAATAAAGGTGTGAATCTATGTGATCTTTTACCATCTCTAAGAGAGAATTGTCTTGAAATGTCAAAAAATCAAAATTATAATAATCCTAGAAGTCATTCTACCCTCAAAATGAAGCTCAGAATTACCGATTGACAGTTATATTATAATGTATAAAAGTGATGAAATAAAACTGATAGCTTACCTCTGCTGCCACCTTCCTTGCATCAAGTAAATCATCTTTGTTCCCAGCAAGTGCCATTACCATGTTAGGATTGCCTTAAGAGATAAAGGGAAACGAAAAGAAGAAAATCAAAATTAAAAAATATAATTCAATAACTACGGCACTTCAATAAACATGCTATGAGGATAACAATAAGAAAATAAACAAGATAAGAAAAATGCCATTACAGTTTTGGGAACCATATATCGCCCGCATCTCTACTAATATACAAGAAAGGAAATATTCAACAAGTAATCTTGATAGAGCCATCAATCAGACAACCTACGTAAAACTCAGTGTTGCAAAGACCATGAAAATAGATACATAGAAAGTTTGTCTTGAGACTAGAAATGTTTATGGAATTTATTTAATTAAGTATGACCTTGATTAAGTTCTCCCAAAGTCTTAATGTTTCATCTCCCAGTGTCAAAAGTAATACAACAGGCAGTTAGTGTTAAATGACCAAAACAAATAGTGAAGACAATGGTTAGCCATCATAAACTTACTTGATTTGTTATATCATACACAACGATCGCAGCCACAGCTCCTCTGTAATACATTGGTGCCAAGCTATGGTACCTCTCTTGACCGGCTGTATCCTAAATTTCAAACTTCACAGTTGCATCATTCACAACCAACGTCTGGGAAAAAAAAGCTGCACCTATGGTTGATTCCTACATCATTATAACATAAATGACGAGCTATATATTCATAAATGAATTTCTAATCAGTAAGGTTTTAACTCGCAAAATCCAATAACAGCTCCCAACCTGAAATTCAACAAATTGCCCTTTAACGAAGCACAACACCAGACTAGACTTTCCAGCTCCAACATCCCCAAGTAGAACCTGAAGAATATAATAGCATTAATAGATAATACATACATTATACAATAACAACACTCAAAGTTCAAACTAAAGGCACTCGAATTCTAGACATGTTTGGATGCATCATCGCAGATGAAAACAGAAATAATTTACATTATACATGCATATAGCAGCTAATGAGATGAAGCACCAGATTTTCATATCAACATGATATACAAAACCTGAACAACAGTAAATCCCAAAGAATTAGACAATGGTAAGCATGTCCTCGCAAGTCAGACTAAAATTGTAGAATTAAGAAGATGAGTACCAAGCTTTGGCGCTTGCTAAACGAAACCAATCTAAATCAGATGCATAGAAAGAGATCAAAGGGGGGGGGGTGATGAACCTTGTAAGGGATTTGATCGGGTCTGAAACTACCAGAATCAAAACAAAATTTAGCAAAAATACTAAAATTAAGCATTTTCCACACAATTCATCAATACCCAGATTAGAATCGAGCATCTAAAAAAGGCCGAGAGCACAAAACACTAGTAACATCTAAAAAAACGAATTCTTGTAAGCAAAAGGAGGGTTTAAAGAGAGAGAAAAAACTAACTAATTTAGCATTGATGTTCCTGTTTCCAGTGGTGGCCATGAGATCCTTTTTGTAATCAGACTTATGTTCCGATCAAAAACAGAAGAAGAAAATTGTATAAAGAGTGGCTGCAAAAAGCTTAAGGATAAAGGCAAAGAGAAGGATCCTCCTTAAGCCTCAACCCTCGGAACCAAATCAAACTCTATTTAATTTCCCAATCTTAGGAATGACTCCTCAATCCCAATTCCCAAACGCGAAATCGACTGCTAATTTGATTTTCTTTCCTTCTGAATATTTTATTGATTTCTGCTTATATACCGTAATGTATACTCCTTTTTTGTTTTTTTCTTAAGCTGTCATTTTCTTATTTTTGCTTTTTTGATGGTGCTGAAGGCACCGTTTTAAATCATGAGGTGGAGTAATATTTAGTTTAAACTAATATTTAACTACTAACTCAAATTATATAATTGTAATATTTTTTACTAAATTAATATTTAGTTTAAACTGTAATTAAAATTTAAGATATCAGAATTATTTTCTCATGTAAAAATTAATTAAATATTTATTTATATAAAATTATTAATTTTGATATCCACTAAATGACCGATTGACAAAAAATATTCATCTTCTCTCATTTTGCATGAGTTCGAGTCATGTCATTTACTTTAAAATATTTTTGCTTAATCAAAATTAAGTATTAAAATTAAAATTTATTATTTTAACTTTAAATAACATTTAATAGATTAACATGTATAAAAGTCAAGTAAAAAATTCATTAAATAGACTTGAGGGTATCATAAGCCCTTAAACTTAAAAAAAAAACAATTAAGTCCCTAAATACAAAAGACTTATCTTATGGCAAGAATTCTTATTCTCTTATTTTCTTTTTCATTTTTTTCCCTTAACATGAATAGTGAACACCTTTTTGAATAGAATAGTAAACACCTATGTCTTCCTTCTGGAGGCCTGGTTTGATGCTGGGTAACAAAGTAGTCGAATATCACAAAGATTGCTAATTGAGGCAAAGGAATTTGTATGTTCCATGTGAGGACGACCTTGAATTTTGGTCTGAAATAAAAGAACCGTAATATTAATGGTCGGTCCAAATGTAAATGGGCTTGCTTTTTGGACTCAACCCCTTCCTTTTTATGGATTGAATTTTGATCCCAAAGCTTAGGTCTTTTGAAATTTATCCAAACTAAGAAATTATAATTTTACGTAAAAGCTTGTGAAGACCCGAAGATCACCACAAGCCATGACAAACCGAACACCAAACAAATGCAAGCGGTAAGAATTCCTTAGCAGTCATGAATCTCTTGAAAAAAAATGGAAAACACTTGTTGTTCCCAAGTCGGTAAAGGTTGAGACTTTGAATATGAATCTTACCTTACCTAAATAATATATGATATTTTCCAAAATTGTTTTATTTAAATCATGTCCAAACATGAAAATATATCCTTGTAGATAGTCATGGGATTCCTCTTTGGGACCCCCCCCCCCCAAAAAAAAACAACTACAGAAGAGATGAGTAGAAAGGCATTGTGTGAACATGTTGGATTGAACATCATATGTATATTTCGAAGATGTAATAACTCATTTGTCTGCCACTCTCTTTTGACGGGTTTGCTTTGTGGCAACAAGTATGATTTTTTCCTTCCTATTGGTCATGCTTATGTTTTTTATGTACCAACCAGGGCAATGCAATAAAGGTTGAAGATGCCCCCCCCCCATGGTTTTAGTATTTTCATATAAAGGATCTTCTTACGTTATCTGTTTCCTTAATCCAACAAAAGGGAAAGGGGCAACTGTATGGAAGTGTGACCCTTTTGCACTGCCTAATTACCAATAAAAATATTGTAATAAGAGAAATATTGTCAAAAGAAAATAAAACAACCAAAATATACTTTGCTTCAACAAGTTAAAAAGATGACGAGGATGAGAGTGAGTGGTGGGATTCACTCTTTTGAAAAACTTCGTATAGATATGTCAATTTTGTTGAATATATAATTACATAAGAAAAATATACATGTACCTGTACAATTATATATATGATAAAATATTAATATAGAACAATTTATAAATATATAATGTTTTATGAATTTGCAACTTTCAACTATAACAACAATTATATGAACATATACTACATTGTAGTCACCTTAAAACTATTAAAAAAACTATAACAACAATTATAACCAATATACCTCAATCAATCATTATAGACAACCGAACAGGGGCAGATTGAGGTGTAGTTCAGTGGGGTCATTCTAGAAGATTCTTGTAAAAAGCATGAAAGTTTGGGAGAGAAAAAAAATTAAATGTACTTGAACCCACTTGATCCACCACATGAAACTTAAAGTTGTCAAACTCAAGCAAAAATTAAAAATAATATCTACAAAAGTGGAGTAAAAGATAGTTGTGAGCCCTTAGTTAAATTCTTTAGCATTTCAAATTATTTTAGTTCAAAAAAATAATATTTCAAAATTCAAATTATTTTAAAGTCTCGTTTTTCTAATAGGCAAAATCATTAATTGTCAATTTTTTTTTAACTTTTATTTTCCTGGACCTACTTGATGCGAAGTCTAAATCCGCCACCGCAACCGAATAATTATAGTTACAATCATTATGCGAACTAAATAACTAGTAAGTTAATTAACTAGTACTTTCACATAATCTACATAGGTTGAGATTCAATCTAAAGAATTTAAAACATCAACAAATGTCGATTTTGACAAGAACAATACTTGGTGTAAATATACAATATTTTAAATAAAAATTAAATATATAATATGTTAATTTTTAATAAATTAAATATATGATACAAAGATATAATTGTGAAGTTTAGTTTTAAGTGCACTATATATAGTATTATTAAGTCTTGTTAAAAGATAGTATTAAGTCAAACGCATACTCCCATTATAAAATAGACTCTTCATGCTTTGCAAGCTTCAATTAAAGAAAGAGAAAAAATAATACACATTAACATCAAAGGAGTAGTTCAAAAAATATAAATTAGGGCCGATCCAAAACAATGATTAAAGATAATCTCAATTTGTTCCCTTACCGCACACACAAAAAAAAACCCCCAATATTTCTATTTGGCTTTCTCCCTTTAACCTTTTCCTTTGCATCATAAATACCGATGGAAATTAATTATATATATATATTATTATATTCATTGTGATGAACCACACGAACCCCAAATAGAGAACGAGACATAATGATCATGTAAACATAAACAAATACACACTTGAGACAAAGGAAGACGGACGATGATAACAAAGCATTAAAGCATTTTAGAGATATCGGGATGATGGATCATGTTATTTGAAAGCATGTGTAATGATTCATTATATATGGTTGGAGGATTAAGCTTATTTGTTTTAAGAACGGGGATACATGTGTGGTCCGGGAAGCACGTATCCACCATAGAATTCGAAATTTTATCGGTTAAATATCTATTTTACTGATTGTATGCACCCTGAAATCTAAATGTACTTATGTAAGTTATCTATTTTACTAGTTGTGCCCACCCTCAAAATTGTGTAATATGTGTGTTTACTCTCAAAAATATTTTTAGATCCGTCACTGATTTTAAGTCAAAATTTTCTCTTATATGTAAGATAACTTGGATAAACTTATTATATAAAAAACATATTGGAAGAAAATATATGAAAACCCTTAAAAATATTATTGGGCACTTTTCATGTTAGTTTTGCTTAAATCTATTAAGGGGTGAAGCCAAAAAATTAGCATAGGAAGGGACAAATTTTATAATTTCATGTTGGTTTAGTGATTAAGATTTAACATTTATATTTAAAGTTATATTAAAAACATTTATATTTAAAACTTTAATTAAATTTTTTTTTTAAATTGAAGGTTTAAATTAAATAATTAATATTTAGGAGGATAAAAATGTATTTTTTCCCCACTTAAGTAAAAGGTTGAAAGGCTTAAATTAAATGTTTTAAGTATTAAGAAACGACTAAAAGTAAGGCCAAGGCCCATGCCTACAGATTCGGAGCTTTACTTGGAAATTTTAGCAGGAATTTATTTCTCATTGAGCGTAAATGTTGGTAAGTTTAAGAATGTAAGGATATTTTTGTTTTTATGGCAGCTCAAAATTAGTGTGAAGTCTCTGAATTTAAATTTTGAAGACAATATAATGGGATAAACAGTTATAATTTCTGAATATAAATTATAAAACATACATAAAATATATAAAAAATGATATTTGAATCTAACTTGATTCGAATAAATTCGTAATATATATATATATATATATGTATATACGGTGATGAGTCATGAACGAGTTAAAAAAAAGTAGTGGTACAAGGCATGCAAAGGAAGCTTAATTATGGTGTAAACATGATGTCGGGTAAAAACATTAAGAATTGAGTCTCCCAAATCACTTTTTGATTAGTGGATAAGTGGACATTGGACCTAAAGGATTTTGCTTAAGCATCAAGGCACCCTTTCTTTCTCAATCATGTCATGTTGCAATAAATAATTATTCCCTCCCAAATGATATGAGATCATCAAACTTTGGAATGGGAATAAAATAAAAAATGGCCCACCCAATTAAGTTTTGAACTTTGATAACATAAATCTTAATTATTACATCTCAATGCACACCTTATGAGTTTGGGGCATAGTTATTAAATCTTAATAAAAACCTTCAAATGTTAATATATCATATGATAACATCCTAAATTCAAATGCCAATGTCATTATATCAGATTATATATATATATATATATATATATTAATAAAAGCTTTACTATTTTTTAAGTCATATATATATTTTAATACTCTGATTCATGTGAACCATTTAATTATTCACATAATTTGCATGTGAAAATCTCAATAAAATCACCAGTGGGTTGATACTAAAACGACTGTAATTTTAACCGATTCAGATACTAGAATGTTCTGTTGACCTTATTACAGCACAATAAATTTACTCAGAAAATAAAACCAATACTCGTCATTTGTATTTATTTTGATAAACTTATAATAAAAAAATATAACTTGTTCAATCACCTAATAAGAAACCGGTTGGTGTCGGATTGAGATCCGATTCAGTAAAATTTAGTCCAACATATACAAAAAAAGAAAGAAAGATGGTACGAAAGCACCTAATCTGATCTTATCATCATGATTAAACCTAGCTGGTGTTGTTTTTGTATATATGACTTTTAGCAGCCCTAGACTTTGACATTCTGGTAACAGACAGCCACCCTAATCTCCACTCCTTTACCAGCTTTGTCTTTGTATAACATGTTTTGCTGGTGACCTGTTGTTTTTCACATGAATTAGATTAGACTATATAATAAGAATTAAAAATAATAGAACAAATTTGTTGCATCCATGTGATACAGTGGAAGTTATTTGGGGAACTGAAAAAGGGGGTCTAAGTTGCAGTACTAATATGGGACCCCTTTGCTTTTGAATTTGTTGCTTTAAATTTTTCTTCTTTCGTTTCTAATTCGTTGAAATTCCCTTTGCTTCCCACCCTTTTCTTTACCAACTCCAAGGAATAATTGTTTTTTTTCGGTTTCATAAGTTTTTATTTTGATTAATTCGGATTGATTCACGTCATACATTTAATTTTAGTGAATAAATTTATCACCATAAATTTTATGTATACATAATGTCTGAAACTCGAAATATATTTAAATGATACCAAGTTGTTTAACACTTGGAGTTACTCTCGTTGATCCAAGAAATAATTGTTTTATTTGTTTATGTTTTGTCTATTTCCAAACTCTCCATGGGTGTCCTATTTGGTTTGACCATAAGTTCAATTGCATGCCATCGTGTCACACACCAAATTTGAACTTGAACGAAAATGGTGCCCATTTTGGTTTTGTTAGCAAAATGATGCCCATTTTCAATGCACTGGAAATATTATTTTTTGCATTAATGAGAGGAAAAAATTATAATAATTTTGAAATATTAAGTTCGAGTCTAAGTATGCATGATTTTTTATTAAATTCATTTTAAATTAAGTTTATTTTTATATATATTGTTTTTAGTCCAATCATTTATATATATATATATTACAATTTACTACATAATGAAAAGTTTACCAATCAAAAAGGTTATATTTTATACAAAAGTGGTAAAGATTAAACCGGGAAAGAAACCTATCCTGAGAAAATTTTCTTTAATTTGGCACTCCCTCTAAATATCGCAACATGTAATAATCAAGGTCAAGGACTCCCTCAAAGAAAATGACAATACATGGAATTAGGGATGGAGCCATTAGTAGGGTCAAATTATTAAACTATAAAAATAAATTAAATTATTAAAAATTTAAACTTAAAATTAAGAGCAATATTAATTTATCTAATATTTATAAATTATTATTAGATCAAAAATTGAGAAGATAAATTAAAATTTTAAAGTATTTAATTATTTTAATTTTCTAATATTTAATATGAATTTTTAAAATTTTGAGAGGTCAGGATAATTTCTTTAAAAAATTTACTACATTTTTTTAAAATTCTTGGGGGTTAAGGTCCAATCTTTTTATGCTCCATCACTGCACCAAATGCATGAAAGATAATAATAAAATGGCCCTAACCCTATTTTTTTCAAAAAAAGGCCCTAACCCTTTTTCTGATTTAATTATCAATATTTAATTAATAGGATGATTAATTAGGATCGAATACTACAAATACTTATTATAAGAATAATTTTCTCAATTCAATTTTTTTTATTTACAGTTTTAAGACTCGAATATCTGATATTGCTTATAAAAAATTAATATTTTGTCTTATTAAACCAACTTATCCTAATCCCAAATCTTTAATTTCCATGGAAGATTACTGAAAATAAATAAATGGAGGATTTCTTGGACCGACACAATTGTCAACCGCCAATCTGCCATTGAGGTTTGTTTTGTAGGGCAGTAAAGCTTAATCAACGAACTTTAAAAGGATATTATTGACCCAGTGGTAAGACACCATAGTTGACCCAAATTAGACTTCCATGATTCATAAATGCAAATCATGTTTGCAGACTTGCAGCGACTGTCGTGGATAGTAGATTTTTTTTTATATAGATGTAGCTAGTTTTATTAAAGAGATAAATATTTAAAATTAAGGTTTATAATTATTATTGTAAACTAAATACATAATTTGAATATTTTTTAAAAATTAGCCATTTTAGATCATACATGACTATACATGAAAAATGTTAAAAATTAAATAAAAAAAAACTCGAACAAGAAATAAATACGAAAAAGTCTGACTGCAACGACAAATAAACCATAAAAGGAGATTAAGCTATTGAAAGATCATCGAAAACTGCAAATCAGAGTCGAGCATCGTAAGAAATAATCTACAAATGCAAACCGCTATCCAAATTCAATTCGAGGGTCCAAAGCAGGAAAGATCAGCATGATTATAAATAAGCATCATCTTGATCAGTCATGGTGTTGTCAAATCCAACCCTGAAAAAACATAAAATAAAAAGAACGACAAATGAACAAGAAAGAAGACGAAAAACGTGTCAAAAAACAGATATAAACGTGCCAAAAAGGCAAATTATTTTTATTGAAAACTAAAAAATATTTAAAAATATTTAAATTTGAGAAATAAATTAGATTTTAGAATTTGAATTTTGATTTTGTTTTTATGTAAACTGAGTAATAAAATATTTAAAAATATGATATTGATGCTCATTTTTCTTTTTTGAAACATATTGGTGGCTGGTGCTTATTTTTCAAAATTTTAGATTTGTTAAATGTTTATATTAGTGATTTTGAAATTTCTAGTTTATTATTTAATACGATAAATTTATGTTTCCATGCTTTTCATCTATGATATATGTATTTCATCCTTGTAGTTGTATCCAGTTCGATAAGATTAATCTATGTTTAAACCGTTAAATAGATACACAAAAAAACCCGTTTAAAAAAAATTACAATATTATAAAATCGTTCTAGGTAGTGTTTGGAAACTTGAATTTTAGAATTTGGATTTGATTTTCAAAGACATTGTAATTTTGAATAATAAAATGTTTAGAAATGTAGCTTTCATCATTATTTCTAAAATTCATGAATTTGTTAGATGTCCTTTTAGTAGTGAATTTGAAACCACTAATATAACTATGAATTTGATAAATTCATGATTTTATGCTTCTCAATTATATATTATACTGAACCTTAATTATTTATCTATGATGTTTATATCATTTATATGATAAATAAAACCTAAATCTAGAGTTTGAAAATTCAAATGATCAAACATGACATTTTTTTAAATAAAAAACCCATTACACATTTTTGTCATACCGACAACGTTTTGGATCAAATTTGTCGTAAATTAACCTGCTTTATTGTTAGTTTAGGTCACAATATGTAAATACGTTTTATTTACTTGTTTTTATCTATTTCCAGCTTCAAAAGTCTCTTTTGACTTTTTTTGATTTTGGGATATATCAAATATACAATTTTACTGATGATTCTACAATAAACTTTATATACAGTAATATATCACTAATCATATGTACCGCT
Organism: Hibiscus mutabilis; assembly: GCA_019671005.1. Classification (NCBI taxonomy): domain Eukaryota; kingdom Viridiplantae; phylum Streptophyta; class Magnoliopsida; order Malvales; family Malvaceae; genus Hibiscus; species Hibiscus mutabilis. Next base: position 6,815,874 of record CM033748.1, on the reverse strand, counting down.
ATGTACTATTAATTATTTTTAAAATCATAGGGATTGAAAGCTTTATTATCTGTTTTTAGAATAAAATCTAAAAAAAATACTAATTTTTATTTTACTTTTTAGATTTTTTTCTTTTTGGGTAAAGTGCACAAATGGTAACTGAACTTTGGTAAATTATTCAATTTGATAATCAAACTTTTAATTGCTTCAATGTTACCATTAAACTTTTAGTTTTGCTCCAAATTAGTCTGACCTGTTAACAGACGTTAAAAGGGTGGCGTGACAGTTAAAATATTTTGTATAATAACACATTTAGTTATCCACGTTTGCACATTCAAATAATGTTATCCTAATTCGAAAAAAAATAAATTTAACTCTCATTATTTACACATTATTTCAATTTGTGACTATTTTAATTAAAAATAATTTAACACTAAAACAAAAATTCTAAAACACTAAATACTTAAACCCTAAAACTAAAACCCTAAACCCTAAACACATAAAACCCTAAGCCCTAAATCAAATTAATATGGACAAAACTTGTTAAAAGAATTCCGTACAAGGTTAATTAGTAAAATATGCTTTTCAAGTAATTTTACAATGTGTCAAACAACAAATAAAATCTTACATGGTAATTTAACATATCTCGTAGTGTTAAGTAATGGTAATACTCGGTGAACCATACGCCCCTTAGAGTATGCTTTAAGAGAAAAATAAATTCCTTTAGTAAGTAAATAATATAAGCTGAGTGAAATAATCTCTGAATGAACCACAATTGGTTTCATCGCCCACGTACCAAACAGACAAATTCACTACAAATCAATCGTATAAAAATAACTGAAATGAAAAGGCTAAAATTGGATTATTAATACTTACAGATATCAAGTAAAGATGAAAGAGTTTCAATTTGAGGAAGAGCTTGGATCTAAGTATCGAAATTTCTAAGTGCTAGGGTTTAAGAGAGATGTAGATGGAAAAGTGGATGCAAAATTCGCTTGGTTTGGTTTCTAAATATTATTTTTACGGCTTAAGGGATAATTTCATCATGAAGTAATCTCAAATTATCAATTTTACCCTTTTATAGTTTTGAGTTTAGGGGTTTGGTTTTAAGATTTAGGGTTAAATTATTTTTAATTAAAATAGGAAGAAACTGAAATAATGTGTAAATAAAGATGGTTAAATTTATTATTTTTTTGAATTATGACAAAGTTATTTTAATGTACAAACATGGAGGACTAAATGTGTTATTATACAAAATATTTTAGCTGTCACATTACCCTTTGTCGTTAACGGGTCAATAACCAATTTAGAGTAAAGCTAAAAGTTTAATGATAACATTGAAGTAATTGAAAGTTTGGTTACCATATTGAATTACCAAAGGTTAGTTACTATTTGTGTACTTTATCAAAAGAAAAAAATATATGAAAAAGTGATATATTTTTTTAAAAAAAAATTATTTAAAAAAGGATAATAACGCTTTCGGTCCCCATAATTTCAAAAGTAATTAATATAGTTAATGATACATAGCGTTATATATAATTAATGGTATATAACGGTACATGGCGTTTATTGTAGAATCGTCTCACTTTTACATGTTTAAATTATTTAAATTTAAATAAATAAATATTTTAAGTTACTTAAATTTCATATGGGTTAAGTCGAGCTGTTGAAAGATTTTTTTTTTCAGTTTGGTCCGAATCAGTATAAAATAAATTATATTTTTCAATAAACGAAAATGAAAAAAAGTCAATATTTCCTGAAACCAAAAACCCAAAAGCAACCCATTCTCCAGCTCTTGAGAGGCTACTTCTCTGCGTGTATATGTAAAAATATTTTTATATTATATATATTTTTTGAGTAAGTTTATATTATATTATATTATATTTTCTTTTCTGTTTTTATTTTTCCATGGATGTCTTATCTCTTTTTATTTTCCATATTTTTCCCTCGTAAATCACCACCTTTCTCTTTTGGTGGCATAAATCATTTTGGGCATGCCTTTCTCCTTTTATTTTCATATTTTCTCCTGGTCTCGAAATGCTCCCTGCACTATATACAGAAAATAAAACACAGAGCAGTCAATAGATTCATGCCCAACGGTGCTGAATACAGCCCTCGACTTCAACACATTAACTGACGGTATTTAGAATAGTAGCGTAACTTAATATTATTAATTGAAGTGTCATTTAAAAATATTTAAATTTATAAGACCAAAAATATAAATTATATATTTTAAAAGACTAAACTATAATTTTACTATTATCTTAATTAAAAAAATCAATTTTTGAAAGCATCGTGATTCCACTAGAATTGTAAATTGGACGAGGCAAATCGCGAGTTACTCGAGTGTAACTATGTCAAAACTCGGTCAACACTCGATTAGATTGGACTCGACTTGAGTTATTAACGAGTCAAACTGAGCTACTCAAACCCGACTCGAAAATATAATATACTAAATATTTAAAATTTTAAAATTAAAATAAATTAAAATGTATATTGTTGGATGATGATGACAACAACAATAAGTTGTAAATGAGATGAGACAAATAGCGAGATACTCGAGTGTAACTCAGTCAGAGTTCGGTTAATAATCGACTCGATTGAACTTAACTCGAATGACCCAAATTTAAATTCGACTCGAATTTTTAATAAACTAAGTTGAGCTTAGCATTACTAGACTCTACGCTCATTTACACTCCTGCACTCCTCCGATTGCTCTTAAATACCGCCCCTGACCCGATGGGCGAAGACTGCTCACCTCCCTATCCGATCCAAATTTGGATTCTAACCATGTGCTAGTGACGCGTGTAGTAAAATTTCAACGGACGACATAATTTAAGCTTAATATATTGTATCATGAAGCGACAAATGAAGAAAATTTTTCCACGCGACAACTTTGAAAGAAGCAATACGCAATAATAACATGCAAAATGAACCAAATCGAATAGAATTTGGCTTTTAGTAACATGTTAAGTATTTGACTTAAAATCAAGTAATAATTGATGAAGAACTCAGCACCACGTTATTTACATTATATTCTCTAAATATACCTAATTATTACTTATTTTTTTATTAAATAGAGAGATAAATATATTTTTAATAAATTTCAAAATTTAAATTTATATAAAATAAAATAATATAAATATTTTTAATCACTCAGTCAGTTAATAAATCTTACTGCTTGAAGAATTTAATTTGATGATAAGATGTTATTTTTTTCCTCATTAAATGGTTCTATTTAAATTTCTCGTTAACAACAACAATATCTATACAAAACAAAAAAAGGGTTTCAGAATTTTTGTTCTCTCAAGTCGAAATTATTGACTTTTTGTTTTTTGCTTTTTATTCTTTGAGTTTCGGCGATTGAGAGATTTGAATATAGCTTAGACGTACACATGTTTGTACTATATACAAGTAGAGAGAGGTTTGTTTTTCAAATATAATTATAACAATAAATAATAGTAATCAATACACATTCTTATAAAGTGTGTGCGGCTTATTAAAAAATTAAAAAAATAAATATATATTATTTTATAATTATTTTAAGATTATTAAAAAAAATTAGTCTCTTTTAATAGAAATAACGTCTTATCATACTCTTATAGATATTTATTTATTTATTTTCAAATTAAAAACATATTTCCTAATGAAATGCCTGATTGCTTGCCTTAACTAAATTCATCTCATCATAATCTTGTAAACAAAATCATCATTAATTAGTTTATTATGTTTTGGAAATCATTAATCATCATAATTCAAAAAGTAATTCGTTGTATAACTAACAAAACTTCCTATGTGAACAAAAAAGAAAGGGAGTGCTACTTTCAATTAAATTAAAGCCAACATGTCAATGCAAATTGCTCTTCATTATTACCTTTACTTTATCATTTGTCAGCACGCCACATACAATCTTACGTTTCTTTTTATCTTTATTTGATTTTTTAATAAAAAAAGCCAAGCATGACATTTTCTTTTTTATGCGGTAAACATTATTATTTGTTTTATAATAATTGAGTTATTTTTTATTCATGGGAATAATATATTAATATGTGTAGATAAAGCTCACATCATAAGAACTTTACAAATTAAATATATATAGATTATTAGTATCATATAGCGGTGATTTTTTTCATAAGCGAGGTTATTTAAAGTTTAGAGACTAGTAATTTAGGTTATAGGGTTTGGAAGGGTTTAATATTAGAATTTAAGGTTTAAGGTTTTAAGATTATAATTTTAAATTTTAGCTTGAAAATATGTATGTTTGAGTGATTTTTTTACACTGATAATGTATCAAATATTCATTATACATGAGAAAAACATGTTGATCGATTGATCTTATGATAAAATAATTAATTATAGTATTAAATTTTTTTTGTATACCTGAATGGACTACGCTGTGGATAGGTTCACACCTTGATCACACTATCACATGAGGATGAAAAAGGAGAGAAATGAGAAATTGCTAAACATGCATCAAATCCACAAATATGAAAAATAAATATTTATATTGTTGGCGAAACCCTAGTCTTATAATGATTGAAGTTGAAATTATTATTAATTAGCATGTTATGTTATGCATCATTTTCACACTACTTAGGAGTGTGCTAACATGCAAATATTGCAATGAAATATCAGGTACCCCTCCAACTAAGACCCACTCTAAGCAAATCGACCTCCTTATAAAAAATAATTTTTTTTCATGATCCAAACAACTTATGTAATTGTGGAAAGAATAAAAATAATGTTGGTGTTAAAGTCGTGCAACTGATTTTGTTTTTGTTTTTTATCAGTGTCTTGGGACAATGTTTATCGGGTGAAAGTATTAATCTAAATAACTTGTCCATAATTTTTAAAGATATTTCGTGTTGGGATATTTTTTAAATTAGACTATGATTTTTAAAGATTATTACATATTAGATGACGTGCTTTGAAGATTAATATGAAATAAATTAATTAGAGTTCTAATCATGTTAGAAACTCAAAATATAAAAGGCTATAAATTATATGAATAGAGTTCTAATCGAACTTGGACTCTTTGTATAAGCCGGTTGGAAAGGTTTATATAATAAACCTAATTTGATCTATGATTCTAAGATGATACTTCTCGATGAAAGATGGAAAAGGACTAAAAAACCCAAAAATTCAAAACAACAAATTTCTTTTATTACAATAACATTTTTATGTATTTTAAGTTTGATCCTTGATGTTAGTGTTGTTTTATTTATTCTATATTTTTCTTCTTTTACACAAAATTTTATTTTTATGTAATAAAAATTTAACTACAGTTGAATTCACATTCTTCTATATGTTATAGAAACAATAAAGTCAATCAAATTAAGATATTGTCTTTTACTTAGGGGTAGACCAAAAGGTATTAGAAAAGAGGTTATACTCCTAAAAATTTAAAATTATCATATAATTTAAATATTATTTACATTTTATCTAAATTTTTATAATTGTACATTCTTTAAACTTTTAATATATTTTTTAAATTAAACTCATTTATGTACTTTCTCTTATGATGAGTATTATATAGGGATGGACATTTCATAAGACCCGATCGGGTTTTGACTCGACCCGATCGAGTTTTTTTGGTAAAAAATAAATTTGAATCGGGTTTGGGTCGAGTTTAGGATGAAAAATATCTGACGCATCCCGACACAAGACTAATAGTGCAATTTTTCTATTTTTAAAAATATTTGTAATGATGCTCCCTCTTTATACTTTTTTACAATTAGGTCTTTAAAATTGAATTTTTTATTTATAGTTTTGTCCCTATAATTATTTTCTTACAATCAGGTCGTTAAAATTAATGTTTTTACAGTGAAGTCCCTAAAATTATTATTTTTTAATATAGATCAAGTCGGGTCGAGTTCAAATTTAAGATAATTATTTTCAAGTAAGATTGGCCAAAATCTGACCCGTGCCCATCCTATTACATGCTCTAACGTACGAGTAAATATAAATGTGTGTGCTTGCTTACATTCTTAAAATTTCTTGGGGTGCATATGTGTGTTGTATATGGAAGGAGAGGAATCATAAAATTTTCAGGGGTGCTTGTAGGAGTAGAGAAGAGATAGTGGATTGTATCAAAACTATAGTTTGCATTCGAACTCAAAGTAAGAATATTAGGATTGAGAATGTAAATAGAAATCTTTGTGCAGCTTGAGGAATTCTCTAGCGGGATGGCTGCTCAAGTGTATGCATGGGTTATTTGTAATAGCTTTTGCTCCTTCTCGAATAATAATATACACAATTATCCATATATATATATATAAATATGTCTGTGGATAGTTTATTATGTTGGTAAATAAAAAAATGGGGTCCATCTTTAAATGTACGTTTTTCCCATTTGCTTATTTAATACCACCTCTACTTCTTCCCTGCAAAACACCACCTCTCCCCACTATCTTTTCACTCTCACACTGATCTCTTTTGCTTTTCTTCTTCTTCACTTATCCTTCTAATTGTATCATCATCTCCCAGGGAAAGCATACAAATTAAAGTGCAAGTATCAAAATCTAGTGAGAGGTCATTCCTTTATATTCCTAGTGTGTACAGAGAGAGCATGAAGGAGAGTGGGAGGAAGCAGGGTGCAGCAGCACCATGCGCTGCATGCAAGCTTCTAAGGAGAAGATGTGCCCAAGACTGTGTTTTTGCTCCTTATTTTCCTGCTGATGAGCCCCAGAAGTTCGCTAATGTCCACAGGGTGTTTGGTGCTAGCAATGTCAACAAGATGCTCCAGGTTTCAATACCCCCCTTTATATATAATACTAGTAGTTTCGTACTTAATTAAAAAGCTTTAACTTGGTGACAATAAATCTCTATTATGTTTTGTTTAAGCTTAAACCAAAATGAATAAATAGTTCCAGTCCTTATACGTGCAGTTCCCTGGCCCTGGGAACTGGGGTAATCATAAGTCATAACAACTTGTTTTCTTTTCAAGTTCACTAAATTTATGAGGTCCCAGGTAGAAGCTCAAAGTTGTATATTTCTTGAATTCGAGTAGATGTTCTAAGATAATTTCTTTACACAAGAAGATTATATGCTAATATTTGTGTTTAAGTACATGTTAATAGAAATTTATTGGAATCCAAAAACCATTAACATAAACACAGGATTCAAACTCAAAATCACATTCTCGATAACACTTGAGAAACAAGTTTATTTATTAAAACATATGTGAATAGTAGTAGTCTTCGTTTGCTTATATTTTCTTCTTTCTGCTTTAAATTTCTAAAGGCTGTTCCCAGATCACGCGGAGATGTTTTCTAGGTGCTTTTCTCGGGGAAATTACATAAAATTTCTTGTTCACCATTCTTTTCCTGCTTAAAAATAGGTATATAAGACTACAAGTCTAGACATCAAAATAGGAAAATTGTCTTTTCACCGAAGACATCAATTTAGATCAAAATAATAATATTTAACGAAGACTTGAGCCACCAAAATCAAACACAATATATTATTTATATATTAAATATTTTAACATTATTTACAAAATAAAATATATAAAATCGAACTTACTTTAAACTTTAAAATTAATATACTTTGTCCTGATCAGAAAAATAAAAGCAATACGCTTTGGACTTTTTGACAAATTCACTAGCACATAGAAAATGATGCAAGGGAAAGATGTTAAAATGATGTCACCACTAGCTCATATCACATTGGGCCTTTCCTTTCGCCCATACCTTAAGGCGGATGATTATTGTTGTTTCCCATCCCTTTTGGGCCCTGCAAGCTGACCGTATTAAGCTATCAAACTTGCAGGAGTTACCGGTGCACCAACGGGGCGACGCGGTTAGCAGCATGGTGTATGAGGCCAATGCCAGGGTACGTGACCCGGTTTACGGGTGCGTTGGAGCCATATCATCGCTACAGCAACAAATAGACACACTTCAAACCCAATTGGCCCTGGCTCAAGCAGAGGTGGTGCACCTCCGGGTGAGACAGACCACGTCATTTTCACATCACGGGTTCGACCCTGCAAGCCCAAGTAATAGCGGGTCACACTCAACCAGGTTCAATGGTTCACAAGCCAAGCCCGTTTTTGACATGGATATGGTAGTTGACCAGGGTAGCTTGGGAGAGTCCATGTGGTCATGCTAGCTTAATTATATTACATATATAAGCTATATTTTTGTCGCCCTAAGCTTAATTTCCCTCTTATTATTATTATTATTATCCCTAAAGCATCTTATATACAACAGTCTGAGTAGACAAAAAGGGAGGTGGTGGCGAAAGCGGTGGCGCTGTGGCGGTCATGGTGGTTTTTAAGGTTATTTATCTTTGGTTTGAAAATGGCGTTTGTCGTTAACTATATGTAATGCTCATATATAATTTTAACTTTATATACATGGATTTGGTTTTAGTCTATTTGGGTTCATGTAACCAGTTTAGTTCGGTTGAAATTCGAACTCCGCTATTCGATATATACTCCCTTTCTTGTCATTTTTAAATTATAGTCGACTTGTGCATGAATTTCTCCGTTTCTATCTAATTGATGTTGACGACTATTTACATTTTCAGCAGTAGGTGGTGTTAGTTTGACCTACTAAATAGCAAGTCAACAGCATTATATGAAAATATTTTTATCTATTCATTTCTGGGAAGCTTTTCATTGGCTTGATTTGTTTGGATTTCGTCCTTAAGAACAACATCTCAACTCGAAAAGGAAGGGAATGTGGGAGCATCCCATTGGGTTAGTTGATGGAAATTTCATTTTAAGTTCAAAATTCAATGGAAAAGTCCAGCAATATTTGTCAAGAAAAATACTATGATTTATTGATCCATTATACAGCTTGAATTCGAATCACATAAAAAAAGGTAAATTACACAAATTATCACTGAACTTTACTCTCAGACCTATTTTTATCACTAAAGTTTCAAAACTTTCGATTTACTCACTGAACTTTGTACATTAAATTTTTTTGTCACTCTTTAGTTGACTTTCTAACACCGTTATGGCATGATTAAATAAATAACAATTATCAATATAATAATATTATTATTAAATATAAAAAATAATTTAAAATAAAAATTATATTCAAACCCTAAACGCAAATCTACCGAACCATCTCCTTCCTCACCGGCCAAAACCCAAACCGTCTTCTCTCTGAGAATCTGACCGGATATCCTTTACCAATTCAACCAAAAAATTAGTTGTCAACCCTTTTTTGAAAATCATAACAATAATTTTATTTTTTGAGAATCTGACCGGTTTTGGCTGGAGAGGAAGGAGGGATTTTGAGTGTATTTGGGTTTAGGGTTTGAATATAATTTTATTTTTTATTTTGAATTACTTTTTATATTTGATAATAATAAATTAATTGAAGAGTGACAAAAAATTATTATACTAATATTTTGTATTATTTAATCCACGTCATAATAGTGCTAGAAAATTAATTGAAGAGTGACAAAAAATTCAATGTATAAAGTTCAGCGAGTAAATTGAACGTTTTAAAACTTCAAGAACCAAAATAGATTCGAGAGTAAAGTTCAGTAATGATTTATATAATTTAGTCAAAAAAATATTATTTTCATATTACAACCTCTTTGGTTAAAGGAAAAAAAAAATGTAATTTGACAAGCATGTGATTTAACATAATAGAGTCGGTCCAAGACAACTTAACATCAAGCAAGGTTCCTTTTTTTTACATTAATTCTTTCGGTTCCCCAACATAAACATTAATCAAACCCATAATCATGATTCACGGAACCAAAACGACAGAAAGTGTGGAGTGATTATCCAGGTCTTAAATAGACTGGTTACCAACTTTCTAATAATGTAGCCCTTTCAATCGATTAACAATATATATTAAGGACTGAAATATATGGGTGCTGTCAAATAATGCAACATGGGATTCTACAGAAAGTCAAACCCCTAAACCTGTCATTTCCATATCCAGTGGTAATCTGTAGCAGTGCTGTTTAAGGGTTAATGTGTGTGTTTAAACTGAACGTCTTTTTTCATTATTCAACGAAGGAATCATTCATTTTTATTACAAGGTCTTAGGTAGACCTAATTTAACACTATTGTTTTCCTTGCATTACTTTTTAAAAAAAAAAAAACTTTGATGCTTGAATTGCACATGCAAGAGAAGTGATTGGCCTGAATTCTAGGTTTTTGAAGTAACTGGTCAAAAGAGCAGTAAAAGTGTCAAATGTTTACACGAATTAATCTTAAGTCAAATTACTATGAGTTATTTATTTTACAAAACTGCAAAAATCAAATCACACCTTTACCAGTTTCTTTTTGCTCCCCATTAGGGTTACCAATAGTGAAGTGGTTGGTATGGATTTTGGAATACACTCACCATTATGTTCTGTAATTCAAATGACTCTCATTATGTCCCTTTGCTATGACTTAGACAGGCTAATTAACATAAATCCACATTATATCTGGACTATAAAGACTAGACACTAAAGAAGGTGATTATGATTTTGAATTGAAAGAAAGATTCCATCTTTTACCCTATGTCATCAAGTGAACTGTGAACTCTAGGCATGGTGCAATTTAGATTTATGTATTATTGGTGTTTTAGACATGACACGTTTTCAAAAAAATATATCTTAAAATTAGATTCATTTAGCAGGATTTCTAATGATATAGCATCATCTTATTTACCTATGTACCGTGAATGTATAAATAGTAAGCTATATAAATATTAGAATTCTAACTCGAAACAAATTCAAACTATATTTTGAGAGCAATACTAATTGAATGGACAAAATGGACTTAAAAAGTCTGAGCTCACATTTTGGATTCTATTAAGTAAACTGTTTATATTTTTTTATAATCATCGGTATTCGATTTATTGACAATTAATTTGGATCAAATTTTGTAGAAATTTATTATGAGAGCGATTCTCCCAATTAATTTTTTCTATTCACAACGTTAGAATTCAAATCCTTGGGTCATGAGTCATGATCTGGGTTAAGGGATTTAGTATCTCATCCCACTAGACCAATTAATTTAGTAAACCAATTCGTTCTAGTTTTATACTTGCTATCGAGGACATATACAGGGTGACCAAATCAAGAAATGGGAAGCGAGAATGATCAAGGCCCAACTTGGTTATACGTAGTGGCCCAATATCAATGTGGATTATTCTGAGCTGAAAGGAAAACTTTTGTAACTTGTATGTTTTACTACTTGGATGAAGGTCCAATGTTGAACCTTCGGACAGTGGCTAAAAGAGATGGGCTAGCAAACGAGAAACCAAGCTTTCCAATGTGTTCGAACATTGGTTATATGAATATAATGTCCAGTTTCCAACCATGATCAACATTAACCCAAAGACAACTTATTCCCACAACAATTTCTTTAGTTCAGAAGACACTAACAAAAACGAATGAACAACGCCTGAACCCAGGCTTCACCATTTGATTGAAATGGGTTAATACATGAGATTTTAAGATTGGACGATTTATTTTGTGCCAGTTGCTGAAGGGCCTATTAAATGATATCTTAATCTGTTCCTGTTGCATTAGACTTCCAAAAGAAGGAGTCTAACATCTAGTAGGAGTAGGAGACCGAGACATAAATGAAGTGAAAATCTAAAAACCAAACGAGAGTTGGTCAACACGACATGGGTTTCCTGTAAGAAAAGAAACACCCACGATTTTAAAGCTTAATCTCCATAGAGAATGGAATATGAATGCATGTTCGGGTAGTCAGTGTTTGAGGAAGAAGAGATGGAGCGGGAGAGTAGCCATTACATTACATCCGACGTGACACTTCCCTCGGAAACCGAAGCAACCGTAGAGTCAAGCCCAGGAGATCAATTGTTTATCCTCATGATCGTCGGTACAGGGTATGGGAGACTTTTCTGGTTATTCTGGTCGTCTATACTGCTTGGATTTCACCATTCGAGTTCGGGTTCCTTCATAAACCGCACCCACTACTCTCTGTTACCGATAACGTTGTCAATGGATTCATTGCCCTGGATATTCTTCTCACCTTCTTTGTTGCATACCTTGATAAGTCCACCTATTTATTTATCGATGACCGGAAGAAGATTGCTTGCAAGTATGGCAGATCCTGGTTGGCATCCGAACTTGCTCAGAAGATCTCCCCTAGCTCCTATGGCATATTCAACATGCTTCGCCTTTGGCGTCTCCGCTGAGTCAGTGCCTTGTTTACCAGACTGGAGAAAGACAACAACTACAGCTACTGTTGTGTTCTGTATTTGAAACTTGTTTGTGTTACGATTTTTGTCGTTCATAATGCCGGATGCTGCATTTATCTTCTAGGTGCAAAATTTCATGATCCCGGAGAAACATTGATTGGAGCAGCTCTGGGAGCCGATTTCAAAGAAAAACGGACTTTGTTCAGTCGATACGTGACATCAATTTACTGGGCTATCACTACATTTACTACTGTTGGCTATGGGGATATTCATCCCGTGAATACAGGGGAGACGGTATTTGTCTTTTTATTCATGCTCATCAATGTCGGTTGGTATTCGTATTTGTTTGGAAACATGACAAACTTGGTTGCCCATTCAGCCACCCGTACTAGACTATTTAGGGAATTCCTACAAGCTGTTTCGAGTTTTGCTGTTCGGAACCAATTGCCTCGTCGCCTAGAAGATCAGATACTTGATCATTTATATCTGAAGTTCAGGACAGGTTCAGAAGCGCTGCAGCAGCAAGAGACCCTCAATTCCCTTCCTAAAGCCATCCGATCAAGCATTTCAAATTATCTTTTCTACAGCGTTATTGAAAAGGTCTACTTGTTTCACGGTGTTTCTAAGGACTTCCTTTTCCCGCTGGCATCAAAGATCAAAGCTGAATATTTTCCTCCGAATGAAGATGTCATCCTGCAGAACGAATTGCCCACGGATTTCTACATCCTTGTCACTGGTGCTGTGGATCTATTGGTTTTCAAAAACAAAGTTGAACAGGTTGTCAGAGATGCGAAAATCGGTGATATATTCGGTGAGATAGGTGTACTTTGCCATAGGCCGCAGCTCTTTACCTTACATACAAAACGCTTGTGCCAACTACTGCGGCTAGACAGTACTACATTCCTGAAGATCATTCAGGTCCATGTTCGAGATGGGACAATAATCATGAACAATCTCCTCCGGCATTTGAAAGACATGAATGACCCGATTATGGAAGGCATTATAGCGGAGACGGAGAACATGCTAGCTCGAGGGATTATGTCAGCTGCAGATTGTTGGGAGAAAGATTTCCTGCTTTCCGTTCATCGATCCAGGGGTCTTAATAACTCATTTATTACTTCTACTAGAGTGGTAATTAGTTGCCCTGAAGTGGGACAAATAAATGGAAAGCTTGTTCTTCTTCCGGAGAGCTATGAGAAGTTGCTTGACCTTGGAGCTAAGAAATTTGGGGTCTTTTCTGCTAAAGTGGTGAGCAAAGGAGTTGAGATTGATGATACTGATGTGATTAGAGATGGCTTGTTTTTGTCAACAATGATCAATAACAGATTAATTCCTTTGTTACTCGGAATAGGTTGAATTCGGTTATAACACACATTTATGCATATATTGTCACATGAAATGTGGATAATAATGACTGGAATCAAAAGGGAAGAAAAATCAGATCCAAATGTTTAACACTAGCATTACATAAAGATTACAGAAAACTTTACATATATGTAAGTACAAGAATTTTCCCAAGACGCCTCTTTTTTCCATAAATATTCAGTCTAAAGCGCTTTCCCATCCTAGTAGTCGTCCCATTCAATCTCTGTACACTCAGAACAAATCAGATGAAACCAAATCAAACCGTCAGACCGTCAAATGCTCTGTTTTCATAAAAAAAATGAAGATGAGATGCGGACCTGAGGATATTAGACGTCCTTGACAACAAGGTCACCATTGACGAGCTCTCTGTAGGCAGCGACAGGCCAAATAAAGCCTCTGAAGACGAGGCTTGTAGCCAAAGGCACATCGATGATGATCTCCTTCATGGCTGGCTTCTTTTCATCGCTTATAGCAATGAGATAGCTCCTTCCCACCCCCCCGATCCATCCAGCGATGTACAAGAACAACAGCCCGGGAGTGATGAACTCACCCCAGTGCCTCTGGTCACCGCTCACTATCAAATGAGGCAACCCGTCGGAGCCGCAGAGCAGGCCGTACTTTCCGTAGTTATCGAACCGCCTCTTGGTTTTCTCGATGGTTGCTTTGATGGCGAGAGCCGATGCACTGTCGGGGGCGTAAAGCTTCAACGACGACTCCAGCTTCTTGATCTGCTGCTTCTCGCGCTTGGCGAATTGCTTGGAGTCTTTGCATGGGGTGAGCCCCGAGATGTCGGCAACAGCAGGGAGTGGAGCCGAGAGAAGAATGGAAGAAAGAGCGAGTGCGATTTTGAGAGATTCGTTGGGATTGTAAGAGACATCCTGGTAGTCTTTCTTCTTTGATTCCTTCTTCCTTTTTTCTGGTATTTTCTCTGTTGATGATGAAGAAAGAGAGGGATGGGGTTTAGATTCAGGTAGGGGAGGGACTAGTGGTGGGAAGAAGGATAAGAAAGCTGAGATGGATGGTTGTGATTGGTTAACTGGTGAGTAACAGATTCTGTCTTATATCTATATCTTCTGAAATTTTGGACAATAATTGAAGTAGTGTGGTTAGTTCGTGTGTTGTACATGAGCCAGACCCTAATGACTACTGCATTGTAAGTAGTGTTGCAAAACAGGACTGCGTCATTCGAATTATGGAGATAATAACTTTTGATTCTCGAATTGTTGTAGACTCGTGTTTGTTTCGAATATAAAGTAGTAATTCTTTTTTTCTTTGAATATGAGGTGATTCGACTTTCATAAGTTTGTAATGACTCGAGTTTTCTATAGAAGTAATATGCAGCTTAACGTTGAAGCCTCCAGGGCTAACCTTTTTTCAACCCAATGCAATGCTAGGTTTTGGGAAATTCCAGTGGATGTAGAAATGCTGAGATAAGTACTCGTGAATTTTTAAAAAGATATACTATATATATTGATTCATAAATTTTAAATAATATTAAATATCCAATACGATACGTTCAATTGACAAATGCTATTTTAGGTTAATGAATAAGTTATTTATTTT
Organism: Hibiscus mutabilis; assembly: GCA_019671005.1. NCBI lineage: Eukaryota > Viridiplantae > Streptophyta > Magnoliopsida > Malvales > Malvaceae > Hibiscus > Hibiscus mutabilis. Next base: position 6,800,836 of record CM033748.1, on the reverse strand, counting down.
CCAAATTTCAAACGGCAAGGTAATTAGGTTCTAGTGGACGTGCCGGAGTGGTTATCGGGCATGACTAGAAATCATGTGGGCTTTGCCCGCGCAGGTTCGAATCCTGCCGTCCACGTATACCTGCTTAACTTATTTTTTTGGGTTTTGAACCAAATCGAAAACTCCCATCTTCCACTTGAGGATGTATCCTGTACACCTCTTCTTGGCCAACAATTCCAACCCCTTTATTTTCCTTATATGATTTTTTTTTACATAGGATTAATGATTTGGTGTAATTGTGTACATAAAAATTTACTTTTTCTTCGATCGTATATATGAAAGTTTTGATTTAATTGTATATATTTTTTAAAAATAAATACTTCATTTTATTTTTATATTTTATTAATATAATTACTTATATTTATCTGGAAATAATGTTATATTAATAATTGTGATAGTAATTTGTGTAAATTGAATCAAATCAAAATTTTATGTATATAATTGTACAAAATTAAAATTTATGCATAATATTACATATTTAAAAAAAATATTTATAATTTTGAATCCTAAGAAAATACTAATAGTTTTTGGAGCATAAAATACTAATAAAGTGATTTCTAACAATAAACGAGTAACCTTGGCCAAATACAAAAACAACCCTTATGTTTTTAATTTGTAAGTAAATAAAACAAATCCATTTATAACATTTGTACTTGCTTTTTGCTATGTCTAGAATGAGACTTCCTTTATACCAATAAATAATAATAAAGCTTTGTGCAACATATCATTCAAGATCATAACGGGATCTTAATTTATCAAAACAAAAAGAAAGGGAAAGAAAATAGAAGCATTCAAGACATTACCATAGCATATGGGAATTGGGAAGAGGCTCTTTAATCAGTTCAAATAACATGAAAAGCAAAGTATGATTTCAGGAGAAGTTTTAAACAGCAACCATGCCGTTTTGTTGCTTCATGTAGTGGGGATTGGGAGCATGAGGAGTAGGAGAAGGGAATGCAGCAGGATATGGTTGATAAGGCGGAGGTGGTGGTGGATGGGTGCCTGTGGCCATAACACCATCCACCACCGGACCCATTGCCTGTGGCTGTGGATTAATGCCAAGCTCTTGAGCAGCCAATGCACGCCCTTCTTGCCTCCCTTTGTTTCTTCCCATGACATAGCAAGCAAAGCATAGGAAGATGAAGACCATCACCATGGGGAGTGAAAACACCAGCACATATCCCATTTCTCACTCTTCTGATTATCTTAGAGAGAGAGAGAGAGAGAGGAAGAGTTTTGATTATTTCTGTAGTTGGTTTCAAAAGATATGACTAATTTAGTTGGTTTTATAATAATAAAATGATGGAGAAAACTAATGCTGGAAATGGGATGGAGATAAACACAACATCACCTCTTGATTTGTATCGGTTAGCTGGCATTTTCTTTTATGTTTTATTTCTCCAACCTCTGCATGTTCTTTTCTTAAGCTTGAAATAACCTTGTGAAAGTTTAGGGTTTGACTTTTACTCAGTCAATTGTCAACTACAATCAAGTGGGCTTAATTAATTTTATACTTTTTTTCCTCGAAAATTCTCCATTGATTAGGCTGGCAGCATGTTCTGAATTCCTCGCGTATTTGTGTTTTAGACTCTTTTTTTTTGTTTTTTGTTAGTCAACTCGTCATTTCCTGGCTACAATTGCAGCTTCCGGGGCCTTCACTTACAAATTACAATTAAAAGGTAAACGGATCAATCGTATCAAGTGGTCTAACATTGCTTCACTTTTATCAAGCTAGCTTGAATAACTTGGTTCCAAATCACAGGCTTTGGTTATTTTCATGCAGACCCCATGTCCGGAAACGTGGTAGAAATTATGTCTCGTGCATCAGGAATTATGTCCTTCATAAAGTACTCCTAGCAGGCACTGCAAAATTAATACCTAAATAGTTTAAGTTAGTCCTCCACACACTTTGAGCTAGTCATACATGATCTCCCACCGGCTTGCATTCAAGATCGGCTTATTAGAGACGTCGAAGGTCCTCCATATTGTAGAGCTATGGTTAGCTTTTCTTTATATAAATATGATTAGCTACTTGATAGTATCAACGCCTGTCCACGTCAACACCTGGTAACCCTTGTCTTTAACCCGGATAACTTGTCCAAGACCCATATAAGGGACCAAGAGTCTGAAAGGAAGAGGCCCCTTTTCTCACGACCAGGGCATTTTTCCTCACCCCTACTGCTAGAGCAACCTCAAGCCGCCATCGTTCATCTTTATCACCAATAGATATTTTTTCTCACCTCCACTGTCAGAGCGACCTCAAACCGCTATCGTTCATCTTCACCATCAACAGACATTTTTTCCTCACCTCCACTGTTAGAGCGACCTCAAACCGCCGCCGTTCATCTTCACCATCAACACTACTTTTTTTTATTTGCTTCACTTTCAAGTTCCAATACAAAAGCAAAAAAAGTTGCGGGGAGAAGTTGGGAAAGCCTGCAAAGGTGAAGGCAGTGAACTCTCTCTGCTTTTACGGCATGATTTTATTTGGGCCCAGATAATTATTGAGCCCCTTTAACCCCAGCTAATCATTGATCTTTGCCAAACGGCCTCCTGGTAGAAAAACTGTCCAATTCCATTAAGGCCCCTTTAAGCTCAGCTTTTAGCATGGGTTACTTTAGCGTCGTAGGTAGCGCCCTGATACTCGAACGTTGGTTCAGGGTATTTTCTCTACCTCTTACGCCTTTAAGATCAGCAATAACACCATTAAACAAGATTTTTTTTTTTTTTTTGGAATCATAGAGGATTACAAGGTCATTCTTTTTGAATCATTCTTTTTTTACCATTTGACAACACACTCACATCATAAAACTGTTCAAACTTAAAATTTTTAAAATAAATATTATTTTTTTATTGAGACTATTCGTTAAATTCACCACTAAACAAAATCTTAAATTAAAAGTCTATAACAAATAAATTAAATTAAATTAAATTAATTATCTATAATAAATATTTGTAATATTTAATTCAAATTAATTGATTGATGATTATAAAAAAAAAAACACTTTAAAAACGATGCAAGGATGCATCAGTTGTATTAAGACAAATCATCCAAACTACACCGAAATTAGTTTTCAATTTTGTCTCAAAGTACATCTATTTGCATTTAAAATCAGTCACCAGACACACACGTATATTACATTTTGGTAGATATTTGGCTCATAAACCATAAAATAACATAACTGTATTTTTTATTAATCTAAAGGTGATTATAAAATTATATAAAATTTCTTAAACGTTGTCATAATTCATGCATCTTTCACAATTTGTTTTAATGTAAAAAAATATTTAATACTCCTATGTTATATAAAAATTAGTTGAGTTTAGTTGGAATAATATTATTATCAGTATATTGTAAGCAAATATACTTCAACGCTCATTATCTTATAAGTTATAGACGCGAACGACATTATAAGAAAATTCAGAATTTAATCTTTAATTTATAATACTAACGTATAATAACTATTTTAGTTAATTTGTTTAACATAATTAATAATAATATGTCTAAAAATATTTAGTGTAAATAGATATGTCATATAATTTTAAAAATTTAAAAGTCGATTATGCGAACCAATTCAAACTTTTAAAATTCAATTGAAAAAATTATATCAGAATACCGATTATCAAAAACATTTAAAAAAAAGGGTTAATTACCCATTAGTATATGAACTATATCGAATTTTTAATTTTATATATTTATTTTTTATTTTTAATTTTATATATAAATTTTTATGCCGTTAACGGGTTTACACATTTCAATCACGAAAATTGAAGTGTACCATTAATACCACTCATATTTTAACACATATTATTTATTTTATTTTTATAAATTCTCTATTTACTTAAGGGTTAATGACAAAATCGGTCCTCAATATTTTAGTAATTTTTTAATTTAACACTTTAGATTTATTTTTTAATCAAATATTTGTTTCAAAAAATTATAAAAAATAATGGACCAATTAATAATTAACATGTGTCAACATAATAAAAATAATTTTAAAAAACATTATCTAAGTAGTTATTGTTATTTTAATCATTATGTTAAAATATTTGATTTGAACCAATGATTCAAAATTCTTATGCTAAAAAAATTGTCAATTTTACTGTTGCTTCAGAAATCATTTTTTCTTCTGTTTGAGAAGCAAAGATCTACCCTCTCCTTCGACCACCATCACCCACTGCTCTCTTTGCACTCCATCTTCACCATTGAAGCTTTGAATCTCATTCTTCTTCTTCACTTTCTTGAATCTTGACCAGGTTAAGCCATTGAAAACCCATCTTTTTAAGGTCCTGCTGATATACAACCTCCATTTGGAAACCCTTAAAACTTCATTTCACACAAATCTCAAGCTAACAAAGGATGCCTCTTCAATTCCACCGCCACTCTCCCTCTTTCCCTTCTTGTTTCCGACCCCGCGCCACCCTTGTGAGCGACTTCATCGGTATGATGGGTTTCGCATCTCCAAATTTCGAAACTAACTCCCTAAATACAAACCCTAAAAGCACCACTCTGCCCCATTAACTACCACACCCAAACTCCCATTTCTCACCAACACCTTATCCTCTCCCCAAATTCACGTTTTTCAATTCTCAATTCCCCAACTCCCAATTTCGTCATCCTTTCTAAACTCCGCATCATCCCTTACACCATTTTTTTCACCGCGACGGTACCCAATTTGGTCCAGCGTCGTCGTTGTACCCAAACGACGCCTAGGCTTTCTCAACTCCAAGCATCTCCCGAAGGCCCGAACTATGTCGCTGATTTGGGTCATGAGGTTGTAGCGTCGTTTGGGGTTAGTCGAAGCTGGGTGAGATGAAAGAAGAGGATAAAAGAAGATAAGACTTATCATGATGAGAATTAGATCTACGGATAAAACATCGAAGTGAGACGAGAAATCGAGATTTAGAGATGAAAATAGAAAGAAATAAATGTAAAAAAACCTAAAGGGTAAAGTAAACTAGTGATCACCGAATTTTTAGAGCGCATTTATTTTAGTCATTAAATTTTTAAAATTTTTATTAAGTTATTTAATTTTTAGTCCATTTTCATTTTAATCCCTCTAGTTAACTTTCACGTTAAAGTGTCAAGTTAACTTCCTTACTTCTTTCATTTTCTTATTTTTTTCTACTCTATCTTTCTTCTATAGCTGGTTGAATGGATTGGAAACAAATTACAATGCTTTCTTCTTTAAAAATTTCATTAAAATCATCAATCACCATTGTTATTGGTCTTGGGTCATGCGGTCATCACCCATTTCTTGTTTCAGATGTGAAATTCAATGTCTTTCTGATATTGCATTGAATTGAATTTTTGTATGATGTATCCTTTTGGTTTTTTTTGGCGTTTGAATTAATCATGATCCTTTTAGAGGTGTTTATTTACGGTTGGCTCATTCATAGAGCTGAAACACTCAAAATTTTAATATTTTCACATGTTCTTTATTGTATTCAAAGCTTTCTGCAGGTCAACTCGAGATGAATAAAGCACTTTCTTATTTTTATGACATGTTTTCAGATTAAGCAAAGAAAAAGGAGCTGAACTTTAGCAAGAAGAAGATCAAGCTGATCACCAAGGTAAGTTCTTTAATGGCTGCATAAGTTGTAATATTTCTTTTGTCTTTGAATTGGACCTAAAAAAACGAAGTTTAATAACAATTTTAATTAGACTAGCAAGCCAAGAACTAGATTATGCCAATGGGAAACGTGATCATGGAGGAGATGAAAGAGATTAAGAAGGTTGAGAAACAAGATTTAGAAGGGATGAATAATGAGCAAGAATAGTTGAATAGAATTGCATATTGGACGAAACAGATAACAATTAAAGGGCTCATAGCTAGCCTTTTTATTGGCATCATATACAGTGAGATAGTCATGAAGCTTAATCTCACAGTTGAGCTAGTTTCGAATCTCAATATTTCGGCCGCTTTTTTGTCTTTGTATTTGTTAGGTTATGAATAAAGCTTCTACAAAAAGTTAGATTTGCTTCAACTCCTCTCACTCGACAAAAAAATATTGTAATTCAGACCTTAAATAAATTTTTTTATTTTTATGCCACGTGTCAATCATAGATTGGTCTAAATATTTTTTAAAATAATTTTATTTTTATAATTTTTTTAAATAAATATTTGATTAAAAAATAAATTTAAAAGGTTAAATTTAAAAAATATTAAAACATTGAGGATTGGTCTTGTTATTAATCCTTAAGTAAATAGAGAATTTATAAAAATAAAATAAACGACACGTACAAAAATATGAGTTATTTCAATGGTACACATCAACTTTCGTGACAGAAATGTGTAAACTCGTTGATTGCACGAAAGATGATTTATGAAACTGAAAATAAAAAAATAAATATATAAAACTGAAAAATCTGTATAGTTTATGTACTAATTAGGTAGTTAACCCAAAAGAAAAAGATCAAAACCTTTGGAGAGAAGAGTAAGATGGAGAAAACGAAGCCCAAGTGGCGGGATTCCTGCATGCAAAACGATATTTAGCGGCGATCCGAGAGCCTCGCTCTCTCTCTCTTTTTGCTATTTTCTTTTCACGGGAAAGCAAAAGCAATGCCAAACAAACACCAAAGGAACCCTTTTGATCCCATAATCAATGCCTCCTCTCTGTTAACACCTTTCCTTTCCTTTTCCCTTCCCTTCCCTTTCCTTTCTTTTCACTTATCTTTATCTCATGTGAATACATTGCACTGTAATCATTTTTTCTTCCCTTCAACTTCTCCGTTTCATGGATTTTAATTTAAACCCATCATTCTTTCTTCCTGGGTTTTCTTTTTCCTATACATCATCTTTCTTTTTTGTTTCTTTTTATGCAGGGGAGTTTATTTTTGATTTAGGGATGTGGGTTTGAAAAGATTTCAGGTTCGTTCCTTTCTTGTCTTGCTTTCCTTTCTTTTTTGATGTTTCATATGGTATCGAAATGAATGTGAATCAAATATTTATATATGTGGTATTTAGCATTAAAATGTTTCTGCTTGTATTATTAAAATTGTGTATCTTTCGGGATCTCTTTCTAGACTTGGGCCACCTTTGCTTGCTACATAAGAGAACGAGGTTAGTTTGTATATGATTCAGTTAGTTTAGTCCCGTTGATTGTTTTTTTCAACATACATGTTATGTTAGCTTCTAATAAACTGCAAATTATATTTTATTATTGTTGTTATGGCTTTGCGTCAAACTGTATGCCCTGTTAAGATTGGCTGTCAAGTTTTGCTTTTTAAAGCTGGGAGTCGACTGGAAGCTGTGTTTCTGTGACAGCGAAGGAGAAGGAGAGGTCTAAATTACAATGGAGAAGAAGAAGTATCCAATTGGACCGGAGTATTATATACTGCATGAGGAAGTGGGGCACGGTGTTAGCGCTTCCGTGCGCCGAGCTCACTGTATACCCTTTGATGAAGTTGTTGCAATAAAAATTCTTGATTTTGAACGTGATAACTGTGATCTGGTAATCCCTTGGTTCCAATTCCGCTATTGGTTGTCTTTTAAGTTAATCGTCATCGTTATTATTTTATGTGTTGGGGCCGGGGGGATATTGGTTCTTCATTTACTGATTCTTCATTTGCTGAGTTTTGGATTTGATCATTTCTTATCGGAATCAAGTTAAATGTCATGTAAGAATGGATCGGTATTAAAAAAATTATGTTGCATCTTTTTTACTGGACAAGGATGAACTACTTTGAAAATTTTCCGTATTAGCAATTTGATGTGATTTCGCTTTTTAGAAAAAGGATCTTTGATATTTGAACGAGCCCTTTTTCTAAAATTCACTTGAAAATTAAAAGTTTATCCCTTCTGTTTCTTCATAGTCGATACTAATACATGACAATCGATTAGTGAACATTCTGCAACGATATTCAAACAATCTTGGTTTTGCCTGCTTGACCTTGGCTCAGAATTTTCTTCTTTATTAGGTAGATATTGATTGTTAATATCTGCTGATGTACATAGTCAAGGGACAAGGATTCATGTTTATGTAGGAGGGGCACTTCTCCCGTAATAGAGATGGTGTAAATGCTGGTCCATTTGGTCAACTCAAATTCAATCAATCATTAGAAATTTGCCTAAGGATTAATCAAAGTTATAGATCAATCATGTTCATAGGATCAGTTGTGGAGAACAGTTCTTTTCACTGCAAACATAGCTAGTATATTTTGAGTTTGACTGAGTGCCTTTGCATCAAATATGATTGTTCCAAAGTTGTTAATACTAATTATGCCTCTGTCTTTTTCCTAGCTTCAGCTAATAAAATTTCTAGTTGTTTTGATATCATTCTCGTACTGTGCTTGTGTAGAATAATATTTCTCGCGAGGCACAAACAATGGTCTTGGTTGACCATCCAAATGTTCTTAAATCACATTGCTCCTTTGTTAGCGATCATAATCTATGGGTTGTCATGCCATACATGTCTGGTGGATCTTGTCTTCATATACTAAAGGCTGCATTTCCTGATGGTTTCGAGGAGGTAGTTATAGCAACAGTACTTCGTGAAGTGTTGAAAGGTTTAGAGTATCTTCATCATCATGGGCACATACATCGGGATGTTAAAGTAAGTATATGATCTTAATGATTTAGAGCTGTTTTGTGTGCTTTTAACTTTTAGTGGTGATTATAGTTGGTCTTTGTCATATGATTTGAACTATAC
>CM033748.1:6488498-6792045 GCA_019671005.1 Hibiscus mutabilis | reverse complement strand
TTTAAGACTAAGTTTAAGGGCATTGTTATTTGGGCTCATATCCTAACCAAGCTAATCAAATGGCTATCTTCCAAAGTGACTTTTTATGACATTGATACAACTACAAATGCAATAAAACCTCAAACATAGAGAGCAATGAACAAGATTATGAAACAAACTAAAACGAGGGGAAAAACATGTCACAAAGTAAAAATATATAATACATATATTAAATATAATCCTGTTCAAAGTTGCTTACTTCCATTAGATGGCTAAATGCAGTTTCTTTCGTTGCTTCTACAGTTTCACCAACAATGATCGTGTCAATGAACTTTCCTTCCACTAAATGTTGCTTGTTGCAACCAAAAATAACTGGAATTAGTAGCAGTAATTCTTGATCATCCCGGCTAATAACTTCAAAGCTGTCTGGCAAGGAAGAAGTGCAAATGTCAGTGATAAACTAAACTAATTCATTACATTTAACTCCTCATTTCAAAAATGAGAAAAACCCAAGAGAACAAGGGTGAGACTTAAAATCTCTTGAAAAAAAAGCTAAAACACCCATCAAGCTGTCACCTAAATTACAACAATCCACATGCACGTAAAAGAATAATTAATTAATTAAACTTATGTGATAGAGGACTTTGATAGAGTCTACAAGCGCAATTTCAAGAGAAGCTACTTCAAAAATAAAAAGTGTGCATGATGTAGAATACAAATAATGAAGTTCCAATAACTAGTTAATATGGGGATTAATTACATCTTTGAAAACTCAACACATAAATGCATGGTCCTATAACAAATGGATTGTCTTAATACTTATCTGACTATGCTAGTCACTAGTGCCAAAAGCTGTAAGGCAACATAATCACATATAGAATGCTTTTGTTTAACTGACACTATACTGACAAATGAAATAAGAATAAATAAGAGGAGAAAACAAAGACATGCCTGCAGAACCAAGCTGCTATACTGATCAACTAGTAGGCTTTTCATGTCTTCTCTTGTACAGTTTACCAACCCAGATACAAGGAATTTCAATAAATTTGGAAATCCTTGCTGAAATTGCTGGGAATCATTCCCGTCTATGTGAGACACTTTGAAATTTAACCTCTCCGCTAGAACTTTTGATCCCTTTGTTCCATGAAACTCTGAGGAGTCCAGTGGTACTCCTTTACAGAGACAAAGAAAGCTTCGAAGAACATGAGATCCATAGCAATTACACATTAGATCAAAAGAATCGACAACAATCACCTGAAAAAGATCAATGAACGATTCAGGGAAAAGTAGCAAAATTTAGCTCACGATCATAGTCTGCCTCCAAATATATACTCTTGTAATATTTAGATGCTCTGATAATTCATTGAAAGCAAGGGTATGTGAAGTGCCATAACAAGAATACATGACAGAGTTTGTTTCATTTGCCATTAGAGTACAAAACCGAATAATTGATACCTTGCATATCATTTCCAGAGTCTCTTCAACTATGGTGTATGCCCCAGTGTCCTGAACATGCCTGGCTAATGACCTAAGAGCTGTCTCAGCTACATGAGAACCGGATCTATCCATTGCAATAGCAGGAAAGACCTTTGCACAGCCTCGAAGAAAACTACAAAGATTGTCCACCTTACAGCCGTCGAGTAGAGTCTCAAGAGTATTGCTTATGATATAATCTGTTGCTAGTTCTAATTCCTTCCCCCTAGCTTCTTCTAGAGCATTGCCACATATAACCGACCGTTCCTCCACATCCACACCTTGGCTTTCAAAAAGGTTTGCAATCTCCGTAAAGTATTTTGCTCTTTCAGGCTCAACCTGTTTCCTAAAAAGGTAATGAAATCTGTTAAAATGTTCTTGACATAACTTAAAAACGTTTAAGTTTCCAACTTGGATCAAAAGAGTAACAATACCTGATAACAGGTGCTTGTGAATCTGAATTATTGTGATGCTTGAAAGATCTCTTAAATTTCCCAGTGTCATCAGTTACTGACCTGGATACATCCTTTTTATAATCATCCCTTTCTTTCTTTGCCTTCTTCCCCATTTTCCTTTACTTCCAGAACCTCTTATACGGTTATATCCTATTAAGAAGTAACTTCCCTTTCAGAAACCAAAAGAAACTGTACTTTGCTCAATACTTTCCTAATGCAAAAAAATGTATCAAGAAGTTCTCGGCAGAATCAATAGTTTTGATTTTAACAACTAAATTCATGGGCAATTCCCTTATCATATAAATGAGAAAAACGCGAACAAAGGAAGCAGCAAGCATGGTACAACTCAAGCTGGAATTTTCACAAGGATTATAATAACGTAAACGACAGATATAATCAAAAGGCTGCAACGATGAAAAACTGAAAAAGAAAGTCCAAAACAGATAAAAGTTGCTTAGCTTATGTCGACTTACAGTGAGGAGGAGGAGCTATTTGCAGGTGCCGATACATAACTACAAGAGAGGCGCTTGAATAATTTTTCTATTCAAATGTCATATAAAAACTACAAATATAAAATAAAATTTAAAACTTAAATTATAAATCTTAAATATATCATCAACTCTAAATTTTGAACACTAACTTAAATTTGTAAACCCTAAATCAAAAAACTAATATTTATATGTATGAATATATAGCACTGCTTAATTGGTTGGGTCTAAATCAGTTCATTATGGCCTTCTGAGGAGTGGATTTTCGAACCCAAAAGATGAGTCTGGTTTTCAATACGTTATTCGGCTTCGATGGCCTATGGGTTTACATGGGCCAACTTGTAAGCCCATAATTGCATTTAACTCGGACGGACTGATTGATTTTAGAATTAAAAAAAATGGTAAACTACACCAGTAGTTATCAAACTATAGTTTGTTTTGCCAAAAAAAATAGTTCGGTGACCAAAATAGGAAAGAAACTATAGTTCGGTAACTACTGGTGTAGTTTACCCAAAAAAAATAACTTATTTATGGGTCAAATTAAGCTGCCCCAACCAGGATAAAAAAAATATATATTTTTATCGTGTTTAGGGTGAAATCATAGTAATTCTTTTACCATCGTTTCTCTCGGCTAATTAGTTATCTTGTATCGTTATTTTTATTTTAGACTTTTCAACCGATTCTTTTATCTTAATATGTACTTGCAGTCACTTCAGCAGATCGTGCTTAAATTATAATAAGTCAGTTGTTAATGTATTTTTTAATGTTATATTATAGTAGAAAATAAATTACATTCACAACAAAAATATCAGGTTTTGAACCTACAAAAAATAAGATTATAAGAGCATTATTAACCACTTGACCAATCAATAAATTTTATTTAATTGGGTTTTTTATTTTTTATAGTCTTGTTTGTATTAAATGAATAAATTAGAAAAAAATTAAAAGTGGAGTCAGACTGCAATGTCAATTGATCCATTCGTTACAACAAAAGCAATATGGAATAAAACAAAAGTATAGTGTCACACCCCGCCACCATTCACCAACTTCAATCGAGGTTAATCCAACATCTTGGGCGTTTTTGTATCAAGCAAGCACCAAGAAAGCCTCTAGAATGGCCTAGAGTGGCCTACATCCATCTTCAAAGGTTTCCATCACGTTCTAGTAGATTCCGGGAGGTTCTACCAAAGCCTACACACATACGGAAGACCCTAGAAGACCCAAGAAGACTTTGGAAAGATCGGGACTACTCTAGAAGACTCTAGAACTCTCTAGAATATGATAGATACTTAGGGACATATGTAGATCCATGTAGAACTATCTAGAGCCCTCTACACCTTGTAAATGTCTAGGATAGTCTAGAAACATCCCTTAAGGAGGTGGAGGCCTATAAATAGGACCACACTCATTCATTTGTAAACCATCAAAGAATCATCAGAGCATTCCAAGCATTGTAAAAACTCTCTCTTAAAGCTTAATACAAAGCTCTTTACATTTCAAAACCTTTCTCACCTTCTCAAGTTCTTTACTTAGCCTTTGCGTTTGTGTGAATTAAGGCTTGTTAGCATAGCTCGGGAGTGCTAACGCCGCATAGATCACTTGGAGAAGTTTTAGTCTGTGACAGTTGGTATCAGAGCAACGTCCGGGATATGGTAAAAACTAGCAAGAACCAAGTTGTTGGCTCGTTTGAGACGGAGATCGCGCAATAGCAACGAGGGCGCGAGAAGACGGTCAATCCTACTACGAAAAAATCGCGAGCCTAATGATCTACTCTCTAGCTTTGAGTCTCGCATAACCCACGTAGAGGAAAGCGTGGGGGGTATGGGTGCCCAGGTGGACGACTTTTACCAGAGGGTAGAATGCCTCGAGGCAGAGGATGTTGAGATCCACACGGCCATGAAGGCCATGATGGTCAAGCTAGAGGAGACCATGCGAACAGAGATAGGGGAAATCCCTGACCTGCTCATGGGGGAGCTCTTGAAGATGCGCGATTCCTTCCAACACGAGATTGACAACACTCATGTCCTGCTTGAGGCATTACAAGGTGATGTCACATTACGCAAATGCACCTTGGCAGCAGGGCCAAGCACCACGGTCGAGGTTAGAAAGGTCGAGGTGCAAAAGCCAAAGACCTTTGCAGGATCACGCAATGCGAAAGAAGTAGATAACTTATTGTATGGCTTAGAGCAATATCTTGCAACTGTGGACATCATGGATGAGGTATCCAAGATACAAACCACAACACTATATCTTACTGACACCACCATGTTGTGGTGAAGGAGAAGTCGTAACGACATTGAGAAAGGTACGTACACCATCTTTACTTTTGATGACTTTAAGAAGGAGCTTAAACGACAGTTCTACCCGAAGAATGCCGAAGATGAGACGATAGCCCGCTTGCGAAGGCTCAAACGATCGGGGAGTATTCGTGACTATGTTAAAGACTTCACGAACTTAGTGCTCGAGATCCCCGATCTCTCTAAAAAGGATTCGCTCTTCAATTTCATGGATGGACTCCAACCGTGGTCTAAGACTGAGCTAAAACATTGGGGAGTACAAAACTTTGCCGATGCTATAGCCACAGCTGAGAGCTTTATTGACTATACTAGCCATAAAGAGTCCACCACCAAGCCGAGTGATAGGAAGAGAAATCAAGCCAAAGGTGGGGGAGATAGGAGCCAACGCAATGAGGGCCACCATGAGGACAACCCCTTTAAGCACAAAGATCCATCCTCATGGAAGGGTAAGGACAAGGGCAAGTCCAGGGATTCTTGAGGCACGAAAAGACCATCATCCAACAAGTGCTTTATTTGTGATGGTGACCATTGGGTACGGGAATACCCACAACATCAAGCCCTCAACTCGCTCCTTGTAAGTCATCAAAAGGGTAGCAATATCGAACGGGACCATGAAGGTGCACACATGAGATCCTTGTAATTACTTAATGTAATGCAATCTGGCCTGAAGACCGAAGCCAAAGGGTTGTTATACGTGGACGTCACCATCAATGAAAAGGCATCGAGAGCCATGATAGACACATGTGCGTCACATAACTTCATTTCTCTTGATGAAGCAAGTAGGTTTGGTCTTAAGGCGATATGGGGAGGGGGATCCATTAAGGCAGTTAACTCTACCGCATGACCCATTCATGGAATTGCTCGAGGGGTCAAGACCAATGTCAGAGCATGGTCTGGCCACATAGACTTCTTCATAGTTCCAATAGACGACTTCAAACTCGTCTTACAACTCGAATTAGTCGATAGGGTCAAAGTCGTTTCAATGCCATTTGCCAATACTATGTGCATCATGGATGGCCATCAAGCTTGTGTGGTACCAACGACCAGGGCCACCAAGCAAGAGACTAAAGTACTTTTCGTACTCCAGTTCAAAAAGGGCATTAAGAGAAGTGAGGAAAGCTACATAGCTATCATTAACGAACATGATGACGATGAACTAATGCCCGATGAGGATCTACCAAATGAGGTAACCCAAGTTCTAGAAGAATTAAAGGACGTTGCACCTCTAGAGTTGCCAAAGAGGTTACCACCAATGAGAGACGTGGACCATAAAATCGAACTAGAACTAGGCACAAAGCCACCATCCATGAGTGCCTATCGTATGGCACCACCTGAGTTGGCAGAACTTAAGAAGTAACTCAAAGAACTACTCGATGTAGATTCGACCCTCTAAGACACCTTTTGGGGTGTCAGTCCTATTTCAAAAGAAGAAGGACGGCTCGTTACGAATGTGCATCGACTATAGAGCACTCAACAAAATTACCATTAAGAACAAGTATCTGATTCTCTTGATTTTGGATCTATTCGATTAGCTCGGTCATGTACGCTACTTTTCAAAACTAGATCTTCGCTCAGGGTACTACCAAGTACGCATAGCGAAAGGTGATGAGCTCAAAACAACATGCGTCACAAGGTACGGTTCTTATGAATTCCTAGTCATGCCATTTGGACTAACTAATGCCCCAGCCATATTTTGCACTTTGATAAACAAGTTATTCCATCCCTATCTCGATCGATTTGTGGCCGTCTACCTTGATGACATAGTAGCGTATAGCAACACATTTGAAGAACATGTTGAACACCTAAGGGAAGTGCTCAAGGTTCTACGGGAGAACCAACTATACATAAAGAAGGAAAAGTGTTCTTTCACCAAGCCGAAAGTAATGTTATTAGGGCATAAGATTAGGGATGGAAAACTCATGATGGAAGATGGCAAGCTGCGTGCCATCTAATAATAGGAGCCGTCCACCAAGGTACATGAGCTAAGATATTTTTTAGGACTGATAAATTATTATCGTCGCTTCATCAAAGGATATTCGGCAAGAGCTACACCGTTGACTGAGCTCTTAAAGAAGAACAAGCCGTGGGATGGACACCAAAGTGTCAAGAGGCCTTTGAGGATTTGAAAAAGACCATCAGTGAAAAGCCAATACTTAACCTACCAGACCATAACAAGCCCTATGAAGTATACACCTATACTTCGGACTTTGCCATTGGATGAGTTCTAATGCAAGACGGACATCCAATTGCTTATGAAAGTCGGAAGCTTAACGATACCGAAAAGTGCTACACCGTTAAAGAAAAAGAGATGAGTGCCATCATCTATTGCCTTAGAGTGTGGCAACACTACTTCCTTGGGTCTAAGTTCTTAATCATGACAGACAACGTGGCGACAAGTTATTTCCAGACCCAGAAAAAGTTAAGTCCAAAGCAAGCCCGGCGGCAAGATTTTTTAGCTGAATTTGACTATATATACAATATAAGCCCGGCAAGGCAAACACGATCGCCGATGCGCTAAGTTGAAAGGCGGAGCTCGCAAACATTAGCCAAGTCACCAGTCCACTACTCGAAAAGATCAAAGAAGGCTTGCAACAAGAGCCACTTGCCCAAAACATTATTACCTTGGTAAATGAAAGAAAGACACGATGGTTTTGGCTAACCAACGGCCTACTCTACACCAAGGGCAACCGACTTTATGTACCGAAGTGGGGAAACTTACGAAATGAGTTAATTAAGGAGTATCATGACTCCTTGTGGGCGGGCCACCTAGGTATGCGACGAACCCTCGCACTTTTGAAGTCTACTTATTATTGGCCTCAAATGTAAGATGCAGTAGAGGAATATGTGCGGACATGTCTTGTGTTCCAACAAGACAAGGTGGTCCAACATCAGCCAAGTAGGTTTCTAGATCCGTTGCCAATACCGGATAAGCCTTGGGAAAACATCTCCATGGACTTTATCACTTGCCTACCAAAATCTGAAGGGTTCGAAAGTATCATAGTTGTGGTGGATCGATTTAGCAAGTATGCTACCTTCATTGCCGCACCAACCGACTGTACCGCAAAGGAAGCAACAAGGTTCTTTCTCTTAAATGTAGTCAAGTTGTAGGGTGTACCAACTACCATCATCAGTGATCGCGACTCACGCTTCACTAAAAGGTTTTGGATCGAGTTATTCAAGATGCTCGGGTCAAACTTAAACTTTTCAACAAGCTTTCACCCTCAAAGCGATGGGCAAACAGAGCATGTCAATGCACTCTTAGAGCTTTACTTGAAGCACTATGTGAGTGCCAACCAACGAGCTTGGGCCAAGCTTTTGGATGTAGCACAGTTTTCTTACAACTTACAACAAAGCGAGGCCACCAACCGAAGTCCTTTTGAGATCATCTTGGGACAACAACCGACCACTTTGACCTCCCTTGCCACACGCTATAAAGAGAAGAGCCCGGAAGCCTTCAAGTTTGCTAGGTCGTGGCACGAGCAAAATGAGCTAGCTCAAGCAGCACTACACAAGGCTTCCAAAAGAATGAAGAAGTGGGCAGACAAGAAACGAATACACTTGGAGTTCAAGGAAGGTGATCTCGTCATGCTAAAACTTTTTCCCCAACAATTCAAGACCTTGAGAAAAATGCATAAGGGCCTAGTACGCAAGTACGAAGACCATTCCTAGTCATCAAACGAGTGGACAAAGTATCTTACAAGCTCCAATTGCCACCAAGACTTAAGATTCATCCCACCGTCTATGTGAGTTTATTGAAGCCATATCATGGAGACGTGGATGATCTTTCACGGGAGATTTTCAAGAGAATGCCCACAGCCGTAGTCACTTTATTCGACAAAGAGGTGGAAGAAGTGCTAGCGGATCGAGTAACCCGAAGAAGGGGTGTGCCAAGCTACAAAGAATACTTTATCAAATGAAGGGTCTGCCCATCACAGAAGCAAGCTGAGAGTCTGAGGAAGCGCTTTGGCAATTCAAAAACCAACTCCAGCGGTTCAATGAAGGCGCGACGAAGGCGTCACGAGCTTAGGTGGGGGAGAATGTCACGCCCCGCCACCATTCACCAACTTCAGCCGAGGTTAATCCAACATCCTTGGGCGTTTTTTTATCAAGCAAGCACCAATAAAGCATCTAGAATGGCCTATAGTGGCCTACATCCATCTTCAAAGGTTTCCATCACGTTCTAGAAGGTTCCGAAAGGTTCTACCAAAGCCTACACACATCCGGAAGGCCCTAGAAGACTCGGGAAGACTTTGGAAAAATTGGGACTACTCTGGAAGACTCTAGAACTATCTAGAACATGTTAGATACTTAGGGATATATGTAGATCCATGTAGAACTGTCTAAACCCCTCTACACCTTGTAAATGTCTAGAATAGTCTAGAAACATCCCTTAAGGAGGTAGAGGCCTATAAATAGGACCACAATCCTTCATTTGTAAACCATCAAAGAATCATCAAAGCATTCTAAGCATTGTAAAACTCTTCCTTAAAGCTTAATACAAAGCTCTTTACCTTTCAAAGCCTTTCTCACCTTCTCAAGTTCTTTACTTAGCCTTTGCATTTGTGTGAATTAAGGCTTGTTAGCATAACTCATGAGTGCTAACGCCACACGGATCACTTGGAGAAGTTTTAGTACGTGACAATAGGCTCTAAATTGCAACAAAACGGTAATTGGTTGACCTAACCCATTACCTTGCATGTGGATCGAATCCTATCACAAGCTTATAGGGCTATTTTTTAAGATTTATTTATAAATTATATTAAATTAAACATTTATATACAATTAATTAAATTATAATTTTTTAACAATGACAACTGAATTTTATTAAAAAAATATATCATAAATACAATACATCCAGAAGGAAGAACAATATGGATTAGATTGTGATATTTATATTTTGGTATTTAGTTTCATATTTTAATTAAATTAATTACTATTAAAAAATAAATTAATTAAATAAATATTTTACCATTTTTCATTGTTATTTTAGTTATATAACATAAATTATAAAGATTTTTTTTGTAAAATTAATATAATGCAATTAATATTATAAATATATATTAAAATTAAAGTAATATCATAAAATGAATATAATTAATTTCAACACCCATTTAATCTTCAAATTATTTATTCTTAATCTTATAAACATATTATTCACTTGGGGTACAATAGTCATGGGCTAGGGGATTTTTGTTAAAAGCTTTAGTTTAAATCCCAAGCTTTATATTACCAATAATCGATTGCATTTTATATCTTTGGTTGTTCCCTTTGACAACTGGATCATTGTTATTATTTTATTACTCTAATATTAGTTTGTGCAACAATTATTACAATAAACGATTGCATTTTATTACTCGATCATTTATTACTCTAATATTAAGTTTTACAAATAACAGATTTAGGGTATAAGCCGCTACTTAATAACTTTTTTTCTCTGCAAATTAGAGAGCACCGCAACTTTTTTTTTGCTTTTTTCTCGTTAATCGGTGGTCGATTATTAGTTTTAGTATTGCTTGTCGACTACCGAAATTAATAATTTTTAATTTTTTATATTTATAATAAAAAGTTATGCCCTTGTTACACATTTTTCTTTATTTTTGTGGTTTCCTTTCATCTGTCATTTTGGGCATGATTTAAACATACCGTAGCGGTCGTTTGATGCTTGTACAGAGATTTTAATGGCGCTAGTTTATGATTATGATTTTGTCGATGATCATAGAAAGTTAGATCCCCACTTGAATGATGGTTGTTTGACGATATAATCAATCTTGGGTAGCGAAATATTCTGCCTGAAAGTTTGAGTCGCTCACCACTTCTTATTCACCCCATTATGCGTCTCAAATTGATAGAGACAATGAAATTCATGGAGGCTTATGGATTTTGATGACATACTATTCTCTATGGAAGTATTAACAGTCCCTAAACCCAAAATTATATTAACAGCCCCTAAATTTAAAACTATTACACTTAAACCCCTAAACCCTAAACAAAATCTCTAACCCCTAAAATCAAGGCATTTGTGTAAACAAAAGTTTCCACAAAGCACTTGTGCATAGAATAATTACCCTAAATGTTTTGGGTAATTATTCAATACACTGGCATTGGAAATTGAAAGTTTTCACAAGCGCCTTAGTTTTAGGGTCTAGAGTCTTAGTTTAGGGTGCAGGGGTTTAAAATTTAGGTATAGTGGTTAAAATTTAAGGTTTATGGTTATAATTCAGGGTTTGTAAGTTGAAACCTAAATCCTAACCATATTACCCTAAAAACTAAACCCCAACCTCTAAACCCTACACTTAAACACCTAAACCCTAAATTCTAACAACTATTCATAAACCCATAAACTCTACACCTTAAACTAAAACCATAAATCCTAAAACTAAGGCGCTTGTGGAAACTTTTATTTTTCATCAGTGTATTGAATATAAATCAAATATTTTAGTAGTTTAAGAAGGAAAAAAATAAGAAAAAGAAAGGTGGAAACGCAGAGGATTGACTACAGAAATTAACATGGCCTTTCAATTTCATGATATTAATAATAATACAAACATTGAAGTGATTGTGCAGATAATTTGTATATATAAAGAGGTAAAAATCTGTTTGATACGGTATAAATTTAAAATTTTGTAGGTTTTAAGAGTTTTTGGATGAGTGAAAATTTGATAATTGAGACTAATAGTAAAAACATGATAAAATAAAATAAAAATTATACTTTTTAGACGTGCGAAAATTGATGATTGATATTAATAATAAAAAATGAAAAGGATTTTACAAACAATAATAAATTATCCTTAATTTCAAAATATTAATTTTAAGAAAAATTATACAACGGGCGACACACACTACTAAATATCACTAATACAATATATCGTTGTATACCATTAATTTTTTAATGACTCTTAAACAATAGTTAAAAATCTAAAGTACTTGACATATAATTAATAATTATTCAAAATAAAATTAGAATTTAAATTAAATTATCTCTCATATTTTTCTTTTATACTTTTTTTAATCCTTATTTTAAAAATAATAGGATCATCCCGTTACTTCATTACTTTCCGTTGTTCAAATCAAGTCAATAAGTGGCCAAAAATTACTAAGTGAAATTAATTAACTGGTAAGTCATATACTAAGATACAAAATCAAAATAACAGGTTTAATATGTTATTTTGTATTTGAATATGTAACCTTTACAAATATGGTATTTGTGTTATTTTTTTAACAAATTTAGTACTTATATTTATCAAATATTACAAATTTGTTTATCGCTTTTGGATTATTTATGAATTTTGTATGTAATGATTGACAAATACATGTGTCAAGTGTATAATATTTGAAAAATACAAATATCATATTAGTTAAAAAGTACATGTACCACAAATTTAGATATTAGATGTATAATGTTTAATAAATATAAATATATAATTAATTAAAAAACATAGTTGCAAGATAAAAAAAAAACGAGAAGAATTCTTTTCGATATATCTGAATTATTTTTATAATAAATTTAATATTTAAATCTCAATATCAACTGTCGGTTATACCCCTTTTTATAATATATGTGCTTTGAATTTGATTTCGTAATACAAGCTAAAAAAACGAGAAGAATCATACAAGGCCAAGTCTCTCATCAATCTTCAATAATTGAAAAAGAAAGAAATTAAAATGGTCTTTTTAAAATTCAACAATGAAATGATTACAGAACATGGAGGAAATTTCTTCACTATTTCTTTTGGATTGGACAATGAAAATGTGCAACGTATCATAGTTATTTGTCAGATGTTCCCGGTAGTGCCTTAGAGCAGCCCTTAGCAAAAATTAAAAAAAATTGAAATATTATTTTTGTCAATTTTTTTTATTTTACAAATTATTCAATACTTGGATTTTTAAAACTATTTTTAGTACGATTTTATAGTATCTGTTTTAATATTTTTTTAATTATGAATTAAATTCATTTTTATAAAATTATTTAAATTCAAATCATTTAAAAATATATTTTTTATTAAACCCATTTTTTAAAAAATTTAGAATAAAATTTTAACGTAAAAATATATATATTGATAAGGCACATTGTACTCGCAAGGTAATAACGTGAGTTCAAATCTTAAAGATAACAATGTTGGGAGGGGCAATCTTGCACCCTAAAGATAGATTATAAAATAGACATACATATTACCAAGAAAAGAACAACACGTGTATTGTAAATGTATATAAATTTTATGTTTGAAAGACGAAATTTTAAAAAACAAACAATGTAAAAAAAAACTCAAGTTGTATCATGACATTTGTACGAAGGTTTTTGAATTTTGTTGTTTTTTTTAGTAATATGTCTGCTGAACTTTATTAGAAATTAAAATAGAAAAACAATCTAAAAAATGAAATTGTAGCAGAAAAACAAAAACATAATAAATCTAAATAAAAAAATTATGACCAGCAAAACACCTTTATTGGGCTACAGAACAGTAATAAAGATAAAACATCGATGAAATAGAAGCAGAGAACAAGACTTCTAGTCTCTATCCACATACATGCTTCACGTTTGAAGTAGGAGTGGCCTGCAAAACTATCAATCTTGGGGGCTGCTTCTTAAAAGAGATCTAACTACATCGGCGAACGAACCACAAAAGAGGATGAATTATTAGATGAGCCTGACTCGCCATATCATTAATGATCTCATCCAATAATATTTTTTCATGTCATTTTTTTCAAGGTGAATTTCACCTCTTTCTTACATATAAAAAAAAGTGGGTAACTATTTAAAAGTTAAAATGAGGTGAACGAGCCTTGTTAGTCGGACCACGAATAATATGATTAGTCATATCCATTTAATAATTTTTTAATTTCATGAAATAATTGGAATGCCAAAAAGGAATATGCCAACCTCTGCTGAGTCTGCACTCCAAGTTCTTTAAATTCTCCAGCCAGGCTACCACTTCTCTTCACTAACGCCCTCCCAACTTTGCTCTAAGCCCCATCAACTTTTCTTCTTTGTCATCAAGAAGAAACAATGAGCCGAATTAAAGAGATCCTAACCAAATTTTCTGCTTCAGCAAAACACATTTCCTCAACCAAGAAAAACAAGAGAATTTTCTTGGCAGTTTTTGCATCTCTAGTCATTGTTGCTGCCATTATCGGCATTGTTGCTGGTGTGAGCTCACGAAATGATGAACACGATACTTCCCATCACCCCATAGTGAAATCAGCTTGTAGTGTCACATTCTACCCAGAGTTATGCTTCTCAGAAGTTGCTAAAGTTCATGCCGGAGCAGCCAAGAAGGTGAGGAGCAACAAGGATGTCATCGAATTGTCTCTCAATATTACGACCACCGCCGTCGAGCACAATTACTTCAAAATCAAGAAGCTGTTGGCCGGAAAGGGGTTGACGGAGCGTGAAAAGACCGCTCTCCATGATTGTCTGGAGACCATCGATGAGACCCTCGACGAGCTTCACGAAGCTGTCGAGGATCTTCATGAGTATCCAAACAAGAAATCTTTGACTCAGCATGCCGATGACCTCAAGACCCTCATGAGTGCTGCCATGACCAACCAGGAGACTTGTTTGGACGGTTTCTCCCACGAAGGTGCCGACAAGAAAATCCGACAAGTCTTGATTGATGGCGAGAGGTACGTCGAAAAGATGTGCAGTAATGCGCTTGCCATGATCAAGAACTTGACGGACACTGACATTGCGAACGAGATGATGCTCACGAAATCGAACAGGAAGCTGAAGGAGGAGGAGAACGGAATTGCCTGGCCAGAGTGGTTGTCCGCCGGCGACAGGCGTCTTCTTCAGTCGTCTTCGGTGACCCCTAATGTGGTTGTGGCGGCAGATGGAAGCGGGAACTTCAAAACGGTATCGGAAGCGGTGGCCCAAGCGCCGGAGAAAAGCAGCAAAAGGTATATCATTAGAATCAAAGCAGGTGTATACAGAGAAAACGTGGACATCCCAAAGAAGAAAACTAACATAATGTTCATCGGAGACGGAAGAACCAGAACTATTATCACCGGGAGCAGGAATGTGGTCGATGGAAGCACCACTTTCCATTCTGCTACAGTTGGTAAGTCCATTTTCACCTCCTATGTATTTTACATTAATTTACCTTCTTTTCTTTTAGTTACATTTCATTTATTTTTAAAAAAATCCTTCAAGGTTGTGGCCACCGTTAATGATTCTTAGGTTGAAGACAAGACTAATATATTTGTTTAAACTTTCCTACTTTATCTCAATAGATTTAGGGAGCGGACTAGCACATGGTCTGATTCACTAAAGGTCAAGTATTCAAACATGATATATAAGAATAAAAGAATATTATGCAAAATGGACAAACAATCCACCGACATACCAGTTGTCTGGTTACAACTTGTGGACGTCGTTTTTCCATTATTATTCTACAGTGTACATAATATCAACCCTACCATTAAGTTTTCAGATAAATTCTTTCCTCCTAATTCTCTAGAGAGAGGTTTACTTCTCTAAGCGTTGATTTTAGTAGATAAGCTCTGCATCTTTTATTCTAGTGAATGTGTTTTCACTTTTTATCATCTGAAACCATGTGAGTACGTGTGTGACAAGTTCATGCATTCATATCACATTAAAACCCGGCACGCCAAGCCAACGTACGGTCCAATATTTTTTTGTCGTTGTCTGTTTTGAGTAAACACTTCGAAGCCATCCCGATAAGGCTCCAACGCATGCTTGCACGGTGGGAGTCGTTTAGTCGATTTCTATTTTTAGGAGACGTTAACAGTACAGTGATATTGTGAGCAGATGAGGCAGCTCTATAGCATCGTAGCTTTTGATAATTGGTCCCCGGCTCTCGTCCTTTGCTGAGGCACAAGAGTCGGTGTCGGTTTGCCATAAAGCATTTGGCTTTTAGTAAAGATAGCAATATTTGAATCCCAGACTTTGTTGCTTTAGCTGTGATACTATTACTAATAGTAGCTGGCTTTGCCCCCCTCGTTACCCTGTTTGAGCTGAAATCATAAAATCAAAATTAAAAACAATTGATTTGATGGTTAGCAATATGCCTTATTAGGCAGCTAGCATCATTAACTTGCTGAAACAAGTGGGTGAGTTGAGCCAATTTATAGTAGTACTTTAGTTTAAATAATACAGAATCTTACTGTTTTGAAGTTTGAATTTTATGCTGATCATCCTAAAATATATATATGTTCCCATGTGGTTGTAGCTGCGGTTGGTGAAGGGTTCCTTGCCCGAGACATAACCTTTCAAAACACAGCAGGTCCCTCAAAGCATCAAGCTGTCGCCCTCCGCGTCGGTTCCGATCTCTCGGCATTCTACAACTGTGACATGCTGGCATACCAGGACACTCACTACGTTCACTCCAATCGACAGTTTTACGTCAACTGCCTCGTGGCAGGAACCGTTGATTTCATCTTCGGCAACGCTGCAGCCGTGTTCCAAAACTGTGACATCCATGCTCGAAGACCGAACTCGGGGCAGAAAAACATGGTGACAGCCCAAGGCAGGACCGACCCTAACCAAAACACTGGCATTGTGATCCAGAAATGTAGGATAGGTGCCACTTCTGATTTGCAGCCTGTAATTTCAAACTTCCCAACATACCTTGGCAGACCTTGGAAGGAATATTCAAGGACGGTCATAATGCAATCGACTATCAGTAATGTGATTCACCCTGTCGGGTGGCACGAGTGGAGTGGGAGTTTCGCCCTGAGCACATTGTTTTATGCCGAGTACCAGAACACCGGGGCCGGTGCTTCGACTTCCGGGAGGGTGAAATGGGGAGGGTACAAGGTGATCACTAGTGCAACCGAGGCTCAGGCTTTTACTCCTGGCAGGTTCATTGGTGGTGGAGGCTGGTTAAGCGCTACAGGCTTTCCTTTCTCTCTTGGGTTGTAATAAGTTTGAAGCTTGTATTTTCATGAAACACCGGATACTTCTTGTTTGGATCGAGATGACTCGGCGGCCATGCATCTGTTAAATTATTACTAATGTAAAAGTAATAAGAAGCGTATGCCAAGGTTTTCTTCAAAGTTTTATCTGATGACACGACTTCAGTTCATGACAAAATTCCAGGTCAAACAAAAATCAAGGAAATCAAAAGTTCTCGAGCCTTGGAAGGACAATCTGTTAACTCCCAATAGGACATTTTTCTTAAAACCGACCATTTGTCAAAGGAATTGATGCCCCAGTTGCCCACACAAAAAGATCCCTCGAAATGCTTATCAAAGTTCACATGTTCATTTCACTGTTTGTAGGTTAACTCTTGCTTTTCTGGTGCACGTTTCCAGCTATGGGTTTTTGAATAACTCAAAAGAATTATTGAAAACGCTTTACCATATTGACAAAAGGAAAGTTGAAATGCTGCCGATAATCATTCCAGGAAACGCATTTTAATTCCTTAATATTCTCTTACAAGAGTCCTGTTCATGTTCATACATTGTATATACCTTCATCAAACAAAAAATAAATGTTGGCGCAATCACTGGCAAGTACAACGCATGGGTGATCTCCCACGCACATGGTAGGGGCTCCCATCAGTCTTAAAAAGCCACATTTGAATACGTCAAAGTGAGGACCCTAACATAATGGTGACATCAACTTTCTTTGGGTGGATAGTTTGATGAAGGAAAGTGTCAAATCTTGGAGAAATTAGTGTCATACAACCACTAATGAAAATTAAAGTTTGATGAAGAAAAAAAAACTGGTGTTTTGTGCAACAGAATGATTGGAGTTCACATGCTCCATCTGGTGAATATGGGGCTGCCTAATTAATGGTTTGCTTAAGAAAACAATAACATTTAAAAGGAATTAGTTGGCATATAGACACACATTTTGACCATGTATGCTGCTGAAGCTTCCTTGACTGTCCCTTTTGAGATAGATTTTCTAAATCTGAGCTACATCAATTCCAGCTCAGATTAATGCCATACAAGATTATTGCTAAAAAGCAACTTATCAAAAAAAATATTGCTAAAAAGGTTGTAAACATTTTGGGCCCAAAGGCCCACAAAAATGCTCCTGCCATTTTTGCTAGTAGCAGACTGTTACTCCATCTTTTAATCTTTAAAACCATGAGCAATTTTCAACATACACTAAAGATTTGTTTTGCATTGCTTTTTAAATCAATTTTTTTGTTAATATCGAGGTAAGAGGCCATAAGCTCTAGACAGTAGATGCCTCACTCATCACTAGAGCATTAAGCTCCACCGGAGCTGCTTCAAACGTCTCCCTTCCCATTGGAGAGCCTCAGCTGATTGATGCAAGTTTATCAGCAACAAGATTTAACTCTCTACGAATGTGTCGCACCCTAGTTGTCCATTTTCGTCTCAAAAGCTCGTGGATAGCGTCAACCAATATAATTTTTAGAATCAAAAAGTTAGTTTGAGACAAAAAAAAATAATGAAAAACATATAATTTTTCACACCAAAAGTATTTTTCAGTTTAGTTTGAAGAGTGTTTTCTAAAAATTAAATTTTTTAACTTTTAGCTTTTTCAAAAGCACTTTTAAGTAAAACTACTCACATATCATCATTTATATAACTAATTATTTTATATTTTTAAAAAATAATGTCTAAAATAGACATTTTATCTACTTAAAAGTATTGTTTGACAACAATACTAAACACTCATATTTCAAACCAAATAATCCAAAACACTTTTCAAAATCATTTTCACTGCATTTTCCAAAAGTAATGCCAAGCTGACCCTAACTTAAGTCTATTTTGTTTTCAAAATAGCGAAACCGAGCAAGGATCAAACCATTATATTAGATAAGAATAATATCACATCTGCCAACAGTTCGTACGTGTTTATTATTATATATAATATTAGGATAGCTATTCCATGCACAAGCATTTGTGGAAACTTTATTTACACAAATGCATTAGTCTTATTTAGGAATTTTATTTAAGGTTTAGGGGTTTAAGTGGAGTAGTTTGAATTTATGGTTTGTTGATATAATTTTGGGTTTGGGGTTTCCATGTTAAAACCTAAAGTCTTAACTATATTACCCTAAAATCTAAACCCTAAATTCTAACCCTAAACTTTAAATTTTAACCATGAATCCTACAGCTTTGCTTGGTTGGGTGAAAGTGTGAAAAGGATGGAGGGAAGAGGAAATTGAAAAGAAAATGAATTTAATGGTTGTCTGGTATAGTGATAAATTGGAAGGAAAAAAATAGGAGGGGTGTAGTTTTCCTTTCTCTATTGCTATCATACTTTAATAATAAAATTATCAAATTATATTTAAAATAGTTTCATCCAATATTTTTATTATCATTTTATTTTTGTTCAATTTAGTCCCTAAATATTTTATTTAATCTAAAATTTACCCTTTTTTAAATTTATCCCTAAATATTTTTACTATAGTTTTATTTTTGTTCAATTTAATCCCTCAAATTTTATTCAATTTAGAATTGGCCTCTATTAATTTATATTTTATAATTTAATCCAATACCTTATAATTGCAAACTTTACATTTTAGTCATTAATTTTATAATTGCAATTAAGGACTCTTTTTAGCTCTGATTAACCTGAAACTTGGTCTATATGTTAATGATGATATTGTTTCATAAAAGAAAGGTTTGTTTCACTTTTTAAAAATCTGCCATGTATTTTATGAATGTTTTCAAAATGGCGCAAAAACTACTTATTTTTCCAATTAACACTCTAGTTCAAATTCGATTTCAACAAGTATTTACCATTAAGTATAATTGGAATTAATGAGTCTAAAAAAGACATGGAGTTGAATTTTTAACTTAAAATCCAACTTATGAATTATTTACATTTTAGTCCCTAACCTCGATTTGGTTAAATTTACTTCGATTTGAACTTCTTTTTATTAGCAAAATAGAGGTATACGATGTTTCTACCTATATTAAACTTATATTTAAGTTTTGAATGTTTTTAGGTTTAAATATTATAAAATTACTGAAATGCATTTTTGTTAAATCGTTTATTTTTCTAAAGATTTTAAAGGTTTATTTTCTCGGGTGACTTTGGTTATTTGTTTTCTCTTTATGTTCATGTTACTGATACACCACGGCAGGTATCGATACGCTATAACGAACTTACCTAACTTTTGAATCTTTTTAATATACGTACCGGTACGCTTACAGGGGTATCGATACATGGGTTTGGATTGAAAAAGTGAAATTCCAGAGGCTATAACGTGTACCGATACACCATTACCCATTTCGGTACGCCAGGCCAAAAATCACCTAGACGTACCGGTACTCACTTACGCGTACCGATCTCTCAGGCCAGAAAATGCCTAGCCGTACCGATACGGTCCCCCGCGTATCGGTACACTTGGACCTATAATGCACAATTTGCTAGTTTTTCATCTCAAACCATTCCAATATGCTTATAACACCATACCAACATGTCATACGTATCACAAGCCAACTAGAAACTTCATTCATACAACACAATAAGTATCAAGCATCAAAAGGGAATCTATAGGCATGCTTCATAATATCCATTCAAGCAACATGCCAAAAAGGTAAACCAGCATCAAAATAAATTTTAAAGGCCATATACAATCCAAGAACAACTAAAGAAATATGCTAAAATAGGGAGTTCCACAAAACATCTCCTAAAACACAATAGGTACCCCCATTGCCCTTATTCAATATAGTCTAAACCAATACATACTTTGGAAACAAGTCTTTCCAATATCCCCTTACTTCTTGCTGCCTTCCAATACCTCAATTATCTGCATTGATGGACAACAAGAGCGTAAGCACACAAGGCTTAGTGAGGAATGCTCAAAACAACCACCATCAATGCATTTAAAACCATTTATTTAACATCATCCTTTAAAAACATCATCATCATGACCCATTTGAAAACATGCACTTTATATCATTAAAACCAACATAATAAACCATATGCT
This sequence comes from Hibiscus mutabilis, assembly GCA_019671005.1. Taxonomy (NCBI): domain Eukaryota; kingdom Viridiplantae; phylum Streptophyta; class Magnoliopsida; order Malvales; family Malvaceae; genus Hibiscus; species Hibiscus mutabilis. The sequence continues at coordinate 6,771,475 of CM033748.1, read as the reverse complement.
ACATCTATCATTAATCAACAGCAAATCCCATTGCTAACCCTCTACTTAAGTCTTCCCATGCATTACTACCAAATGCAAAGCTTAAGGAGAAACATGTATAAATCACATTATACAACATAAGACATTTCAATGATACATTAACAATTATATTGGCTTTCAAGTAATCAATAACAAGTCTATTAACAAAAGAGTTTATCGGATACACGAATTCAACAAGTGTTAACCCAACATTTCAAGCCATCTCAACCGGAATAGCGATACAATTACAATCGCGGTACAATAATAACCGGGTATAATAATAACCGAGTACACTTTCAACCCACAGGGAAAACCTATCCCTCTCATCGGTTATATGCTTAACCCCACTAATGGGAGTATTCGGTACCGTTAAACCCCTCCACCGTTAGGGTACTTGGATGGAGTATTCAGTACACAATATAAACCCATCAACATCCAAGACGACTTATTTTACAATGCACTCAATCCTATGGCCGGCCAACTATATCCGATAACAATTTTAAAACCACATCACTTGCCAATATAATTAACCATTTAACATTTACCTCACTGTTTTAAACAAGCATTAACCAAAACACTTTTCCAAAGCAACAACCATGCTTTAAACCACAAGTATAAACCACATACTTACTAAGATCACTTACCATTACATCCTTCAGCATTTCATGCTTAAAACCAGTGTATCAAATACTTTAAAACATGCTTAAACAGTAAGTAACATGTAAATTAAAACAAATGCATAAAACCATTTCAAGCTAGCACGACCGAGAGAGATATCCACTTCATACTTACTTCTGAGTCTAGGTAAGAGTTTCAAGCTCTAACATAACTCCTAAAAATTTGTTTCCAAAATATCAAAACGCTTTAAACCACGTTTTCACTCACCGATACGCGAAACTTCGATTCGTCGACGCGCAAACAAGCATCTGAAGTCTCCTACACTTCTTCAAACACCTCTAGATCAACATCCCTTATTTTTACCACACAAAAACAGATGATTAATGCATCGTAATGCATTCTAAACACAACAAACACAATCCTTCTTGGATTTCCACAACACTCTCACAATTAACCTTCCACAACAACCGAAATCAAGACCAAAGCACTTCGATTCACAACCCAGCCAACATCTATCAACCTAGCATCATTTTCAACACCAAAACACATCTAAAAACATATCCAAGACAACCTACCACCTCCAACAACCTAACAACCATAATTTTAACACAAAACCTCAAAACTAACAACCTAAACAAATAGAGACTCTTATGTTTCGGGATTCCATTGATAAAAATCACTTATCAAAATTTTTAAACATTCAAAATATGAGTCAAATCACCATTACATATTGGAAATCAGATTCAATTCGCGAATCAACATATTTTCCCCAAATATCTCATTAAATCATCAGAAAATCATCAAAATCATATTAGAAATGCAAAAACAAGGATAAAATGCTTGGAAATTTCAATAAAGAACCATACAATAGAGGAGATCTCGGACCTTACCCCTATTGTGAAGTTTCTCCCTCAATTGATTTGTGAAAAGCTAAGAAATCACAAGATTAATGTGAGATTTTGTATAAACAATCTTTGTAAAACAATTTGGAACAATAAAATCAAGTTAGAAACCACCTCACCTCTGGAAATTTGATGAAATCTGAGTGTTTGGATGAGGAGAGAATAGAGAGAAAAAGTTGAGAGAAAAATGACGTGATTTTTGTTTAAGAAAAGATAACCACATTTTTAACAAAATCTACTTTAATTATTAATTAAAGCACATGTTTAAAATAATTAAATTAAGGGATAAACCTTCAGAAACAAATTGGTAAAATAGCTCCTTAAAGATTCTAAGTATTTGACCCTTTTCATTTTAGTCACTAAAAAATCAGTTTTCAAAACTTTCATTTTAGTCACTAACCAAAATGTCCACCTTCCAAAACTAATTTTTCAAAATTGATTCCACCATTATTAAATATATAATTAATAATGATTTTTAAACATTTTCCATAATTTTTCCAACACCAAAAATATACGATCTCGAAACTAACTCGAAAATCTACTCTGATCCACCAAACCGTCTAATAACCCACTAAACCGCTAAGACCTAAAACCGGGGTGTTACAGGTGCTGACATCATCTACTTTTGGTTTCTCTTTCTTTGCTTCACTAGGAGTATCTCTTGGCACTGGCTTCTCGATTTGGCAATTAACTGGCTGTTTGGCAGCCTTCTCCACCTCACACTGCTTACCGCTTTGAAGAGTTATGGCTTTACATTGCTCATTTTCTTTATGCCGAGCATCTTTTGTGTCACTTGGCAGTGTTCCTCGGGGTCGATTGCTGAGTGCATTGGCAATCTGTCCTATTTGGACTTCCAAGTTTCTCATTGATGCTGCCAAACTCTGGACTGTGGCATCTTTCCTCTCCATGTACTCCGTGAGTGTGCCTACTTGGTTGAGTCTCTGCCCTTGCCGAAAATTATTTTGGGCTTTCTGTGGCATGGCATTCTGATAGAATGCTGGCATGCCATTGTTGTTGAAAGCTGGCATGCCATTGTTATTCTGCCTCTGGGTATCTGGCGTTGGGCATTGTACTGGTTACCTCATTGATTTCCCCGTGCTAAACTATGGTGTTGTCTCCAACTTGCATTATAAGTATTAGCGTTAGGATTATAATAACAATTAGCATTGCCAACAAAGTTTACCGATTCATGGTTGGCAGGGCATTCATCCACATGATGATTCTCTCCACAAATTGTACAGAAAGGGTTTAATGCTTTGACTTCCTAAGACTCGTTGTTCTTTTGCAACGTTCTTACCATGCTAGTGAGGTTGGAAATCTCACCATAAATGGACGCTAGTTCGTCAACCTAAAATTTTCTATTGGTTTTAGTTCCGGTCCTAAGTCTCACAACATGATATTCAAGATCATTTATTGCAATCCTCTCTAAAATGTCAACAACCTCAGTATATGTCTTGTCAAGCAATGAGCCAGCTGCTGAAGCATCAACAACAGTCATCGTTTATGCATTTAATCTATTGTAAAAGGTCTAGATCTAGGTCTAATTCAGGAATCCATGTATAGGGCACATCCTCAACAGGTCTTTAAATCGTTCCCATGCATCATATAAGGTCTCATCCTCAGCTTGCCTGAATGTAATGATCTCACCTCGCAGCTTAGTAATGAGTATTGGCGGCTGGAATCTTGTCAAGAATTTCTGGCATAGGTCCGCCCATAAAGTAACTGAGCCAGGTGGCAAGGAGTTAAGCCAAGCCTTTGCTATGTCTCTCAAAGAGAAAGTAAATAACTTCAGCTTCACATTATCTTCAGGTACTCCATTTTGCTGGAATAGCTGGAAAATCTCTATGAACTGCTTCATATGCTACCTCGGATCTCCAGTGAGTGCTCTATCAAACTGACCTACTTTCAACAGAGTTTGAATCATTACAGGCTTAAGTTCAAAATTGACAGTGTTTACCTTTGTGCCAACAAGTCCTGACATCAAATTGTCAATAGTTGGCGTCGAATATTCTCTAATAGGTATCTCGTTAGCAACTGGGACAACATGTGGTGGTGGTATCTCATTATTAAGTGGATTTCCTCCATTGTTCACCACACTATTCCTTCCACTACCTTAGTTTTGCATCTCTCGAAATATTCTTTTTAACCTCCGCAAGGTTTTCTCAATTTTTGGATCGTATAGCCACTCGTCCACCACATGATGGCTTCTGGTCATACACCGCTAAAACAAAAGGGTAAAAACATAAATAAAAGTAAAAGAAAGACAAGTAAAAATTTGAAAACAATCAATTCTGTTGCAATCCCCGGCAACGACGCTAAAAACTTGTAGACTCTCTAGGTGGAAATGCTGGCAAAAGATATGCGTTAGAAAGTATAAAAACGTGCCAAGATGAGTCTTTTGCATGCAAGTATACACGGTCTACAAGTAATACAACTGGTAAGCTGAGTATCAATTGCCTTGATTGTTACTCGCCTTAAGAAAAAGTTGATTTGAAGTTGGTTTTGAAAACAATAAAAAAGAAAATGAATGAAAGTAAAGTAAAGACGTTGGCAAGGAATGTGCTTTAATGAATGATAAACGTTGGCAGGGAATGCCTGGTTTTCACAATATTCATGCCGTGCCAACTTTTAATAACATGTCTTGGCATTGTTTGCCTAGCAGATTCAAAATTAGCAAAGCCTCTATCGATGGTCATTTCCCTAAATTGATCATGTAAAAACCCCTATATCTCTATAGTGTTTGTTTTTAAATAACCCAATTTGATTAAGATCCAATCTATACTCTTAAGGGGTAGATTTTACTCCCGAAGTAAGTTCATCTACTTGAACAACTTATCTCGAAGCTTCTCTCATCAATATTCAACAACTTATTCGTTGCCACCCCAAGTCTGTTAAGATATTGAGGCACAATATGCCAACAGTGCCAGCTTTCGCTTGGCATAGTATTTAGGAAATATTAAAGTATGTTGAATAGTGAAAACATTGCCAAGACATATTTATTATTAAAAACTAAAACATAAAAATAGCGACCAACGCAAACATCCCCCACCAACTATTAAATTAGTTTATGGTGAGGGATTTAACCAACAACCCACAAACGTTTTCGTAATACGTCATCATTAAAAACAAATAAATAACTTGAAAGAGAGAATGGGCTAGGAGAGGTCTCTCAATGCAGCCCTTCAAGATCCAGGCTTCTCGGGCAAGCTGGTCAGACCACCCTTCCTAGGTGCAGCCGATTGTCAATCGTCACACACCAACTCCTCACTCCGATCGTCCATGAAATCCTCTCGATTGGTGTTTAAACATGCGTGCAATAAAGGGATAGGATGAGCTCCTCATTTGAATTTTAAATGCAAGGGATAAGAGATAATTATATTATCTAAATTTGAACGAGAGCTGATCAAGCTAGGCCTGACGTCATTTTGCCGACGCTGCCTTGGCGTCCAAGCTTGGTATGAATCTGCCAACCAGTCTTGGCATCATCTTATCCGCTATCTTTTCAGAGATTGATCCAATTGCTAACTTTTCTGAGCCTGATCATATCCTATTTTTTCGGGGTCCAACAGCCTCTTGGCATGGCATCAAGTTTACTTCTCTGCTAACTGATGCTTGGCATTGTCTGGTCCATCTGTGCCAACAACACTCGGTATTCTCTCTGGCGTTCCTTCCTGTGTTGCTTTTCTGGGCCAAATCCTATGCCAAACTTGCAAAATTGCCAACAAAACAACCCTTCACACTGGCAAAGACAGAATTTTAAACTCCTTATGCAAATGCATGGTTTTATTATCCTAATGCGACTAAATGCACCTAACAACAAGCAAAAGCATTGTAAGATTGGCATTAAAAACAGTACTTTTGGAGAGGTAACAACCATCAAGGGCAGAGCCACGCCCACAATTGGGGTGTCTGTTGACACCCTATATTTTCTAGAAATTGTATTTTTTTTATATAATTTGTATATAAAAAATTAAAAATATTAATTGATACCCTTTTTATAAATAATTAACTATTCTTATATATCGTTCAAAAAAATAACATCCCTTATATAAATTTCTGACTCTACCCCTACCTACCATAAAATTTCAATACGAGTAATGAAGAAAAAAAATATTAAACAAAGCATTTTATGGTTGATTTCCCAAAGGTTGACAATTTTACGTAGTTCGATAAAGGAAATTGTCAAACTTTGGGGCCGACCACTAATGAAAATTACAGTACTTCCATGAAGAAAAAACAGTTGTTTAGTTTTGTCCGATCAAACAGTTAAGAGTTCTGGAGAAGGAGAAGGAGAAGTTGAAGTATTTTCTTTCTCAGCAACATTCCGGTTGACAAACAGTTGTTTGGAAGAAGTTATGGTCCTTAAAGTTACCTTTTAATCGAATCCATATTTTTTTTGGTTAGATGTTCAATTGGCAAATATGATAAAAACGTGTTAACATTCAATCCCCATCTCTGCAAACATTTCTTTCGTAAAAAGTGTAGCAAAGGCAAATGATGGTTGTAGTTTGTGGCTAAGGTGTGAGGTGGAGAATTAAAGAGCTACGTGATAGAGTGGAATTCCCCTCTCAGTTGCAACTGGCATAACGTGCATGCGTAGGTAGAGTGAAAATAATTAATGTTGTTAGAGAAAGTAGCTCTAATTAGTATTAATGTGTTATTAAATAATGTTTTAAGGCTAATCCATTTAGTCTTTATTTTCTTATGTGGGTCTGGCACATGAATGCATGATGATCCATTTCCAATAACTTTTTCCTTTTTTTGGCAGAGAATTCAACTATGGCTGACATATAATCTCTTAATGTTATACCAAAAGCTGCCAAAGCTTAGATGTTAGGCATGCCAAGAGGGAAGAACATTACAACTTGGGTGAAAAGTCTTTGCATTTAAATACTAATTATACAGTTAAATTTACCTTGTATTTATGTCCGACCAATTCTCTTTAAATTTGGGAAATGGTAAAAGAAAAAAAAAGGCAAACTCGAACAAGCCGAAGGTTTTAGCGTATAGGGCATTTCCCTTGGACTCAGGGAGAGGCAAAATCTCGAACCGTGGGCTAAACGTAAGTTAACTACAAGTTCCAGTCATTTTCGATTTATTCGAGGAAATTGCTCTAAAAGGACAGCAACAAATCTCTCTTTCCCTCTTTCCGAAAAAAAAGTAGTAACTCAACCATTTTGTCTTCTCGGCGTCTGCTATATATAGGCAGAGATGCGGAGATTTGTGATCGGCAGTGTTAGATAGGGATGATAACAAGTTGAGTTGAGTCTCTTAGAAATAGTATAATTAAGTTCGGTTTGGGTTTAAGGTTTTGTCGAGTTCAAAATTTTAAATTTGAGTTCGGTTTAAAAATTATATTACTGAGTTTAGCTTGGGCTCAAAGTTCGTCGGACTCGTCTTAGGCGCGAAGCTCCTCAGGTTCGGCTCAGCTCGGCTCGAAATGAATAATTTTATTATAATTTTTTTATAAAAAATATGGCCTCATTAAAAGTCTCATAACTAACACTGAAACAGAATTTAATGTCGAAAAAGGAGAAAAAAAGTGCCAAAAAATTAGATTAATTCAAATAACTAAAAAATATTATTGCAATACAAACACATAATAAAAAATACAAAATCAAACAACAACCAATTATAAAAAATGCCCAATTTATTTGTAGTAGATTTTCTCTAATTTATTTTATTATTTTTTACTAAACAAATTACTTTTAATTCATATATAATACATATATATAATATAATTATTCCAAACTTATTTACAAGCTATTCGAGCCGAATTTAAATCAACTCAGCTCAATTTGTTAAAATTTCAAACTAAGACGAGTTGAGTTTTAACTAGCCGAGCCCGAATAACTCACTAGCTAGCTAGAAACCTCATTGAACGTTCGCGTCAAAACGGCCTCTACTTTCCTCTTCATATCGTCTCTTGTCCTCTACTCCTGCTGCTGATTCACATTCTTCTTCCTTTTCAACAATGGCTCCTCCTGTTGCTCTTAATACTATTAACCCCAGGGTACTCTCTTTTTACCATTTTTCCTTCCGTTTGGAGCAGTTCTGAATCTGGGTTTCTTTTGTTTTCTCTTCTTTCTTTTTGTTTAGTGTTTGATTTGATGTTAGATACCGATTTTTTTTCCTTTTCCTTTTGATTTTTTGAATCTGGGTTTTATGCTTTGTGTGTTGTGTTTGTCTTGTTATTTACAAAAAGTCCACATCTTTGACCGTGAGGTCCGGGATTTGAATTCATTCAGTTCCAATCCCATTCTCAGTTCTTCTTCCATTTTGTTATCTGATTATATTCACGTTGTACATGCTTTTTCTTTCCCTTTCTATTGAGTATTGATGTGTAAGTGTCTTTTAAGGGGTTTCACTTTCCTTTAGTAGCATTTTTCTTTCATATGACCAATTCATAGTACGTGTACTGACTTGATGTACTCCTTTTGTGCTCAAATCAATCTTTATGGTGTCTATTAAGCTTATTTTTGTTAAAGCTAACCATTTGCAAACCTGGAAACAGATTTATTATTTTAGAGATTTAAGAAACAAGGAAATGGTAAAGGCAATGGCATTAAGTGTAGAATTCAAGTTGCTCTGCACTTCCGTGTATTCGTTCAGGATATGCAATATTGTCATTCTAGTTTGAACCCGCTAATACTTTTTGCATCTTCTGTCTGTTTGCTTATCGCTAATCCCCTCTTTATCGACAGGTTATAGAATGTGAGTATGCTGTCCGAGGTGAGATTGTCTCCCTTGCACAGGTAATGTGCCAATCTGCTTCACCTTTGATATATTTTTAACAATTAATTGTTTAAAGTTGCATTCTCATGCTTGCGTGCACATCCAAGTATTATCAGAAAATGGATTAAATGGTGAGTTTTGTGTTATTATAACATTGTTGTTCATGTTGATGGTCTGTTTTCATTTTTTTTGGTACTTTGAGGTAAATTCTGCTGATTTAGTTTTGTATATGAAGCTGGATGTATGGAATAATGCTTTAGTGATATTTTCTTAATATTTTTTTTCCAGAAATTGCAAGAAGAGATAAAGACTAAGCCAGATGCGCATCCCTTTGAAGAGGTATATTTCTTTTTTCCTCAACAGTTTTCTAATGAACACATTGATGGTTGGATTTACACTTCACTGAAACTATATGCTCTTCGCTCTCCCATGATTGAATAAAAATGTCATGCTTATATCATATTACTATCTGTGAATGATGGTCTGCGTAAAGGTTTTCCCCACTAGATGTATAATAAGGAGACTTCTTATGTTGAACTTGTGGATTTTGTCTGGCTGACGTTAATGGTTGTTGAATTCTGTGGGCTGGAAGGTGTTCTCACAAAGAAGTAATTAGGTTTATTTGAATGCCTCTTATCTAAGACAAGCACAATAGGTGGGGGGGGGGGGGGGAATTGCATTTCATGAATGTTTACTTGACACTTTGACTTATTTTATTGATTTCATTTTTCGTGTTAAATGTTAATCCTATTTTACAGATATTGTACTGCAACATTGGAAATCCTCAGTCTCTTGGTCAGCAGCCGATAACTTTTTTCCGAGAGGTTGTTTTCTCCAGTAGGTGATATTCATTAGTATAAAGATTTGTCATGTGAATGAAGCAATTCTGACTAGGATGTCTCTGGAATAGGTTCTTGCATTATGCGACCATCCAGTCATTTTGGACAAAAGTGAAACCCAGGGTTTATTCAGGTACGGAGTATTAATATTGGCCATAAGCTTTGTGTTTGTTTCTGTTAAATTTTAGAACTGTTTCGTTTGTTTTCTGTTACCTGATAAAAAAAATTCAGTTTTGAGGTGTGTTTAATCTGGCTTATCCATGGCCATATGGATATGAGTAGAAGATGTACATATGTCGTATTACCCCTTGTGTCATACTGGTAACTGGACCCAAATTTATAATGTTCTTATAGGTACCAAGAGTAGGTATATTCCTCCTCTACATACTTACCCAAATTTATAATGGTAGAATCTGAAGTCATTTACAAGTGAGGGAGGGGGCCTCTATTTATAGTTGAACTCCCCTACATTCAATGGCTCAGATTGATTTACATCGACGGTCTAGATCGACCTTATCCTAAAGAAATCTCACTTTTGGGATTCCTTCTTATCACAAACATTATCTACAAGTAAGAGGATGCTTTGACCGAATTACCCTCCTGAATACTTCATGGATCTGGGCTGGTTCGGATGGGCTCGGACCCTAAGGTTTGGGCCGTGACATTCTCCCCCACTGGTTCTGGCGACGCCCTCGTCGCTCGGTTGAGATGGTACTGACTCACTTGATCCTTGAACTGCCATAGACCCTCGGCTGGTTCCCAACACCATTCACTGTCGGGAAGTCCCTTCCATTGAACAAGATACTCATGCCTTGGCCGATGACCTGGTCGTCGAATGACCCTCTCCGCTTGGATGTCTTCAATTTCATTCTCATAGGAGACCTTTATCCCGATTGGCGCTCGGTGTGACTTGCCTCGATCTGGATCCAACTCATCTCGATGGTATGGCTTGAGTAGACTGACATGGAATACTGGATGAGCTCGGATGTTCGATGGCAACTCCAATCTATAGGCCATGGTGCCTATCCGCTTCACAACTTTGAACGGTCCCTCGTATCTTCGCACAAGCCCTTTGTGCACGGTTGGGTTGCGCAAAATCCCGGTGAGCTTTGCAAGGACTAAGTCACCAACTTGAAAATTCACGTCCCTACGTTTCTTGTCCGCCCACTTCTTGGTCCGTTTTCCCGCCTTGTGTAGACAGGCTCGAGCTAAGTCGTGATGCCCTTGCCACTCCTTGGCAATCTTGTGTCTTCTTTGGATTAGGCCCTCGTGACTTGGTAGCAATCTGCGTTGGGTGTGGCGGTTGTTGCCGGTCCACGATCTCAAACGGACTACGGTTGGTTGCCTCGCTCCGTTGTAGGTTGTAGGAAAATTGGGCCACATCTAGCGGCTTTGGCGGTCGCGCTGCGTGACACTCACATAGTGTCTCAAATAGATCTCAATAACGCGCGTTCACTCGTTCGGTTTGCCCGTCCGTGCGTGGATGAACACTCGTGGAGAAGTTCGGGCTTGATCCCATAAGCTTGAACAACTCGGTCCAGAATCCGCCCGTGAACGCGTGTCCCGGTCACTAATGATCGTCTTTGGCACTCCCAATACTTGACCACGTGTTTAAGGAAAAGACGAGCCGCTTCCTCGGTGGGCACACCTTTGATCTTTGGAATAAACGTCCCGTACTTGGAAAACTGTCAACCACAACCATTATACTAGACAGGCCGTTAGTGTTGGGCAAACCTACAATAAAATCCATGGAAACACTTTCCCATGGTTGCTCGGGAATGGGCAATGGCTGCAACAGATCCCGCTGGTCTCTTCATCTCGATCTTGTCTGTTGGCACACAAGACAAGTCCTCACATAGGCTTCAACATCTTCGCCCATGCGTGGCAATAGTAGTGCTCCGCAATGAGTGCTAAGGTCCGCTTATTCCCGGATGTCCCGCCCACTTGGAATCATGACACGCCTTCATGACTTCCTTGCGCAACTCCCCGAATCGAGGCACATAGAGGCGATGTCCTCGAGCATCTGACAAGTCCCCCTCGATCCGAATCTTCTCGTGGTCCCTTCCTTGGCATAATTAATCAACATTCTGGCCGTTGGGTCATGTGACAGTCCCTCTTTGATTCGTTCTAACAAGTGTCCCTTCGGCAAGCTCACAACCTCGATGTTGTACCTCCGGCCTAAGGCATCAGCAACGGAATTAACCTTCCCCGGCTTGTACTCCATGGCAAAATCAAATTCTGCAAGAAACTCTTGCCAACGAGCTTGCTTGGGAGACAACTTTTTCTGAGTTAGAAAGTAACTATTGGCAATATTATCCGTATATACCACAAACCTCGACCCAAGTATGTGGTGTCGCCATGTGCGCAAACAGTGCACTACTGCGGTCATCTCTTTTTCATGGACCGTGTACCTCCGCTCGGTCTCATTGAGCTTCCGGCTTTCGTATGCAACCGGATGTCCCTCTTACATAAGGACCCCACCAATAGCAACGTCGGATGCATCGGTATAAACTTCAAAAGGCTTGGTGTGGTCCGACAACACCAACACTGGCTCACTCGCCATAGCTTGCTTCAAGTCCTCAAAAGCTTTTTGACAATCGGCACTCCAATCCCACGCCTTGTCCTTCTTCAGCAACTCGGTCAAAGGTGTGGTGATTTTGGAGTAGCTTTTGACGAACCTTCGGTAGTAATTGCTAGCCCCAGGAAGGATCTCAGCCCCGTCACCTTCGTTGGCGGTTCCCAATCAACAATGGCTTGAATCTTGGCCCCGTCCATCCGGATCTTGCCATCACCAACAATGTGGCCTAGGAATGGGACCTCCTCTTGTGCAAATGAGCACTTTTCCTCTTTGACGTAGAGCTCATTTTGCCGTAGAACCTCGAACACCTGCCTTAAGTGTTCAACATGCTCCCCAAGTGTCTTGCTATAGACTACAATATCGTCAAGGTAAACAACAACGAACTGATCAAGAAAGGGTTGTAGTACCTTGTTCATGAGAGTGCAGAAGGTAGCGGGAGCATTCGTGAGGCCAAAAGGCATCACCATGAATGCATATGAACCGTAGCGAGTCACACATGTTGTCTTTGGTTCATCACCTTCTGCGATTCTAACCTGCCAATATCCGGACCGCAAATCCAACTTGGTGAACCACCTTGCACCACCAAGTTGATCGAACAAGTCAGCTATCAGTGGGATCGGGTACTTGTTCTTCACTGTGAGCTTATTCAAAGCCCGATAGTCGATGCACATTCGAGCGTTCCATCACGCTTCTTTTGAAAGAAAGCACGGCGCGCACCGTAGGTGCCTTTTGTGATCGGATATACCCGGCATCGAGGAGTTCCTTCAATTGTCTGCGCATCTCCTCTAACTCGGGTGGAGCCATTGGTGAGCTCGGGCGGGCGGCTCGCATTCGGCACAAGATCAATCTTGTGATCCACCTCCCTCTTGGTGGGAGATGCTTGGGCAACTCGGCAGGCATCACATCCTTGAATTCTGCCAAGACTTGCTTCACCTCGGTTGGGATCTCATCGGATTGATTTGTCCCATCATGGACCAAAGTAGCCAAGTAGGTGGGTTCTCTCTTGCGCACCCCCTTCTTTGGATGGATGGTCGACAGCATCTTGGCCCCAACTCCTGTCTCTCCGAACCATGCATCGATGTGCGGGTCAAGAATGCACAAACAATCAGCAAAGGAACAGGCAAAGCATTAATCCGGTCAAGTAGGCTAAGTCCAATCACAAAATCGAAGTCATCAAGAGGATTACCTTGATAGCTTCCTTACCGATCCACCGACCAATTTCTAACTTGACTCCTCTCGCTACTCCCGCAATCGAGTCTCTTGGCATTCATGGTTTTGATGAACTCACTTGCCTTCTCCACATGAAGGCCAAGTTTCTTGGCAACGGGTTACGACACGAACAATTACGAGGCACCGGTGTCCACAAGTGCGCTCAACTTTCGACCCGCCACAATGATGTCCACGAACATTAGACCCTTCTTCTTGGAACCCTTCTTAGTCTCCATGGAACCCGATGAGGAATTAAGCATGAGGGCTTCCTTCTCTTCGCCACTCTTCTCTTGAATGGCGCAGACCTTTGCGGCGGGGGCAATTTCTCTTGATGTGATTACCTTTACAGTTGTAACAAACGACGTCCCAAGGCTTGCTAACTTTATCGCCTTTATTGGTTGGCTTTTCGGACCCGTCCTTGGCATGCCTGTCTTTGTCTTTCCTCCCGTTGCCTTTGTACATCGGCTTTTCTTTGGAATTATCCGACTTCTTATGTTCAAACTCTGCAAGGGAGTCGGCAGCGGCCATCGCCTTGGAAAGATCTTGGATCTCCATTCGGTGTAGCTCCATCTTTGCCCAACGTTGTAGCCCATTCTTGAAGGGAAATAGGGCGTCGGTCTCGCTCATGTCTTGGATTTGGAGCCTAAGTTCCGTGAACTTCTTGACATACTCTCGGATAGAGCCGTCATGTTGTAGCTGGCGCAACTTCTCTCGAGCCTCGTTTTGAGCATTCCTTGGGTAGAAGTGCTCCTTGAACTCGAACTGGAACTTCTTCCACGTCTTGACGGGAAGAGTCTCATCCTCCGCTTGGGAGCATCTGTATCGCCACCATAAAGAAGCGGCATCGGACAAATAAATAAGCTGTGTTTACCTTTGTTGCTTCATCATCGATGCCCATGAGTCGGAAATACTGCTCCAACCCCAAATGAAGTTGTCCACTTCTTGGGCTGCCCTTGCCCCTTGAACTCCTTCGGCTTTGGCGCATCGATCCTGGGCTTAGTTGCGGTGTGCCGCCCACCATGCCGATCAATACGGCATTCTTGTAGAGATAGCTCGGCGGTGAGCTTCTTCATCTCCCCGCATGTTCCGCCTTCATGGTCTCCATCACACCTTGAAGGAGCGTGCTTGTTGGTCCATTTTCTCATACATCGCGTTGAGAACTTCCTGCACCTCCTCGGTGATTTCCTCCTTGAGTGAATCCACCTTCTCGAGGCGTGGCTCCGCCTCCTCCCGGGCCTCTTGAACATTACCCATGGCTTCCTCCGGCGAATAACCTCTTCTCCAAAGTTGAGATGATGTCCCTGGAACTTTCACGCTTCTTCCCCGCACTGCAAAGCACGAGTATCTTGGTCAGCTGGTGGAACCTCGCAGGTGCTTTGTGGTGCCATTTCTCTTCTCAACTTTGGAGAAGAGGGTTATTCGCCTGGAGGAAGCCATGGGTAATGTTCAAGAGACCCAGGAGGAGGCGGAGCCACGCCTCGAGAAGGTGGATTCACTCAAGGAGGAAATCACCGAGAGGTCCAGAAGTTCTCAACGCGATGTATGAGAAAATGGACCAGAAATAGTACGTTCCCTTCAAGGGTGCGATGGAGACCATGAAGGCGAACATGCGGAGAGATGAAGAAGCTCACCGCCGAGCTATCTCTACAAGAATGCCGTATTGACCGGCATGGTGGGCGAAGCACCTGCAGCTAAGCCCAGGATCGATGCGCCAAAGCCGAAGGAGTTCAAGGGCAGCCCAAGAAGTGGACAACTTCATTTGGGGGTTGGAGCAGTATTTCCGACTCATGGGCATCGACGATGAAGCAACAAAGGTAAATACAGCTTCTATTTATTTGTCTGATGCCGCTCTCTTATGATGGCGACACAGATGCTCCCAAGCGGAGGATGAGACTCTTCCCGTCAAGACGTGGAAGGAGTTGGAGTTCAAGGAGCACTTCTACCCAAGGAATGCTCAAAACGAGGCTCGAGAGAAGTTACGCCGGCTACAACATGACGGCTCTATCCGAGAGTATGTCAAGAAGTTCACGGAACTTAGGCTCCAAATCCAAGACATGAGCGAGACCGACGCCCTATTTTCCTTCAAGATGGAGCTACACCGAATGGAGATCCAAGATCTTTCCAAGGCGATGGCCGCTGCCGACTCCCTTGCAGAGTTTGAACATAAGAAGTCGGACAATTCCAAAGAAAAGCCGAAGTACAAAGGCAACGGGAGGAAAGACAAAGATAGGCATGCCAAGGACGGGTCCGAAAAGCCAACCAATAAAGGCAATAAAGTTAGCAAGCCTTGGGACGTCATTTGTTACAACTGTAAAGGTAATCACATCAAGAGAAATTGCCCCCTGCTCGCAAAGGCTGCTGCCATTCAAGAGAAGGAAGCCCTCATGCTTAATTCCCTCATCAGTTCCATGGAGACTAAGAAGGGTTCCAAGAAGAAGGGTCTAATGTTCGTGGACATCATTGTGGCGGGTCGAAAGTTGAGCGCACTTGTGGACACCGGTGCCTCGTAATTGTTCGTGTCGTAACAAGTTGCCAAGAAACTTGGCCTTCATGTGGAGAAGGCAAGTGGGTTCATCAAAACCGTGAATGCCAAGGAGACTCCGATTGCGGGAGTAGCAAGAGGAGTCAAGTTAGAAATTGGCGGTGGATCGTAAGGAAGCTATCAAGGTAATCCTCTTGATGACTTCGATTTTGTGATTGACTTAGCCTACTTGACCGGATTAATGCTTTGCCTGTTTCCTTTGCCGATTGTTTGTGCATTCTTGATCCCGCACATCGATGCATGGTTCGGAGAGACAGAGTTGGGGCCAAGATGTCGTCACCATCCGATTTCAGCAAGGGGTGCGCAAGGAGGAACCCACCTACTTGGCTACTTTGGTCCATGATGGGACAAATCAATCCGATGAGATCCCAACCGAGGTGAAGCAAGTCTTGGCAGAATTCAAGGATGTGATGCTCGCCGAGTTGCCCAAGCATCTCCCACCGAAGAGGAGGTGGATCACAAGATTGATCTTGTGCCGAACGCGAGCCGCCAGCCCGAGCTCTTACCGAATGGCTCCACCCGAGTTAGAGGAGATGCGCAGACAATTGAAGGAACTCCTCGATGCCGGGTATATCCGATCACAAAGGCACCTACGGTGCGCCGGTGCTCTTTCAAAAGAAGCACGATGGAACGCTCGAATGTGCATCGACTATCGGGCTTTGAATAAGCTCACAAGTGAAGAACAAGTACCCGATCCCACCGATAGTCGACTTGTTCGATCAACTTGGTGGTGCAAGGTGGTTCACCAAGTTGGATTTACGGTCCGATATTGGCAGGTTAGAATCGCAGAAGGTGATGAACCGAAGACAACATGTGTGACTCGCACGGTTCAGATGAATTCATGGTGATGCCTTTTGGCCTCACGAATGCTCCCGCTACCTTCTCGCAGACTCTTATGAACAAGGTACTACAACCCTTTCTTGATCAGTTCGTTGTTGTTTACCTTGACGATATTGTGGTCTATAGCAAGACACTTGGGGAGCATGTTGAACACTTAAGGCGCAGGTGTTCGAGGTTCCGAGGCAAAATGAGCTCTACGCCAAAGAGGAAAAGTGCTCATTTGCACAAGAGAGGTCCCATTCCTAGGCCACATTGTTGGTGGTGGCAAGATCCGGATGGGACGGGGCCAAGATTCAAGCCATTGTTGATTGGGAGCCGCCAACGAAGGTGACGGGTGAGATCCTTCCTGGGCTAGCCAATTACTATCGGAGGTTCGCAAAAGTTACTCCAAAATCGCCACACCTTTGACCGAAAGTTCTTTGAAGAAGGACAAGGCGTGGGATTGGAGTGCCGATTGTCAAAAAGCTTTTGAGGACTTGAAGCAAGCTATGGCGAGTGAGCGGTGTTGGTGTTCTGCCGGACCACACCAAGCCTTTTGAAGTTTATACCGATGCATCCGACGTTGCTATTGGTGGGGTCCTTATGCAAGAGGGACATCCGTTGCATACTAAAGCCGGAAGCTCAATGAGACCGAGCGTGAGGTACACGGTCCATGAAAAAAGAGATGACCGCAGAGTGCAATCGTTTACAAGACATGGCGACACCACATACTTGGGTCGAGGTTTGTGGTATATACGGATAATATTGCCAATAGTTATTTTCTAACTCGAGAAAAAGTTGTCTCCCAAGCAGCTCGTTGGCAAGAGTTTCTTGCGTAATTTGATTTTGCCATGGAGTACAAGCCGGGAAGGTTAATTCCGTTGTTGATGCCTTAAGTCGGAGGTACAACATCGAGGTTGTGAGCTTGCCGAAGGGACACTTGTTAGAGCGCATCAAAGAGGGATCGTCACATGACCCAACCGCCGTAATGTTGATTAATTATGCCCAGGAAGGGACCACGAGAAGATTCGGATCGAGGGGGACTTGTTTGATGCTCGAGGACATCGCCTCTATGTGCCTCGCCGGGAGTTGCGCAAGGAAGTCATGAAGGAGTGTCATGATTCCAAGTGGGCGGACATCCGAATAAGTTGGACCTTAGCACTCATTGCGGAGCACTACTATTGCCACGCATGGGCGAAGATGTTGAAGTTTATGTGAGGACTTGTCTTGTGTGCCAACAGGACAAGATCGAGATGAAGAGACCCGCGGGATTGTTGCAGCCATTGCCCATTCCCGAGCAACCATGGGAAAGTGTTTCCATGGATTTTATTGTAGGTTTGCCCAACACTGACGGCCTGTCTAGTATAATGGTTGTGGTTGACAGGTTTTCCAAGTATGGGACGTTTATCCCAGCATCAAAGGTGTGCCCAGCCGAGGAAGCGGCTCGTCTTTTCCTTAAACACGTGGTCAAGTATTGGGGAGTGCCAAAGGCGATCATTAGTGACCGGGACACGCGGTTCACGGGCAGATTCTGGACCGAGTTGTTTAAGCTTATGGGATCAAGCCTGAACTTCTCCACAGACGGACGGGCAAACCGAACGAGTGAACGCATTATTTGAGACACTATGTGATTGTCACGCAGCCCCTATATTTTGCTAAAAAGGAATTTTGGTTAAGTTTATCAAAATAGGATATTTTTTCCTGATATCTAAATTTCATCAGTGAAATTGATGAATGATTGTTCATAAAATTTTCCATCAACTTCATTTGAGCCCAGTGAAAGGCAATACATAAAGAGATGTTCTCTTTTGCTGACTGTAGAATCTTTGGCATATTATGAGTCTTTCTTTGACATTCATTCCTTTACCTCATGTAATTTGGTTTGTGCCCGTTTGTAGTGCGGACTCCATAGAACGTGCTTGGCAAATCCTTGATCAAATTCCTGGAAGGGCAACTGGTGCCTACAGTCATAGCCAGGTTGTTATCATTGCTCACGTCTTGGAACTTCAATTTATGCTTGCATGCTATTCATACATGTGGATTGTAACAGTTTATTTCTAAGTCAGTAACTGGTAGTTTAAATTTACTAGAAGTCTTCTTTAAATTAGAAATAAAGTCTTATTTGTCTTCTTTAAATTAGAGATAAAGTCTTATTTAAATTAGAGATAAAAGTATAGTTTTAGCTATACTAAAATTCTGTAATTGCCTATTTAAAGGCTCGCCCTATACACATTTGAATAATTAAGAATAAGAGAAATTACAGTGAAACACATTGTTCTCTGTTGAAAATACTATTTTTGTTTTATCGTTAAACTCTAGTTTTTCATATTTTATTGTTTATTGTTCACCGGCGTTCATCTTCTCTGGCCACCATGGCCCCTTTCTCACATGGTATCAGAGCCACAAACAATCCTGACGTCGGTTCTCTTCCGCTGCCGCCGAAGGTCATGAAACTATTTTTCTTCTGCTACTGACAAATCATCGGATTTGTCCGCTGAAAAATGCCTAATTACTTCATTTGATATTCACCTCCATTCAATCACAAGATGCCTGGTAGTGCTCTTTTAATGGTTCTATCTTAGCCATCCATTGTAAAATATGGGGAAAGGTTATAGTTTAGCCTTAAAAACTATTCGGTTTTATCTTAACCATCCATTGTAAAAGATAGGAAAATGAATTTACATCAAAGATCCAAGCTGAGTTTTTAGTATGTGTAACTACCAGCTTGAGGGGAGTGTAGATTCCTGTCATCAAAGCCTACATCTTTTGCATCAGAAATCCAGTCAAGAACTGCATGCTGGAGCATCATGTGGAGCATCCAGTGGAGAATCCTGATATTCTAATTGATGCATCAATCAAATCATAGACGCTCAAGAAAGGGGAGCATTTTTTCTCTAAGGAACAGCACGTGAAGTTTGAGTTGCTGTAAAAAAAAAAATAAGCCAAGATAAAATTGCTAGTTTTTTCTTCTTCTTTTTTGCACTAGGCATCGCATCCAAGATCCAAGCTGGTTCTCTACTACATTTACTCACTAGCTTGAGGGGGAGTGTGGATTGTAACAGTGTAATTAGAGTTTATTTCTAAGTCAGTAACTGGTAGTTTAGATTTACTAGAAGTCTTCTTTAAATTAGAAACAAAGTCTTATTTAAATTAGAGATAAAAGTATAGTTTTAGCTATACTAAAATTCTGTAATTGACTATTTAAAGGCTCACCCTATACACATTTGAATAATTAAGAATAAGAGAAATTACAGTGAAACACATTGTTCTCTGTTGAAAATACTATTTTTGTTCTATCGTTAAACTCTAGCTTTTATATTTTATTGTTTATTGTTCAGCGTTCATCTTCTCTGGCCACCATGGCCCCTTTCTCACAATACATTTTTATTTTCTTGGGGCATCAGGGTATCAAGGGATTACGCGATAGTATTGCTGCTGGAATTGAGGCTCGCGATGGTTTTCCTGCTGATCCAAATGATATTTTCTTGACTGATGGTGCCAGCCCTGCAGTAAGTTTCTATCTTGAAGATGAATGATGAGTTCCTCTTGAAAACTTGTATAACGGAGTAGATTTTTTCACATCTACAGGTGCACATGATGATGCAGTTACTGATAAGATCTGAGAAGGATGGAATTCTCTGTCCCATCCCTCAGTATCCTTTATACTCCGCTTCAATTGCTTTGCATGGTGGAACTTTGGTATGCATGTCGTATGTTAAAGCTTTGTTTAGAATTTTTAGATATTTATAAGCTATCTGGGATTAGCTGTTGCTGAAGTACTGTCTTTTTTCTGGTTAATGGCCAAGCTTTAATATACCAAAATCAAGTTGCTTTACGTTTCTTGAGGATTAGTTTTTATCTGCCTTTGGTAGGACTTGTGCAATGCTTGGAAATAGATATTTCTTTTATCATTCGTTCTTGATTGCCAGATTGTAGCAGTTGTAATTTCTTTTGGCTTTTGCAGGTTCCATACTATCTCGATGAAGCCACGGGATGGGGTTTGGAAGTATCTGAGCTTAAGAAACAACTTGAAACTTCCAGGTCCAAGGGCATCGCCGTTAGGGCCTTGGTTGTAATAAATCCAGGCAACCCAACAGGACAGGTAATCAATAATATGCTTTTCAAAAGTATATTTAGTCGAAGAAGAGTCCCAACTTTTGTTTTTAACCTTGTTTTATTCTCATTGTGATTGCAGGTTCTTGCAGAGGAAAACCAGAAGGCCATCGTGGAGTTCTGCAAGCAAGAAGGTCTTGTTCTGCTAGCAGACGAGGTAGGTTGATTCATTTATGTTATGGGTTTGCCATTTGTTGCCAATAACTTCTTCCTTTTAGATATGAATCCCAAGGGTGATATTGCTGCTACATTAACCACTCATGGTTTTACAGGTTTACCAGGAAAATGTTTATGTACCTGAAAAGAAATTCCACTCTTTCAAGAAGGTTTTGCGGTCCATGGGTTATGGTGAGAAGGATTTATTCTTAGTATCTTTTCAGTCAGTTTCTAAAGGTAAAATTTGTCTTATCATTGTTCTATTATTTCAGTTTTAGAAGGTAAAAGAGCTTATGCAAAATTTGGATTTTTGACATAAAGAATATGCATTGTATACCGTATCCAGGTTATTATGGAGAGTGTGGGAAAAGGGGTGGTTATATGGAGGTAACTGGGTTCGGTGCTGATGTCAGGGAGCAGATATACAAAGTGGCGTCTGTCAATCTCTGTTCCAACATCTCTGGCCAAATTCTTGCTAGTCTTGTCATGAGTCCACCTAAGGTTAATTCTTTTGCCATTTAAAACTACTTTTCTGTGTTCATTCCAACGGCATTGGTTTTTTTGACATAAATATAAGAATATATGATACTAATGATAAAGCAAAGGAAACCTGCAGGTTGGAGATGAATCCTATGAATCATACAGTGCTGAAAGAGATGGGATCCTCTCATCATTAGCCAGGCGTGCAAAGGTTAGTCCTTTCTTAGTTTGGATTATTTTAAGCCATATGAATGGAGGGGCATCGATGTTTAGATTTAGCAAAAGTGAATGCTAAATTCTACGTTTTACTGGCGCAGACATTGGAAGATGCATTCAACAAGCTGGAAGGTGTAACATGCAACAAGGCAGAAGGTGCAATGTATCTCTTTCCCAGAATCGACCTTCCTGAAAAGGCAATCAAAGCCGCTGAAGCGGCGAAAAAGGCACCAGATGCATACTACTGCCAACGTCTCCTCACCGCCACTGGAATTGTTCTTGTTCCTGGTTCTGGCTTTGGACAGGTGAGTTCATTCTTGCTCCTCCTTGATTGATAACTCCACCCCCCCCCCCCCCTATAATTGACTTGTGCTGTTCTGTCATAGGTTCCTGGTACCTGGCATTTTAGGTGCACAATACTCCCTCTAGAAGACAAGATTCCTGCAGTTGTCACCCGTCTAACAGATTTCCATAAGAGTTTCATGGATGAATTCAGAGGCTGAGCCTTGGATCCAATTTGACGTGCCTTTTTTCTTTTTCATGCAGAATAAATCGACGCTGTGTCAATGCTCCCCTTTTTACATTACACAATTTAAAAATCATTAGTTTAAGGAAGGAAAACGATCCTTATCTAGAATCAAATGGGCTGTGATTAAAAGGAAGACGATTAAAATATGGCATAGAGTCTCATCAAATCATATTAATAGTAATTAACTTTTGTTAAAAGACTGAACTTATGGAGAAATTATATAAACATGCCATCTCAGCTTTGGTGTTTTTGTTTTTTCTTTAACTTTATAAAAGTATAATGGATAAGAGGTCCATTATTTTCGGGAAATATAAAATAAATGAAAAAATGTAGTATTTTATATTATAAGGTTGGAATGGAATTGGAAGCATAAATTTTGAAATGGAAAAAATTGGTCCAATGTGCAGTGCCAAAGTCAGAGAGTCCCCCACCCATTTTGTAATGCTCATCTCAAACCCTACCACTGCCTCAGTCCACAGGTTTAATTCAAAACAAAACAAAAATCTTCATATATGTGTGTGTTTGAATTAAAGCGACTAAGGAGAAATAACATACAAAGAGCTTTCATAAAAAGGCATAAAAAATACCAACAATTGTTGGGTACATTAGTAAAACATATTACACAGTACTCGCCCAAGAAAAAGATGCTAATTCAAACGTTGGAGATAATATTGTTGGTAGAGACAACCTAACACCCTAAATATAGACAATAAGATGAGCATGCATATTATAAAAAAAGACAAAATAATTTAAGTGCAGTTCATTAGCTTTTTTTTGTCTCACTAAAATTATTTCTTGTTGACTTTATTTTTAGTAAAATCTATTAATTTTAAAATATATTTTCATTAATAATGAAATTTAGATAACAAAAAATTTAAAATTTAAAAGTTTTGATAAAAAGAAGAAGATAATTTTAATGAAAAAAGAATATACTCTTCACACATGTGTATGACCTTTTAAAGAAAAGGAAAAAAAATAATTATATTTTTTTGTATAAAATAATAAACAAATTAACTAGCTTGAGATTAAATTAACAATATATACTTTACTTACCACATTGTCACGGACCAAACTTCCTTTTTTTATTTATTATTATTAAATAAAATCTTGAGATTTTAAAATGTTGTATTTAGTTTTTTTTTATTAATTAATTTATACCAACCAACAGAGGTACTGGAATACATGGGTGGGGCTGAAAAAAGTCACGGAAAACATACTCCATGATGTCATGTACAGCGACTGCAATTTCAATATTAATATAAATTAAATGATTTCTTTTTCAACTTTTCCTAACCCTACTATTCTCTACAAATTTAAGTGCAACACCGCAATCCCCTTACTAAATTTATTATTATTTTTATATTTTAATAAAAAATTATCATACCGTGACGGTCGGTTGATACTCATACAGAGATTTTCACGAAGCTAATCTCTAATTTTGATTCTGTCGATGGTCTTAGAAAGATAAATTCCTACTCGGCTGATGGTTAGTTGTCGATGTAATCAGACATGGGTAGCGGAACAATCTGCCTGATATAGAGATTTTCACGGCGTTAATATTTGATTTTGATTCTGTCGGTGGTCTTAGAAAGATGAATCCCCACTCAGTTGATGGTTGGTTGCCAATGTAATCAGACCTGTGTAGCGGAACAGTCTGCCTGATACTTAGTTCACTCACCACTCTTTTTTCAGCGTTTTATAACGTCTCGTTTGAATAGAACAAGGAGATTCAATAAGGTTTTTAAATTTTGGTATGTTAATCTCAATTGAAGTGTTTGTTTGTTTTTTTATTATTGTAAGAGATTTTTAGTGGATTTGTCTATTTTTCTCTTTTTGATGCATTGTATTGTATTGTTTTTATGGTGATTAATAAAATTTATATGTTATTGTTTAAAAAAATATTAATATAAATTATTATTAACTCGTAATACTAAGTGAATTATAATTTTATGTTAAAAAATTGAATTACAATTTTAATACTGATATAAATTACTAATATACGAATGTTTAGTTTAGTTATTAGTATTTTAATCTTAAATATTTTATATTTTTTGAATCTGGGTTGATTTATTTTAAAAATGTTTACGACATTACAAAGATTTGTGATTTTCTTTGTAGTGATTGTAAATGGTGAAGGACATTGGAATATCAAAGTTTACCGACAAAACAACAAAAGCAACACAGCAAAGCAAACCCTACCGCCATTACCATTTCTATTCTCTTTATTCTCTTAACTGCTTGGCCTACTTGATTTAGTACTACATTCCTACTTCTCCATTAACGCACAGTTCAAATCTCTCTCCTTTTTATGTGAGTTTTTTTATTCCCCACTTCTCCATTAACGCACACTTTCAAAGCTCATTCCTTTCGCTCACCAATGGGTTTCTTTCTTGTCTTCTTCCTTTCACTTCTCTCTTTAGCTTCTTCAGCTTCAAGGGTGGAGCAGAAAACCTTCATCGTTAGAGTTCAACACGAAGCCAAGCCTTCCATTTTCACCACTCACAAGCACTGGTATGAATCTTCATTTTCCTCTGTCTTTCCCCTTCAACTCCCACCCAAGTTCTTCACGTATACGACAGCGTTTTCCACGGCTTCTCAGCTAAGATTTCGCCGACCGAAGCCCTCAAGCTTCAAACACTTCCCCATGTCATCGCCGTCATCCCCGAACAAGTCCGGTACTTGCAAACCACGCGTTCTCCTCTCTTCTTAGGACTCAGGACCACCGACAAAGCTGGCCTTTTGAAAGAATCCGACTTTGGGTCGGATCTTGTTATCGGAGTCATTGACACGGGTATTTGGCCCGAGCGTCAAAGCTTCAACGACCGTGGCTTGGGTCCTATTCCTTCTAAATGGATAGGCCAATGCGTGACGACGAAAGACTTAGGTTCCGGTTCTTGTAATAAGAAGCTTATAGGCGCAAGGTATTTTTGCAGTGGCTACGAAGCAGCTAATGGCAAAATGAATGAAACTTCGGAGTTCCGTTCCCCGCGAAACTCGGACGGCCACGGGACCCACACTGCTTCCATCGCTGCCGGAAGGTATGTGTTTCCAGCTTCTACATTAGGTTATGCTAAAGGAGTGGCAGCCGGGATGGCGCCAAAGGCGAGACTTGCAGCTTATAAAGTATGCTGGAATGCCGGTTGTTACGACTCTGATATTCTAGCCGCCTTCGATTCCGCCGTGGCTGATGGCGTTGATGTGATTTCGTTGAGTGTCGGCGGTGCTGTGGTGCCTTACTATCTAGACGCCAGTGCGATTGGCGCTTTCGGTGCTGTTGATAAAGGGGTTTTTGTGTCGGCCTCGGCAGGCAATGGGGGTCCCGGTGGATTGACTGTTACCAATGTGGCTCCATGGGTGGCTACCATTGGTGCTGGAACGATTGACAGAGATTTTCCAGCTGATGTTAAGTTTGGAAATGGGAAAGTTGTGCCTGGAGTCGGTGTGTACAATGGACCGAGTTTATCTCCGGGTCGAATGTACCCATTGGTTTATGCTGGATCCGGTGGTGGTGATGGGTATTCTTCTTCTTTGTGTTTAGAAGGTTCTTTGGATCCGGACTTCGTGAAGGGCAAAATCGTTTTGTGTGATAGAGGAATTAATTCCAGAGCTGCTAAAGGGGATGTTGTGAAGAAAGCTGGAGTGGTAGGAATGATTTTAGCTAATGGAGTTTTCGATGGGGAAGGTTTAGTTGTTGATTGCCATGTCTTGCCAGCTACTGCTGTTGGTGCATCAAAGGCATATGAGATCAGGCAATACATTGATTCTGCATCAAAATCAAACTCACCTGCCACTGCAACTATCGTCTTTAAAGGGACTCGGTTAGGGGTCAGGCCAGCACCTGTCGTGGCTTCGTTTTCGGCTCGAGGGCCTAACCCGGAGACCCCAGAAATTTTGAAGCCTGATGTGATTGCTCCTGGATTGAACATCCTTGCTGCCTGGACTGATAAAGTTGGTCCATCTGGGATTCCATCGGACGATCGAAGGACAGAGTTCAATATTCTTTCAGGCACTTCAATGGCTTGTCCCCATGTTTCAGGACTGGCTGCTTTGTTGAAAGCAGCTCATCCTGAATGGAGCCCTGCAGCCATTAAGTCTGCCCTGATGACAACTGCTTACACAGTTGATAATCGCGGGGAAACTATGATTGATGAATCAAATGGAAATACTTCAACTGTTTTTGATTTCGGATCCGGTCATGTTCACCCCACAAAGGCTATGGATCCTGGTCTCGTTTACGACGTAACACCGATGGATTATGTGGATTTCTTGTGCAATTTGAACTATACAATCAACAACGTTCTAGTGCTCACCAGGAGGAATGCAGATTGCAGTGGGGCAAAGAGAGCTGGCCATATTGGGAACCTGAATTACCCTTCGTTTTCAGTTGTTTTCCAACAGTATGGCAAGCATAAGATGTCGACACATTTCATTAGGCAAGTGACTAATGTTGGGGACCCAAATTCAGTGTACAAAGTAACAATCAGGCCACCTAATGGCACACTGGTGACAGTAGAGCCGCAGCAGATCGTGTTTAGGAGGGTAGGGCAGAAACTGAATTTCCTTGTAAGAGTGGAGGCCATGGCAGTGAAGCTCGCCCCGGGAAGCAGTAGCATGAAAAGTGGTTCACTAGTATGGTCTGATGAGAAGCATAATGTCACTAGTCCCATAGTTGTGACAATGCAGCAACCTCTGTAGTTTAGAGTTTAGGGTTTTAGGAATTTTGGTCTTCTTACTATATATTGTATTGACGTTTTCCTTACCAGAAAACAAGTGGAGTTGGCTTTGTAATGCACATGTGAATATATAATGTGCACGGGCTACTGGAAAGTGCAGGTCTTATATATGTTTTATTGCAAGATTGGGAAGCGAGAATGTTGTGTAAATTCTGTGTTGATGACGAGATGTCAAATGATAATGAAAAATAAGTTTCCCTCGTATTATACTTTTATTCATTAAATTATAAATTTGATGTCAATTAAACAAATTGATTAAAGTGGTTGTGTATTGATTAAAGTCGTGAATGCATGTGGGAAGTGGGGAAGGTGTGCCTGGGCAGGTAATTGTCACATAATCTTTTCTTTTTTGTTCGAACACAATCTTTCTGGTCAAAAGTATTATATGCACGTAAATTTTTAACTGCTCAACGGCAAATCAATCACAATGCTTAAGACAAAACACATGTGGGGTTGCCTGATGGAAGTTAAATTGGCCGAATAAATCATCCTTCTCTGCTCATAAATAAATCAAACTTGTGCGTTTTTAGTAGCACGCATGAAACATACAAAACCATCTGTCTTAAATTGGGCTTATTTTTGTTGATTTGGATCCTTCTTGGGGAGGGGGATCTAGGAGATAGTTTGGGCTTCTTATAGTTACAAGGTAGGCTGCTTATGTAAGAAACCAAGCCTCGTAGAAATATAACATTCTAAGCACATCGATGGGTTTTTTCATTTTTGTACGTAGAAAGTGAATTGATTTCATACGATGTCGCGAACCATGCTTGCACTACATCCCATTCAAGAGAGATTGAAGGACTTAAGGTTTTCCCTCATCTTGTACCTGCATATAATCCAAGATGTTAACGATGGTGTCGGTGAAAACGAGACATTACAAGTATAACGAATTCTGATGCGGGAACTATTGTTTTCGTGACAAAAATGACGAACATGATCTCGTCCATCGCTGAAAGTGTGTCATTCTCGGGAGGAACTCTTCTCTATCATCAAGTAGAGGTGGCAAACGAGTTGCTCGGGTCGAATTCGGTTCGGGTCAAGTTCGGTTTTGACTACATTCGCTTTCAGTTTAGTTCGGGTCAAATCTTGTCTGGTTCAGTTTTAATTCAGGTCTATAGTGATTCGGGTCAAGTATCGGGTCGGTCACATCGGTTCGGTTGCTTTTTGAGTCGATTGATTTTGGGTCGGGTCAAGATCAGTTTAATATGAGATCGATATGTTTCAATCAGGTTTTCAGCCCGGATCAGTATTTTACACCCATATATAGCCTTATAAAGCTAGTATATTTGACTTTTTGGTAAGTTGTGCGACAGTTCACATTGAATCTTTCTTTATTTCTTTTAATATCTTTTCTTTATTTCGGGTTGCTTTCGGATCGAATTAACTCGGTTCGAGTCCGTTCGGTTCGGTTGAAAATCGGATCGGGTCCATATCCATATTGGTTCAACTAAGAATCGATTCGATTTGTTTTGGGTTACAGATCACGTTCGAATTATCATGTTCGAGCCGATATCGGGTCTTAGATCGAATAAAATCAGTTCAAATCTAGGTCAGTTCGCCACCTCTACCATCAAGGACATGCCATGGACCATAAGTTTCTTCACCAAGGCCATAACTGACAGTGGTCTTTAAAAGATTCTTGTTATGATCAGAGCTCGAAGAGGAGCCTCGCGAGATACTAGGGTTCGGTTTTCCCGGGGTGAAACGAAGTAAAGTTTTTGTTTCATTAATGTGAAGCTGTAAGGGATATCATTGGAACAGAAATTAAAGTCGCATCCAAACGACCGTCTATTGGTTTAATTAGATGAAACATTAACTATTGCAAAATTTTCAAATTTTAATACTGTAAATGTGAATGGAACATCTGATTGGTGAATCCAGGCAAAGTGAACTTTTTTACCCGCTTGCCCTGGAAGACTCGCCCGGATAAAAGTGAAGTCAATTTTTATGTTGTGGGATACTCACTGCTCAACTGATCTGATTGGTGAATCCAGGCAAAGCCAAAGCTTAGCATCAAATACGACGCTTGCTTTGGCCCTGACCTTAAATATATTTCAAGTGCACTCCTTAATAAAATCAATATTAATGAAAGCTACAACGGAAACGAAAACTTGAATCTGAATTTTCAATCTTGAATCTTTAAGAACAATACAATATTACTATTTGCCAAGTCTTATCCATCCAGGTGTGGATAAGGATGACAATGTTTACTTGTTGGTATGTTTCAAGGGTCCACGTTTCATGTCTTTGTCGAAGACACCGGACAACCCTGATGATGAGCCACCCTGGTCGGGTCCTACTCAAAACACTAACAATTAAACAACATCGCTGCCCACTTGCTTTGGACTGGAACCCATTTTCATGAGCAAAGCTTTGCTGCAACTTGGATTCTATTCCATGTATCATTAAGTCAAATCGATATAAAAAATAAAGCATGGGTCCGCAATCAACATGGTTGATTAAGGATAATTTCATATATCAGATATGTTTTACAAAAAAAAATATATCAAATGTCATGTTCATTCCCGAAAATCATTTTTGTTACACCAATTTTTTTTTTAACTTTAATACTTAATATTATCTTAAAGTTTAAACATGTGTAACTGTGTAATTATAGTTTGCTAGGGAAACATGTTTAAGGAATTAAAATTTTATATAATTACACTAACATATAATTACTAGAATAATAATTACAATTTCATATAATTACATTATGATGTCTAAGTACACTCTAAATTACTTGAAAAAATCGAATTTGATATTTTTTAACTTTAAAGTAGTTAATCTAATCATGATAGGTAAAGAAAAGGGAGACTTCTTAGCTATTGAGCATTTTGAAAGGTTAAATTTATAAAGAATTGAAACAACTTGTGTTTAGCGGGTGAACCAACACTTCCTTTCAACATCCCGAAGGAAAAGATGGTTTCGTCCAGAAAATAATACCATGTGGCAACCAGGATAAAAATAACAACGATGCTGATTATGGATGGTTTATAATAAATATAAGTAATCATGTCTGGTGCTAGGAAACAACCAATTAAGCGTTTGAACTAGCTACATTAATACAAGTGGCCTTTTTATATTATTTAAAGAAAAGGGAAGAAAAATAAAACCTCATTCAATTAATGTATATTATTAGATGTTATAGAGGAAATTTGGTTTGAATTTTATATAAAAAAAAGATTTTATGGTGTGAGTATAAAAATAACGAATGGCATTAATTCAACCATTTGCTGTTATTGACAAGAGGTTTTATATTTAGATTAACAAGAGTAGCAGGCTACGACCTAAATCATTCCCATACTTAAATTTAAAAAAAATATAATCGCTGATATTCGATTTATCGATTAATTAATTCAAAATAAATATTGTGAAGGTTCATCCTAGAAATGATTATCCCACTCGGTTTACTTCATAATGTTTATCCCAGTCGTATTCGATTACTCATTTTTCATAATTAAAAACAACAAAATGTTAAAAGCGTTTTATATTTTTATTGTTAAATATGCACTTCTTAGTAATTATATATGCAAATTTTGTAATATATCCAAATTTAGAAAATCTTATTTAGAGATAATATAGATTAATTTAATTAATTAAATACACATTAACACCTTAATATAAATTAAAATTTTAGTCTCATCAATTATCTCGGTTAATCTATAAAAAAAATAATGGTCATGTTTGGTAAACAGTTTTTTGAGTTAAAATTAGAGGTTTGAAGTATTTTTAGATGTTTAATCAGTCAAATACGCTAACTTAGATGTTTGGTAAATAAATGATTGTAATGGCGGATTTCGGTGAAATTTTGAAAAAGCTCACTTTATGAGCTTCTTGAGTTAGGGGTTTGGATAAAAGACTTTTTTGTCCTTGATAATTATATATTCTTTTAAATAACATAAATTTGAATAACTAAAAAAGTTAAAAAAAATATTTTCATAAATAACAATTTAATATATACATATAAATTTAATAATTAATAAAATTATTTTAAAAATATAATTTTATAAATAAAAAAATAATGTATACATCTAAATTTAATAATGATTAAAATTATATTAAAAAGATAATTTCACAAATAAAAAATAATATATACATCCTTCATATATGAATATAATTGTGTTCTTATATGTCATTTTGCTTATTTAAATAATCAAACAGCTATCAGCTACAGTTAATTTTACCAAACATCTTTATACAATCAGCTAATGCAATCTGCTAGTTAAATCGGCTAATGTTATCAGATATCAACTAATATAATCTACTATCCGCTATCAGCTATCAAATAATTGTAAAAAGAGGGCCGATATAAATTTTTTTAAATCTCTCCATAAACAAGTGGATCCTTACATTTCATTTTAAGTTTTGGATTCCGATTTTTTTTAAATTAAATTTTTTATTTTCATTTGCTTCTAAAACCTGTTATTTTCTCTCTTTTTTTTCATTTGTTTAATGTCCCACTTTAGCTTCCAAACATTTTTCAATAAAGTAATTATAATATAATATTTATTTGTATATTTTTTTTATCTTTTAATAAAATTTATATATTTAACAGACAAAACTGCTCGACAACATTTATTTTTATTAAACTTTTTGTTATGTGATGTGAGTGATAAAAATATTAAATATTTATTAAATTATTTCAAATAAAGTAATAAAAAAACTATATGTAGATGTGTTAATCTCGTATTTGATAGAGAAAAATTTAATTATTTTATTTAAAGATTATATATAATGAAATAGTAAAAATATTATTACAATAATATTCTTTTGACTTAAAGGTGTTACGAGCCTTTGAATTTTGAAAAAAAATTAAGTCTTTAAATATTTTTCGCCCAACTAAGTCTTTATACCCAAAATTTTATCAATTCACCTTTTTTATCAATGTTAACAGCTAAATCAAACCGTTTTTTATCATTTGGTGCAATATGTCTTGTTATAATGTTGTCATTTGACATTTTCAGTAATTTTTTATTTTATTTAAAATTTCTAAAAATCATTAAAAAACATATAAAAATACTTTTCTAGCAAATATGTAAACGATGCATGATAGAATTGTAGTGTGTCACGTGACCGTACTATCTCAATAAAAACCGTAAAAAAATTATAGTCAAAAATTGGTCAAAAAATTTAATTGATCAAATTTATTACTTTGAGTACTTAATTGGAATAAAAAATACGTGTTTAATTAATTTTTTTTAAAAATTTAAAGACTATAAACACCCTTAAACCTCTTATTTATTATTTAAGTTAATACTCTTAAATTATTTATTTATTAAATTAATTCGCAATATCGTTTGATTAGATCATGAATTATATTTATACGGTGTCGTGAAATTTATCACGTGCATATTAGACGAAGTTTAAGAAAAATATTTATAAAATTAAGTATTTAATTAATAAATTTCCATAATTCTTTTTTATATAAAATAACACGCAGGGCTAAAAAGAAGCGTAATTTTCCTATATCATTTTTTTCTCCATCATCAAAATCTTAAAAGGAAGCACACGGTAAGTCATCGAAGTTTATTAATTTCCCCTTCCATATCATCAGTCATTAAGAAATTTAGTTATCGTATACCGAAATCGTTAACCAAGTTAATCATTATATTTAACACGTGAATATAAATCCGCAGCAGCTACCAGAGTTCCAGCTGCTATGCATGGGTAGGCATGCGGTACAAGCACGTACGACATTAATTAAAAATATTATAAAATATAAAATTAAAAATATTATATTTTATTTTTTGATAATATTTTAAATTAATATCTTATTATAGTATTAATATTTAAGGTTAAATTACGATATTTATAAAAATTTAAAATATTATCAGAATGGATATTTAAAGTTGATTTTTGATACTTAATTATCAATTAAAAATATTATCAGAAAATATTATATTTTTAAATTTTATATTTTATAATATTTTTTTGTTAATATCGTACTATAATCGTACATATGCTTTAAGTTATACTCGCCCGCCATGCAGGGCAATCTAGAACTCATTAAGAATATATTCCGCCACGTGTATAGCCAATTCGCAAAATACCGACACGTATTGCATATCACGTCCTCTCTGCATTCCGAAGAAGTTTACGAAAAATCGAATCACAGTCAAGACACCAGGTTTGAATTAGATGTGACTGCACCAGACATGTTTGACGGTAAAATCAACGAAAAGTTTTGGCACACTGTGTAATCCGAAGTTATTAGAGTTGGGGATTTTTTTTGATCAAAGGGTTGGGGATTTTAGAAACTGTGTAAATTTAGTTGAAAATAATAATATATGGGGGTTTTACATTTACTATGATAGTTTGGTATCTAAATTAATATAATAACTTTACGTGCAAAGATCGAACCTTGAAATAAATGAGGGATGTATGGACTTTTCGGGGTAGAATTTGTCTATTTTCTTTTGTGTCTCTAAACAATAATTTATGTTACATGTGTTATTGATAAAATAATAAATCATTAATATATATATATAATATAAAATTATTTAAAAATATATAAAAAATACAAGAAAATGATATATAAATTTTGTTCAAACATTATATAATAAAATCTCGTTATTTTCAAATTGACTTATAGTCTTTTTGACAAGGATAAGTCTACCACGCTCGATGAACACCACTAACGATGAATACCGCTGAACACTATTAAATTAATTTATAAAGATTAAAAATTTAAAGGACTCAACGTATAATTATAAATTATTTAAAATAAAATTTTAATTAAATTATATATATTATATTTTTAAAATTGTTTAAATTATTGAATTAAATACCAATCTTAGTCAATTTTAAAAATAAAAAACCCTAAACCCTAAAACATAAACCTTAAACCATAAACACAATACCATAAACCATAAACTATAAACTCTAAACTCAATGTTTGAATTCAGGGTTTAGGGTTTATAGTTTAGGGTTTTGGTTTTTTAAATTGACTAAGGTTAATATTTAATCTAATTCTTTAAAAAAATTAAAATATAATATATATATAAATAATTTAATTAAAATTTTATTTTAAATAATTTATAATTATATGTTGATTCCTTAAAATTTTTAATATTTATAAATTAATTTAATAGTATTTAACGATATTTATCATTAATGATATTATGCGGTATTCGTGGTCGAGCGTGATAAAATTTTACTTTTGACAATTGTAACTTACCTGCCCCTTACGACTGGAGCAATTGGCCCTTTGACTACCACATCTTTGTATTTTCCTCCGTCCGCTCTTCTGGACATTGTAATCAATTAAAACTCTTTTTTACTTGAGAAAGTAATCAATTAAATTATTATGTGCAACTAATTAAGCTTTTTTTTATTGTCATCTCGGTTACACCAGATATAGTTAAATTTGTTGTTGCGGTATAATTTAATTTACTGAAATTTATTTAATTTTCTTCTTAAAAACATTTTAAAAATCATAAAAATAAAAAAACATCTTAAATTTAAAAATGTTAATAATTATTGAATTTAAAAATCTAACAAAATCTAAAAAAAACAAAAAAAATTATTCATTTGTGAACATAAAAATAATTGGAAGAAGTGATGTTAAAAGTTTTGCATGTAAAAGAGCATATTTTTAATAATTTAACCTCATAATATATAATAAAAACATTACATTATTATTTTTACTCTATATTACACTCAAATAAAATAAATAAAATATTTAAATGTCAAATCGGCCCCGTGATTTGACGAATGTTTAAAAAAAAATTATTTGAAACATTAAAGTGCGTTGCTTATATTTTATTTTTAAAGTTAGTCGTGATGAACTTTTTTTTGTTAATTTATAAGAAAAAAAAGTATTCATTCCAAAAAGATAGCTCAACAACTAGAATTTAAATTTTTAAAGTTTATAGTTTACAAATTTAGAACTATAAATTTAGATTTTATTTTTTGAACAATTCTTACATAAAAAAAAATATTCCTAATAAATATTGAACACATAATCTATGAAAAAAGACAAGGCGTCAACTGAAATTTTAATTTTTAAAATAAATTTACTTATAAAATATTTTTTCAATATCAATATGTAAAATAATAACCATATATTGTTTCAATCTTCAAAGTAAATTCCATTAAAAAAACAGAATCAAAGTAACTCACTAATTTTTCGGTCTAATTCGTTCAATATCCGAATGTGTGCGCTGTCTTGGTTGTGGGCTAAATATAATTGGTGCTGTCCTCACACTTGTCGAGCATCCTAATAAAATTAAGGAAAATTAACTATTTAGTACCCCATTTATGTCCATATTATTATTTTAGTATCTCAAATATTTTTTTGATATAATAATATCTAACACTACATTCTATTTTTAAATTAATATCTCAACCGTTAAAAATAATGACATACTGACTAGAAGAGAAAAAATCACACGTGACAGGTTGTCACGTCATTTTATCTATTCTAATTAGCATGCCACGTCAGATAGAAATATAAAAATCACACATGGCATACTGATTAGAAGAGAGAAAATAACGTGACAGTATGTCACATGTGCTTTTCTCTCTCCTAGTCAATAATTTTTAACGACGGGTACCAAATAGAAATAAACAATAACGCTAGGTGCCATTTTGTCAAAAAAATAGTTAGGATACCAAAATATTTACGCGGATATAGGTGGAGTGCTAAATAGGTAGTTTTCCCATAAAATTAAAAGGCTTTAAGGTGTAAGAAATCTTTGAAATTAAAAAAGAAAATTGAGTCCCTATGTTTTTTTACACCAAATTAAGCTCTTAAACCAATAAATTAAATCAACTAAGTTCTTTCACTAAAATTGAACATTAAATCTTGACAATTTTTTATATATGTTGGTGCAGTGCGTCATGTCACAATGCTTTCGCTTGACATTTTAAGTATTTTTCATTTTATTTTTTAAAAATTCTAAAAAAATCTTTGAAAAATTAGAAAAAAAACTATAAATGTAATAAGATAGAATTATAGTGTATCACGTGTCAGTAATATTTAAAGAAAAAATTATCAAAATTTAATGGTCAAAAGACTTAATTGGTTTAATTTTTTGTTTTAACTGCTTAATTGATCATTTTTCTTTGTTCAATAATTTAATTGTATGAAAAAAAATAAAAAATTAATTGATTTTTTATAATAAAAAAATCAGCAACTTCTCACAAGTTTAAGCAAAATTAAAAACAGTGCATTTTCCATTGTTGGTTAATTTATAATACGCATTTGTCCTTATAATGGTTAATAGCAAATATAATGAATATTGCAGGATAAGCAACATATTACCAGAGATTCAGCAATTTATTATTCTCCCTTATAATTTCTTTTACCATAAAGGAATAGCGTCCACTACAAGGATAAATTTCTAATCAAAATTTAAAAATTCACATGTTTTTATTATTTTTTAATTATTAACTTGGTTGACTTTTTTGTGCATTGAACTTTTTAAAAATCCTTTTATAATAATTAAAAATTATTATAAATATTACGGATAATTTTTATTATTAAATTTTTATGTGAAATTATTTTATTATTTCATAATACAAATTAACACATATTTGTAATTTTCGTAAAATAATGGACACCAAAGTAAAATCCCTCGCTCGGAACGAAATATAAAACTCCCACCACCATGCCCTGCTTACTTCTATAAAGCATTAGAAAGCAAGCATTCATTTTCACTATCCAACAAACCAAGACAAAGAATCGCTCTTTCTCTCTACTTTTACATAATTCGCACTTAAATCTCGTGCTCTGATCAAATCATCATGTGTGGAGGTGCTATTATTTCAGATTTTCTTGCTCCGACGCGGTCGC
This sequence comes from Hibiscus mutabilis, assembly GCA_019671005.1. Taxonomy (NCBI): domain Eukaryota; kingdom Viridiplantae; phylum Streptophyta; class Magnoliopsida; order Malvales; family Malvaceae; genus Hibiscus; species Hibiscus mutabilis. The sequence continues at coordinate 6,735,192 of CM033748.1, read as the reverse complement.
GGCGGCTGACGGCTGATTTCTTGTGGCCCGATCTGAGAAAATCCGTATCCAAAAAGGGGTCGGCTGCAAGGTACTCGAAGCCGGTGTTCGGTTTCGCCGATGATTTTGAGGCTGATTTCCAGGACTTCAAGGATGAGGATTCTGATGTCGATAACTATGATGTTGATGATGTTCTAGTTGATTCCACGCCTTTTGCTTTCTCTGCCGCAAAGAAAACATCGTCGACTGTCGCTCATGGTAAATAATAACAACATTATTGAATTCTTAGTTTTTTTTTCCAATTTTCTTTCAAATTTTGTCTGTTATTCTTTTTTCAGACGTTGGTTGATTTTGTCTCTGCTAATGTATAAAAGATTTTCCTTTCTGTTTTGCACTTTCCTACAGGATTTCTATGCTTTATCTATTTAGAAAGTAAATTATTTTACTGTGCTGTTTGAGATTTGTTTGTTAGCAGAAGGATAAGAGGGGAAAAATACTGGTAGTTTTTAGTTCATAAAATCTTAGCAATTTGAAGTTTCTTCATCTTGAATAAATAAAGATCTGCAAGATGAGTGGCTTTTCTTCATGCTCAAATCAACTGGTTTTGTAGTGTCTCTTGATATTAATATTCAGTGTGATTCTTTCTTATTGTTTCAGTCTGGCTTATTTGTACAGTTCCTAGATTTCTATTTCACTTATGTCAAACTGGTTTTTGAAATCTTAATATGGGGGAAGACCATGCTTTTTTGTGTCTGAATGGAGAAACCCAAGTCTTTACCTTTAACTAATTTCTAGGAAATTGAGTTTGAGAAGTCATACCTTAACCTAGAGTTTTGAGTTTTGGGCATGTGTACAATATTAATAAGTTTTTATTTTTCAATTATGCAGGTCCGAACCCTGTAAAATCTGTTCAATCGAAAGGTCAAGCTGAGAAGTGTGCTAAAAGAAAGAAGAAGAACCAGTACCGAGGAATTCGACAACGTCCATGGGGCAAATGGGCTGCTGAGATCCGAGACCCAACGAAAGGGGTTAGGGTCTGGCTAGGAACTTTCAATACTGCCGAAGAAGCTGCTAGAGCTTATGATGCCGAGGCACGAAGAATTCGGGGTATGAAAGCAAAGGTGAACTTCCCTGATGAGATTTCGCATGCCTCTCCAAAGCGTGTGATTAAGACAAATGATGAGAAGCCACTTCCCATCTCAAATCTGAGCCCTGTTGAACCAAGTATCAACCAGAATTTCAACTGCTTGAACAAACCAGAGCAGAACTACTATGATATCATGGATTTCGTAGAGGAGAAGGCACCGATAGATCCATTTGCACATGTGGACTCTGTTCCTGCTGCTTTAGATGTTGGATCTAAACCCTTTGCTCCATCTGACAACTCTCCCTTGTATTTCAATTCAGACCACGGAAGCAACTCTTTTGACTGTTCTGACTTTGGCTGGGGAGAACATGGTGCAAAGACTCCCGAAATATCGTCTGTTCTTGAAGCTTCTATAGAAGGCGATGAGTTTCTGGAGGATGCAAACCCTCAGAAGAAGCTGAAGCCAAGTTGTGACAACGTTATGCCTATTGAAGACAATTCTGGGAAGAGTTTGTCCGATGATCTATTGGCTTTGGACGATCAGATGACCTTCATGGGAGGCAACTGGGATGCCTCCATTGACGCCTTTCTCAATGGAGATGCAACTCAGGATGGTGGAAACCCAATGTATCTTTGGAGCTTTGATGTCTTCCCTTCCATGACTGGTGGTCTTTTCTGAGCAGACATGCTCTACTTGGAAGGTTTTTTTTTTTTTTTTGTAAATAAGGCATGTTAGTGAAGCTTCACCCCAACCCCCTGACGGCCGTTTTATCAATTGTGTTATCTCTAACATTACTTTTCATTTTTATGGACAAATGTTCCGCTATTTATATCTCGCTTTTTGTTTGTTGATTTTCTTGTTTACTGATCTCATGAATTGGCCAATCAATCTGTTGCGAAGTTTGAGTTAATAAGTGTTTTTAGTATGTTTCCTTTTTTTTGTTCGACTGTATCTGTGACCATAAGGTGAAATGTTGAAAGAAGATGAATTCATCTTGCCATTTGTTTCTCCTATAGGCTATATCCCATTCTGTTTTTTTTAACAGGATGCCACGCAATGTTGTCCCCTGAAGCTTTGCATCATGTAAAAAAATTTAACTTTGTTGAATTGAAATTTCAGTAGTAAGAGATGACGTTCGTAGCCACGTGAAGCAGGTAAGATGGGCGTTAAAAAAAGAAAAAAAAATAACCAATCTTTATTTCTCTCTTGCCATTGCAAATTTGTTCACTTCGTGTCGGGTAGGGTCACAGTTCTGTCATAGGAATTTGTTTAGTAGCTGAAGGTCAATAGGATTCTTCCATCATTTATGCAACCGTGGGGTCAGCTCTGCTGGTGTGCTGGGTCCCAGTATCATGGATTCACAACCAGGAACACCTTATTCCTGTCCAAACAAAATGCTGAACTAAAAAAGCCATCAAAATAAAGCTTTTAAGGGGTCTCGGTAGCTGCAAAAGCATCACCAGCAGCAGGGCCCTTTTCAACGAGGGAGGCTGTACAAAATCAACATGTTGACTTCATTCAACTCGCTACGACGGCTCTGGCAATTTTGTTTTAGAACGAAACTTCAAGGAAAGGATTAACTTAAGATTGAGTTGTAGTTTTTGAATCATTTCTTTGTATTCAATATTCTACCTCTATAATGTTATTTAACGCTTTGGAACCCCGTCAAGAAAGGAATAATAGAATGCTACAGGTAAAAGGTTAAGTCACCACTTAAACTGTTTGGTTAAGTTTGATATAATTCCAAAATGAAGGTTTACCATGCATGCACCGACGCACGACTCGGGACCTCTCCGGCAACCATTGAAACAGCAGCATTTTCTCAGGAGATGCTGCTTCTTTCTGTCTGTTTATCTTCTAATCATAGTCTCCACCGTAGGGTTGGGTGGATTGATGGTCGTATTCGTTTTGAAGCCTCGAATGCCGGAGTTTTCGGTCCAAACCGTGACGTTAGATGCGTACCAGTTGAATGTTTATTCCAACTCAACCCTGTTTGTCTCGGCTGTTGCTTCTTTGATCTTAAACGCTAGCAACCCCAAGAAAATCGGCCTAAGATACAGCCCTTAGAGGCTTCGAGTCTACTCGGAAGGACTCCCGACCGCGGTCATTCGAGTTCCCGGGTTCTTTCAACCTGCTCATAGTAACAACGTCAGTTTGACAACGAGGGTTTTAATTCCTTTCGTGAATGTCAACCAGGTTTTGGGTGGGGCTTGATTGCAAGACCAGCAGGGGCAAAACATTGTTCCAATGAAACTATCGGGCGACATTAGAGTGAACCTCCGTTTTTCACATATCACTCTGCCAAAGATCAAGGTTTGTAATTTGTGTTATTTCGCATGCACGATTCATTTACTTTCTGAATTCCTTGCTTCTCAGGGCATTGAAATAATAATGCTTTGCCATATTCTCTGGAACATGAATTTACAGTTGCGTAATTCTGATACGAGCTTAAATATAATGATTATGGTGGTTACAGGTTTCCCTATGAATTTGGAGTTTAGGGAATTGGCATTCTTAAATGAAGTTTTCATAAAGAAAACATCTAAAGATCTTTATGTAAGTTTTTTTTTTTTCACATCTCAAATTATTTACCCAATTAATCACCTGGATTTCTTTGACTTTGCAGACATCTTTTTCAAATGATTCCAAATCCTTCCTCAAGAAATGTGCCTTGGCTATCTACATATAAAGGGATTACGGGTGAAATTATAAAAAATCTGTTTACAAATTTATTAATATCTCGTATATTTAATTTAAGTATTGAAGTTTAATTATTTTATTTAAATATATATGAAAGTATTATTTTAATAAATTTTAGAAATAATATTTTTTTAATAAAATTAATATTGTATTTACTTGTGACACTAACCAATACATTTAAATACTAATAAATTAAAAATTAGTAAAATTCAATTCATAATCCAAGACAAGTGGGCTTTAATCTATCTTTCTCGCCTTGGACCTTGAAAACGCATTAATTTTAGATTAAAGGCTTTTTTTTTTTTTTTTTTTTTGCTGTTAACCACTTAAATACACTTTTTAAGTGCTTTCACTTGAAATTAAGTATTTTTGGTTGTTTTTAAAAGTGATTTTTCACCTAAATCAAAATCTAAATTTTTTGATTTTTGTAGTAGAAAAGTTAGTTTAAAAATAAAATTACTTATATAGTTATAGTACATAATTATAAAATAATATTTATGATTTTATGATTTTTCACCTAAACCAAAAGCTAAATTTATACATAATTATAAAATGATATATGTGTTATAGTACTTATATTGAGAATAAAATTATTTTATTTTAAATTTATTATAAATTTGTAATTGTTATGTCCGTATATAATCTGGAATATAGTTTATATTTTCAAATTATATTTTTATTATAATTTAAGTTGATTTATTTCATATATCATAATATTAACGAATTTGAATATTACCCAAGTTCACTTATTTTACTTTACAATATTATGTCTAAAATAGACATTTTTTCTTCTCAAAATTACTTTTTGACATCAATGACAAAAACTAACCCAAATTTTTAAAACTACTTTTCTATCACACTTTTAAAATTACTTTTTTCACCGAACTTTTTAAAAGTAACGTCAAACTTAATCTGGCGTAGCTACAGCTGAATTTGTAGCATCTCATTCTCATAGGACTGAACCTTTCTTTCTTCATAGGAAGCACGCAACTATATAAATATCAATGTTGGATCGTAAAAACATATTCACAATCTCAACTTGAATATATAGTATAGGGGAAATGAAGCATACGGTAATCTAGATGTTTGTACTATTTTTTCTTTCAAGGTTTCAAAGCAAGCAAAAATAGCATGTTCTGTAAATGGTCCATATAGAGGAATTCCAATCTGTGATGTGGCAAATTATGTTCAGATCCTACATAATATTTGATCCTATATCATGTGGAGAGGAACACTCTGAAAGCATTATTTCAAGTATGGTCATTGATTTGATCCAATATCTCAGCATAATTACTCGTTTGTTGTTTAAAATAAATAAACCTTTGAAGGAGTGTGCAAAAATGTAAAATTTTCTACCCAGCAACATGACGCTAGTTTCTTACAGAGATTTCCATAGCATTTATATGAAAATAAATTTAGACAGAGCAAATCCTCCTTGAAGCTTACAACCTCTGCCTCCTTGTCTGAAGACGGCCAATGTTTTCTTTCAGAGAACTGGATTGTAGTGTAAAAGACCAAAATTTGCATCCAAGTACTATTGAAATACAGCTACTTAAATGGAAATAGACGATATTACTTAAAATACAACAGAGAAGAAAAAAAAAGGCAACTCTTAATACTTCCTGCTGTCATCTTTTTCTCATGGTTAGGTCTTCAATGGAGCCTTTTTCTCTCTATCAGATATCCGTGCAGGGGCTGTCGAATGTGATTTGAAGCGGCCTCTCCCTCCTTCCTCCTTTTCCTGAAAAAAAAAACATCCATAATGTTCAATTTTGTTTTTCATTAAAAATACACTAGCTCATGCCCGCAGCCAAGCAAGTTGTTAACTTGTTGGAATGAAATATCACAAAGCCATTCACAACAATCAGATTACTATGGACATAAGTATACGGTTTATAATACTTTTTTCTTGACAATCTGAACAACATCTTCATCCTGCAGGGCATGGCTAAGGCCACAATGTTGAGGGTAGTGCCTTGCACTTATGCCCCAGACCAGAACGTATTTAACATCCTTTATCAAACTCCTATGAATGTGATTGCAGAAATCCTCCACCGAGCATCCACCCCGATCCTATCTCATGCCAAGAAAAATCAGTCAAAGAACTTCCAGCATTAATCTAACAGTATAGCGAATTAGAGGGAAATGCAATGACAAGAACATATGAGACATACAGCAGAGAGGACCACAGGATCACTGAAATCAGGTTGCTGCCCTTGTGGCTTTGTATATACTCGCACAAGCCCCATCTCTTCCCACATCTTTGAAAGTAGTCTATCCAAGTTCAGCTGCACAAACAACAGGCATATAGGTCAACATGTTTCTCAAATTACATACATCAAATATGAAAATGATAAGCTATATATATATATATATCTGCAACTAATTCTGCCCAGCATTGTGTTCTTGATGTATGGTAGACAGCATTTTACTTTCCTTTCTAGCAGGGAATGAACATTGAACTTCATAAAAACACGAGGAAGAAAATGAAGCAAGCATAAGTATCAAATGAAGATGCTTCCATTTTAAAACTAAGAGCATACTATTGCCAAAAGCCATTAACATTTTTAAAAAAGATAGAACATGCCTTCAGATTGCAGCTTATTACAACAGAGTTAGGTTGCCGGGCTAACTTATCCACGTCATCAATACCAATGACATCTATCTTGTTGTAAACATACACACACTTAATGTATTTGCGGTTTCCTTCAATGACATCTATAAGATCATCCACTGTGGCATCCTCACGAAATAGAACCTGAAAAGAATCCATAGGGAATACATCAGAATAAGTAAGAAAACACCATTTGAAAGAATGAATAAATCAAATTTGAAGTTTAATCATTACAAGACTGCATACCTCTGCATTGTGAATTTTGTATTCATGTAGAATTTGATAACAGAGTTTCTCATCCACATGAGTTAAAGGCAATGTACTGTTGAAAGAGATGCCCCCAGTTTTTTTCTTTTTGAAATATATCTGCAATGAAGGAGACAGCAGTTATACACAATTGATAAATAAAAAAATTCATCAGAATTTTCATACAACTTAAACTAGTTGATGTTAAACAATTATGATATCAAAATCATTCATTTTTCTTTAGGCAAACGACAATGCTATATTTTAAAACATAGAGATGTCTAATGCATCAACAATGATAGACATAGCCAACATTAGCAATGGACTTACTTGAGGTGGTCTCTTGTTCAAACGCAAACCCACAGCTTCCAGTTCCTTGGTTAATATTTGGCGGTGACCCTCACTCTGAGGTTTTCATATCAGATTACACAGGCCAAGTTAAGTCTCCTAAAACAATCTGGAATTGAAAAAACTATTATGATGATATAGATACTTACTTTAGAGGCATCAAGAACCATAAGCACAAGATCTGAGGACTTGGCAACAGCAATAACCTGAGAAATATACAGTTTCATAAAGAATCTTGAATTCAATAATCTATTCAACCAAACTCAGCATAAGAATGAAGAGAGCAAATCATACGTACAAACAGAAAGAAGCTGTAAAATTTACCTGCCTCCCACGTCCTTTGCCTTCAGAAGCACCTTCAATAATTCCAGGAAGATCGAGCAGTTGAATCTTAGTATCATTGTAATGTATGATACCAGGAATGCATGTAAGTGTTGTAAATTCATAAGATGCAGCTTCTGAATGAGTTCCAGTTAACATGGTTAAAAGGGTTGATTTCCCCACACTGCATTTTATTACAATGCAGTAGTCAGCTCCATTTCCAAAGAACAATGTAAACATAGAGTATAAATGCATGTCGTTAAGCATGTATCCTTACAAATGCATGTTTGTACTGAAAGCACAACATATATTTTCTTACACAGCTGTGCAAATAGATAGAATGGTAGGCTAGAGAAGGATGGCAGAATGAAGGTATTGGCAGTAGAGTGATATCATCAATATATTATTTATCTCAAGTGAGATAAAACCAAAATCATCTTACTGAAGACCGGACTTCTACTTTTGCAGACACATGAGCTGACAATAGGTCTTAATAACTTATTAAAAGATAGGACACATACATTCAAATGATAAAGGTACAGACCTTGGAAATCCTATTAGTGCAACACGTCCATGACCAAATTTTGTAACTTCAAAACCATCTCCACCTCCACTAGAACCCTGATAATAGATTCAAAAAGCGGGTTTAACAGAGGGGGCAGAAAGAAAAAGAGAAAGGATATTGCATGACAAGTGTAAAGAAAAACTACTGCAATTATAATAGGTTTACCAGCCAGAAAACAAATAACATAATCACTTAGATCACTTAGAATATATCATATTAAATGTCTACCCACCCCAGCAAGAAAAAGGAAAATTTGTTCGAGCATGTTAGATATGGGCAAAGTTAATGTAAAAACAGATCAACCCACTTAGAAAGTGGAAAACAAATGACAGGAAACTGATAGTTCATTCAAGACTTCGGAATTGTTAAAAAAACATAAAGATTGATTGTAACACTATTCATGTGTACCTTAAATGTGGCAAAGAAGAATTTTGAGAAAATCCAACCAAGTGTTGACCATATGCATATAAAAAACAATGGACTTTATTCATGTTAAGATAAGAAATATTCATACTTTTGGTGGCTCTAGTAATTGTGTCCTTAGCTTTGCAATCTTCGCCTTGAGCTGACCAAGATGGTACTCTGTGTATTCAGTAAATATTAGTAAGAAGATAACAGTTACTAGATTCAGTTTTTTTCATAAGATCAAAAATTATGAAATATAACGAATAAAAGGGTTTTGAAATGATGTAAAAAAGGTAAATTCAGTTCATATATGATGCATACAAGCACTTATGCATGTGAAGAAGATATAAGCATATACCTGTGGCCTTGTTTTTCTGGGTTCGAGCCATCTCGGCTTCAATTTCTTTAATCCTCTCAATAATCCCCATCTTTTTTCCTGATTTCAAGGGCGCGGATTTAGCTTACAAAAGTGTTAATTATAAATTTAGATAGACTATGAATAAGTGAAAATGGCTAAATTATAACACAATCATGCAAAACCAGTGCACATTGAAAGAAAATAAATTCAATTCCCTTAATTTTTTTTCTTTTTCAATTTCTCAATAAGTAAATGAAATTAAATGACCGGGGGGAGATAAATTGATTGTTGATCATACCCGATTAAAAGCTAGTTGGGAATAGAGACATCGAAATAGTAGTGCAAAAAATACAACTTTTAGAATCATGTGAAAGTGAATTTATAACCCATATGGAAATAAAGAGAGAAAACTTGTTTAATGAGTGACTCACCGGAACTGAGTGAAACTCGATCTCAAGTTTCTCAGCAGCTGTATGAGGAGGAAAAGAGAGAATATAAGGAACGAATATGGTATTAGTAGGGCTTTGAAGTCTGAAAAGATTAAAAAAATGACGGGCTTGATTTCTAGAGCCCGATTTAGGTCCAGATTAGCAAGTATAAAGCCCAGTAGTGATTATGTAGATTTGAGTTTCGAATTTTTAAAAATTTGATAACTTCATCTTAATTTTGAATATATGTTTAATACACATGAGCAAGTTATGAAAATTTATTGTTTGTAATCATTTTTATTTCTTTTCTGTTATTATTATTATTATTATTATTGAATAGTTTTCCGTTATTATTACTTCTTTTATTTTTATCATAATCTTATTACTTCTTTATACTATTTTGTATAATTTACCGTAGTGATACATTTTAATTTAAATTTTTTATATAATATGAAGTGATCCAATTTAGAGAAATATATAAAATATCTATGTCGTGTTATCCTTACTTTTTGATGCATAAAGATATTATAAACATTTATAAATTATGAGAAAAATAATATTTTTTCGAACAATAAATAATATTTTTTAAATTAATAGATATATGTATTTTTGTTATGCGAATTTTATTTCCGTGACATAACTTTTATAATTATCTGCAGTAGTATTGTGGCATACTTTAGTTTATTTCGTAGTTTGTCTAGCTTTGCCACAATGATTTACTTTTTTAACCTTAAATCCATTCATTCAAAAATTAAATATTTATGGATGGAGAAGTGTGAGTAATATAAATATGAAAAATTCTATAACGTGCGACGAACACAGCTAAATACTAGTAACGTTGAATACCGTTGAACATCATTAAATTAATTGATTAATATTAAAAAATTTAAAGACTCAACATACAATTAATAATTATTTAGAAAAGCACAATTAAACTATTTTTCATATATATTAATTTTTGAATCTTTTAATAAGGGAAAGTACATATTCAGTACCCAACCTATTACCGTGTTTCTGTTTTTATACCCAACCTATTATTTTTGGTAAAATAGTACCTAACATTACATTTTTGTTATGTTTTGGTACCTGACTATTAAAAATTAACGGAGATGATGACATGACTCATTTTTAATTGGGAATTGAGATAATAAAAGTTTTGGTACTAAAAACTTATACATTTTAAGGTATCTGAATAGATTAAAAATATTATTTATATATTTTTTTGAATAATATAGCTAGCTAATCGTATTTATTAAAGGGTAAACTACTTGGGTGACCATCTAATTATTGTGTATGACCTGTTTTGACCACCGAACTACAAAATTTAAAATTCGATCACCAATTACTTAAATAGACCTATTTTGACAACCGGCCGTTAAAATCTAACGGTGAGGTAGCGTGGCTGTTAAAGTAAAATTTACATAATTTTATATTTGGTATTTGTTAGTTACCTATTATATCAATTTAGTCATAATTTTAATTTAAACAAATAAAATTAATCAACCAATCGGATGACTACACGTGTCATCACCTGATTGTTGATTAATTTTATTTATTTAAATTAAAATTAGGACTAAATTGATATAATAGGTAACTAACAAGGACTAAATGTGTAATTATATAAATTTTACTTTAAAGGCCACGCCACCTTACCGCTAGATTTTAACGGTCAGCGGTCAAAATAGATCAATTTAAATAATTGGGTGATTGAATTTTAAAATTTTATAATTCGATAGTCAAAATAAATCAGACTCAATAATTGAGTAGTCACCCATGTAATTTTCCCGTTATTAAAACACAACATGGGCAGCACTTCCAAAAACAAAAAAATCATGAACCCCGTGCTTAAATTATTAAAAAAAATAAAAACACTTTTGTTCCTATATCTTCCCGCATCCTATCGTTTTCAAGAGCCCTTTAGATTCCCTTTGTTCTCTTTCACAAAGCATTAAAACAGGAAAAAAAAACTATGTTATCTTTGGGATATAATTTATTCATTAATCACTTTGATTAGGTTAATAATGACAAATGGCAACCACAAAAGTTGAGAATAAGTACAACCCCAAATTGAGTACCATACTGATAGTGCTAATCTTTCATTTAAATATAGTCCCAGATGTAGTAATTTATGGTTTAGGAATAAAGAATAACATATCTGTCATCCACTATCTGTAAGACTCCCTTTTAAACATGACCAAAAAGGATTCAGACATTATTGTTATGAAGAAGCTAAATAAAATAAGTTGTATAGTATTAGATTTATCTATTATGTTCACATGCTCTCCTTTGCTGTCATAAAAACCATAATTGATAGATCTGCATTTTTTTAGCCCAAACCTATAGAATCTGCTCTTAGTTCATGAACCATGTATATACCAAACCTTTACTTGCAAATCTTCAAGGAGCAATCAAGAATCTATTTTGACAAACATGGGAGAAGAATAAAGTGCGGTTGTTGAAAGTTCACATCAAAGGCAGCTCTTAACAAATTGAAATAAAAGAAGATGATTTGAAACTAGAAAATGCTTCAAAACTGTGTTTAGTGACAGTTAAGCACTCACACCAGCCTCATTAAACAAATAATTAAAAATGCAGACCAAGTACAGATAAGATAACCCCATCTCATTTATTAAACAAAAAAAAAGGAAGAAAATCCACTGATTCCAGGCCAGATTTGCAGATGTTAGACAAGTAATGCTTTGATTTCAGACAAGATCACATGTTATTTCAATCTAAAAAGTGGGGGTGTGAGGATTATGTTGAAACTTCAATATCCAACACATATTTCATGTACTATCATTTTTCTTTCTTTTACTACAATGTCAAAATGCCCCCCTTATTCCACAGTGAAAGAGAATATAATTTATAACAAAAGGCTTAGCTTGATCAAATTTACCCAGATCTAATTCTCTTCTGACTAGCTTTTCCATTAGGTTCATACGTCCCAGCCGAATATCCTTCGGATGAAACCTCCATCGACCTGGTGAACGAGCTTGAGAGATCGGAGTAGAGATCGACTACTCTTCTAACATTGTTGTTCAACTCTTTAATTAACCCGACATTCCGGTTCAAGTTGTCTGGGATCTTCGACTCATGGTTTTGGTTAATCTCGTTGATTAGCAACCTGTTTTGGTCTAGGATGCCTTGAACTTGCACAAAACTCTTTTGGAATGTCTGCAAAACTTTGTCATCCACCTGAGTTCCATTACCAAACCCGGGATATATACCACCTTCCATTCCACAGTCCACTTCAATCAAAACCAGACTTATTATTCCTGCATAACAACAACAATAATAATGCACATCCAGATTAGGACAGATTACAGGACAAAAGTTATAGTGGCACTCATTATTGTAAGAAAATAATGAAAGTGCAACATGGAAAGGCATTGAACAATACGGTCTCTATTTGGTTGAGAAGAAAATGAATGCAAAAGAAAGATAAACTAAAGTTTCAAGACAATGGATTTTTAATTTGTATTATAGGAGGCAGAACAGAACATCTCACCCAAGGTAAGTCAGAGTTTAACAGTTTGGCTTGGATAAAATCACTGCTTAAAGATTTTCCTTAGCCTTTCTCCACACTTCTTAGAAACCAAGCCGAAATTAAGAGTGTGTGTGCATAAGAGACAGTGTGTTAAGCACAAAAAAGAACAGAAATTTGGTTCTGATTTTTGTGTCTTGAAAGGGGAAAAATCACTGCCTTGCCCAAAAAAGCAACTTTTTCACCAAAACCCCCCACAAAATCATATACCAGATCTAGGAAGACATAGTTAAAAAGAAGATGGAATGGAGACAGGAAAGAAAAAACAAATTTTGGTGTAAAAAAAAGGGGAAGAGTAAGGAACTGGGAAGCAAATTCTTTGGCTGTTGTTCCAATTATAGTGTTACATAGAGATACCCATTTCCCACAAAAACGATGGAAAGGAGAAAAAAACAATTTAAAAAACAGGTAATTGTACAGCTATTTTATCTATACACACGAAAATACCACTAAAACAACAAAAGTATGGTAGACAAAATCTGGGTTGATAATGGAAACAGGAAACTGCATTTCTTACCTTGAAACCACAAGACATGTCGAGCGAGAAGACCAAGGGAAGGGTTAAGAAAACAGGAGAATTGGAATCTATCTTCAGCAAAACTATGGGGTTTGGATTTATTTTTTCCTATGACCAGAGATAAAGAGAATATGGGAACGGATAATTGTAATGCTTCAGGAGATGGCTGAGAGAGATTCAATTCAACACAGCACAGGGAGGCCCTGAAATCATGAAACCAAGAGAGAGAGAGAGAGAATATAAGAATGAAAGGTTTGATAATCTGATTGACGTGCTCTGAGGGACACAACTATTAACGTTGTTTGTTGGTTCTTCTCTCTGTGTGTTTTGTCTCTTTCTCTAGACTTTTAAAGAGTCGGGGAAGCAAGCCTAAGGCAGTCAAGCAGAGTTTTTTTTTAATTATTATTTCTAGTTTTCTTTATCCCCACCTCGTGTACTTCGCCTGCTGGCTGCTGCAGTACTTTCTGTGTATATTTGGTTTGCCAGATCGAATATAATAATATTTGATTGAAATAATTACTAAAGCAACAAAAAAATTATAGTAGAGAAAAAATATTAAAATAATCAAATAAAAATCAGTAGAATAAGTGAAAAAAAGCATCAAGTTAATAAAATTAAATTTATATTAATAATATAATTATATTCTAAGTTAGAGTAAACAAATTTAAGAATATATAAATTATATCGTTCATATATCACTAAAAAGAAAAACCCTATGATCTCGGCTTCTTCCACCGGCTCTGATGAGCCCCGTAACCTAAACAAAAAGCGACGGCAAGATGAAGACCCACTGGATAAAGGCAGTGATTCAACGCCGCCAGTAGCTAATGCCATGCCCTCTGACGCGGTCAATTCTCAGCGTAACCCGACGTCTTCATACAAAGATACACTCATGGGTGACCAACAACCGGCAAAGCCAACGGATGATGAGATCTTTGATGAAGATGATATTGAGTTAGTCGAAGGGGATGTTCTTCGAGGCATGTCGGATGGATTAATCACGATCGATTTTTCTGACAGGGTTCATGATCTGGCTGTCAAAAGCCTTGAACACACAATTGTGATCAAGATGCTGGGCAGACGGATCGGCTACACCACTCTCCGAAACAAGCTCTTTGATATTTGGAAGCCAAAACAGGCGTTTCGGCTGATGGATATCGACAACGACTATTTTTTTGTTACTTTCCGTACACATTCTGATTACCTTCATATCCTAGCAGATGGTCCTTGGATGATCTTCGGACACTATATCACAATTGAACCATGGACAGAGGATTTTACCACCGCCCAACCATACCCGAGTGAAGTCATAGCGTGGGTGAGATTACCTGGATTACCTGTTACTCTCTATAAACCTAGTTTGATTACTGAATTAGGCGAATGCATTGGACGGGTGTTAAAGCTGGATTACCATACGGAAAGTGGTCACTGGGGACGTTTTGCCCGAATGGCGGTAACTATAGACCTTAACAAACCTCTTATCTCGAAGCTGATCATCAATGGGAACACCTAACTTGTTGAATATGAATTCCTCCCGACAATTTGTTTCAATTGTGGGAAGTATGGACATGTAAATGATAATTGCCCTGATCTTCCCATGGCAAATTCAGTTGCGGATCCTGAACCACCAAAAGTTCGGGCCTTGGATGATAGTGAAGAAACGTCAACGCCGTCAACAAAAAAAAGTCCCTGCTGAAAACCGATCCTTTCCCAGTGTGGTCATTACCGAATCTAGATTTAATCCTATTTTGAAGAAACTATTGCTGAAGCTGTTGATACCCCACAAGAAGATATTGAACAGGTTGTAATGTATGGAAAGAACACCTCTGCACCAGTCTCGCATCCGAAAACCAATCCGAAATCCAATGGAAAACCACCTCTAAGCATTCCACAGCTATCCATGTTCGCAAGCCTCTCCAGGTTTTATTATCTGACTACCCTATGACCTCTCGCAACAATCTTAAGACCAACAACTCCAAAGAACCTACTCCGAGGAAACCTGTCTTGAAGCTCGATGGGAGCCGACATTCTGCAGTGGTTGTGCCTGAGAACTCGGATCCTAACAATCCTTCTTTACCTTTAAGCCCGTCCGGCCATTTCCTACGGAAACCTCCTGATCTTGCTGAGTCGGTGTTGCAAATCACAATATGGATGCGATTGATGTTTCGGATGCTCCGCAACAAATGGATACTAACGTGACTGCACCTACAGTTTCAATTTCTGGGCAGGCCATGCCCATGATGGAATAACCTGGACTCTCTCTTACTTTTGTCCAATTTTGCCTCATGAATATTAAAGTTTTTTTTGGAATGCGCAGGGGTGCGGACACCCTAAATTTGTTTCCGCAGCTAAACAATTTCTTCGTGATCATAGACCCGATTTGATCACTTTTGTCGAGCCTCGTATTAGTGGCAACAAAGCTGACAAGATCATTGCTACACTGGGATTCCCTAATTCTCATCGTGTTGAGGCCTTAGGTTTCTCCGGGGGTATTTGGCTCGCCTGGTATGACTCTATTCGGATAGATATCATCTCCAATCATTTTCAATTTATTCATTGCCGCATCACAAGTATCAGGGAAAATGTTTCTACTCTTGCTTCAGTAGTTTATGCTAGCCCGAACGCCACGAAGCGAAAGGCTCTTTGGTACTCGTTGGGAAGTCTTGCCCCATCTATTCGATGCCCTGGATCATTTTTGGAGATTTCAATGCAACCCTTTTGGATTCTGATCGTATGGGATGTGCGAACACGGCCAAACCAAGTAAAGCTTTTCAGAATTTTGTCTTTGATAATGGCCTAAGCGATATGGGTTTCTCTGGCCCAAACTTCACTTGGTCTCGTGGCTTGGCTAATGTGCAACTTGATAGGTACCTTTGCAATTCCTATCGGGATGAGTCATTCCCGGAATCATCTGTCCATCATCTACTCCGTATGAAATCGGACCATAGGCCTATTGTTCTTAATGTGGGTAACAGTACTAGATCTCATAATCCTCATTATTTCCACTACTTCTCTGGATGCCTATCTTATGAGGATTTCCCTCGTATGGTTGCGGATAACTGGGTCATTTCATCCAATATTATTGATACTCTTGAGCATTTCACCCGAGCTGTTGATGTATGGAACAAGACGGTTTTTGGCTATATTGGAACCAAGAAACGGATCCTCATGGCTCAGTTACGTGGCATTCAGAAAGCCCTATGTACTCGACGCTCTCACTTTCTCTCTTCTTTGGAAGCATCACTTCTAATAGATTTAGAAAATCTCTTGGACCAAGAAGAATTATTATGGCGACAAAAATCTCGATCGGAGTGGGTATCGCATGGCGATCGTAACACCCGTTATTTTCATAGGCGAGCAACTAGTCGCAAACAGCACAACCGTATCCACGCCTTGCGCCTCCAAAATGGTGATTGGTGTGAGGAAGATGCAATATTAAAATTCGAAGCGGTCCAATTTTATAGTCGGCTGTTTGTACAGGAAAATTCTGTTCACTGTAGCTTTCCAATTCGTGGAAAATTTCCAATAATGCCTCAAGCCATGTTTGAGTCCCTGGATTCTATCCCGACTTCTCAGGAAATTTATGAAGTTTTGATGGACATGGCACCTCTGAAGTCACCGGGTTGGGACGGTTTACATGCTGAATTTTTCCAAAAACAATGTCGGTAACGGTCGGACCTTCAATATGTGACTATATTCAAGGTATTTTCCGTGGGGGAGATCTAGACCCAAAATTGAACAGAACCGTGCTGGTGCTTATCCTAAAATTAGCTAAGCCTGAATCTTTTACGGATTTTCGCCTGATAAGTTTATGTACAAGCTTCTTACAAAGGTTATTGTTCGTCGTTTAAAGCCAATCTTTCCTCTCCCATCAGCCCGAACCAGACTTCTTTTATATCTGGGCGAAACATTACGGAAAATATAATCATCAACCAAGAAGCTATCCACTCCATGCGATTGTTAAAAAACAAAACTGGTTGGATGATTTTAAAGGTCGACCTAGAAATTGAACAACAATATTTGAGTCCTTCTGCCATAAAATATAAACTTTATTCTACATTTTATTTGTTTAAGGGCTAAGTATTAGATTTACCATTTTATGGATTTTTTTTTTGTAATTTAACATTTTTATATAAAATAGGGTTTTATATAATTTTAGATTTTCAAATATTTTAGTATTTTTTTTGTTTCGATGGACTTGTTGACACATTTTCAAAATTTACAAGGAGTTAATGGGTATTAGCATGAATTTGTTATTCATTTTCTTTAAATTGTAATATTCTACATTTCTACTTAATTTGAAATTGAAACTCGAATAATTAGATTTTTTATTTAAATCGAAACAAATTTTATTCATTCTTACAAAACAAGCATTGTGCAAAATTAGTTTAAAGGAAATATAAAATATATATTTTTAATTTAACAAACCTTAATAGAAATACATATTGATTTTCAAACATTCTTAATTCATATAATATAAAATGTAACTATATATATATTATATTTTACTTCAATAAATTATATGTTATATATATATATATATCGAATTCATATGTATATGATATATCATATAATCGTGGTTTTATCAAAATTAACGAGTTTGGATTTTCAAGCTGATATCGGATCTGTTCGGCTCTAAATTATTATTTTATTAATAAAAATGCTAAATTATTATTTTATTAATAAAAATGCTAAAACAATTTTTTTGGCAAAAACATCACTAACGTTATGTTTCCTTCCTATTTTGGTCACCGACCGTTAAAAACTTAAAGGTTTTGCTGACGTGGAATTTTATTTTATTTTTTAATTTTTCATGCCATTTATTCTCTCTCCTCGTAAGCAATATATGTTATTTTATAATACTTTTATTCAAACTAATAGGATGGTGATACGTGTAACTGCCTATTAGTGGAATAAAAAGAATAAAAAATTAAGCCCCTTATGCAGCCAGAGAGATGGTAACATGTGTAACTGCCTAATAGGATGGTGACAAGTGTAACTGCCTATTAGTCGAATCTCTCTGGCTGCATAAGGGATTTGATTTTTCATTCATTTAATTCCACTAATAGGCAGTGACACGTGTCACCATTCTATTAGTTTGAATAAAAATATTATAAAATAACATATATTGCTTACGAGGAGAGAGAATAAATAATATGAAAAATTAAAAAAATAAAATAAAATTTCACGTCAGCAAAACCGTTAAGTTTTTAACGGTCGGTGACCAAAATAGGAAAGAAACATAACGTTAGTGATGTTTTTGCCAAAAAATAATTAGTAACCAAAATAGAAAAAAAATCATAGTTCGGTACTACTGGTGTAATTTACCCAAAAAATTAAAGCGACAACAACAACACAAGGTTTCAGCGTATTAACAGATCTGGGCTCAATATAGGGCCCATGGAACATCTAATGAAAACACCGGCTGATCTGGGCCTACAAGCCGTCTTCGCTCTTCATAGTTTTATATGCGGGAAAGTCAAAGCACATATACAATCACCTGTTTTACTGCGAGTTCCAACTTAGCTTAATTACATATTTGGTTCATAAACTTGACACTTTTTTAATTTGATACTTATTTTTTTCTTTTCATTTAGTATCCAAACTTTTAAAAAATCAGGTTAACTTTATTTATTTTTAATTAAGCCATCCAACTTCATTGATAAGCAAATTTAAGAACAATCACATTTTTGTACCAACATATTTTAAATGGAGATGTATAATCTCGGAGGGGGGGGGGGAAGAATGCATAGTTTGTACAACATTTTGTCTGCAAGCATTTATTTTGAAACTATGCAGCACCAATAACACCAAACAATCGGCATGGAATAGTAGCTAAATGATTGAAGCCCCTACTACTTAAATTCAGCTCCAAAACAATTTAAGATGATGAAAAGCGCTCACACAGATATCTATCTATATTTATGTTGTTAGCAAGAATCTGTGAGATCTGATACTTTGGCCTCGCTGGTTGGAAATTGGAATAATAATCTCGCTCGTAAGTTGACCCTGCCACTCTCAGCTTTTTGTAATTGTCGTTTGACAGTGTTGCTTTGTTGAGTTTTGGGTGCGAGAATCTGAATTCACATTGCATCAAAATAGGACTCCAGACGAGACAAAATGAAAAAGTGATGAGATGGGGTTGAGTAATTTTCAGAACACTGGGATGGAACTAATAGGACAATGATTTCCCACTACGGGGTTTAAGTCGCCGCAGGACTGCTTCTTTCCAGACATTTTAAGCCTATGTATGTACTCATCTTCCACCCAAAAAAAGTGGGGGAATATGGAAAAGTTGCCAGGCTTAGAACAAGACAATGCAATCCTTGTCAAAACCTCATTTTGTTTAGGTCTTGTTACTCTTGTACAGTTGTACTTGAGTTTCAAACTTTACATGAGATTATGATTAAGATATGGATTCAATCGGTCATCACAGTTGCTCAGCAAAATGACTGATAAAATCGAATCGATCATGGTCTGAACCCTTCTTTTTTCCCTAGGTAAAAGTTTTTAACTTCCATGAACCCTATATTTATAGTTGGTTGTTTTCCTGTATTCCTCAATTGCCTTACTAATCTACATTTCAGTTCCTGGTCTTTTATTTTCTCAAAAAAAAAAGAAGTTCCTTGTTTTTTCCCTTTGTTTTTCTCCTATTTTGTTTTACTTTTTGATATACTGATTGACACCAATCACGAGAGTCTGTGCTGTAGTTTCACTATTTCAGCAACGAGGATATATATGTAGCTGACAAAAATACCTGATTCCTGGCTTCCTGCCCAATTCATTGACGAATAACAAGGTTCTTCAAACTTAACACAGACTGCATCAAATTCACAAATCATGATCATAGGAAATAAAAACGAAAAAGTTCCAGCCATTCCATAAGTTTCAGTTAAAGCCCTCGTCAACTTCGAGAAATCTTCTCACCCACTCCAAGTTGCGGGTGTCTTCGTTGGAGAAATCGAAGAACTCATCCGCATTGAAATCGATATTTGAGTCCTCACATCCAGCAGATGTAATCTCTTCTCTCGCCTGTTCTTTGGCATTCTTCACTACTCTCTTTTGAGCTTTGCAGCCTTGTCTTGTCGAAGCTCCGCTTTGTTTCTCGTTCTGGTTCACTTTCTTTCTCAAATGAGAATTCCAGTAGTTCTTGATCTCATTGTCTGTTCTCCCTGGTAATCTCCCTGCTATCAAAGACCACCTGTATCATGTAAAAGTAATCATTAATAATCAACTAATTTGGAACATATTATTACAAGATTCGTCGAAATGAATTAACCTGTTTCCTAGGAGTTTATGAAGCCTAAGTATCAAATCCTCTTCTTGGTCTGTTATATTTCCTCTCTTGATGTTAGGCCTAAGATAATTCATCCATCTCAGCCTGCAACTTTTGCCACACCTATTTAAACCTACAGCAAACAAAAAAATATTACTAAAAAAAACAAATACCTACATATTCCTATAGGATACTAATTTACTTAACTGACTACCTGCTATGTTTGCAATTGTCTTCCACCTTCTAGCACCATGAACTGCAATAACCTCAGTCAATTTTCTATCTTCTTCAGCCGTCCATGGTCCCTTGTTGAATTCTGATCTATTAGGTAGCACATTGTCTTCCATTTCTATTGTCCGATCTTCCCACGGGAGCCTGTGTCGAATTTCTTACGACTCGGTCAGGCTATATATAATCAGAATGTGAGAGGGAGGTAATTGTATGTGGCTCACTGTTTTATCTACCCTTCTTTGTGTCTAAGAAGAACCTCAACTACCACTTAACTATACGTATATATAACACATATTTGAAAGATACAAAGTGTTGAGAGAGCTGCAGAATGCAGACATCATGAAAAAGGACAGAAGTGATGGGTTTGAATTTTGATGATCGTGTAATGAAAATGCTATAAAGTTTGTGAAAAGGCCTGCATGTTGCTGCAAAAGGCTGCGGATTACAAGATACATACATGCATAGTGGCCTGTGACTTGATTTTAGGGGGCACAAAAACTATGAAAAGATGGCATTGGCCATTGGGTTAAAAAACAGTGAGAAAGTTAGATGGCTATGAAATAGCAATCGGCGGGCATCTCCCCGTGCCATTGCCATCCATATGCAAGTTTGTCATGTAGCAGCTAATTTGATGACAATAGGTTAGACCTATGGATAGACAAGTAGGATGTGAATACAATTTATTGATTAATTGAAAAGATTAAGCCTAATTTTGTTTTTACATATATAATTGTGTTTTATTGAAGTGAGTGCTGGGCATGAAGAATAAATATGACTGGTTAGCAGTTTGACTTAGCTTAGCTACCTTTATTTTATTTTTTGTTCAGTTCGTAGCATGCTTTGCTTTTATGGAGTATTGTTATTTAGTACTTCAATTTTAAGGGTTTTCTAGGCAATTTAGTTTTCTTTTCTTTCTCTTATCAAGTTTTGTTTGAAAAAACCTTTATTTTTCATTTTTAACATATTTTAGTTTGTGTTTATTTAGTTTAATAAATCTCTCTTATCTAACAAAATTGTCAAAATTTTTATGCTCTTACAACAAATTCTCTGAATTTGTGACAAGTTTTCAATGCTCTTATAGTTGGGTTAACAGTGACTCTATGATTAGCATTTTTTAAAAGGCATAAAGTTAACAAATATCCCTAACGTTTGACTGAATAGTCATTTTGACTCATATTATTTTTTAAGCTAATTTCACCCTAAGTGTTTCATTTTGAGTCAAAATGACCCTTCTATAAATGAAAACTGTTAATCAACTAACGATAAACAACTATAAATGACTTGACAGAATGACGCATCAGAAGAAAAAAAAAATTTATATTTGATATAATTTTACAAAAATATTTTTTACTGATGTTGTATTATGTAAAGTCATCATATTTTTTTATATGAATCTGTTATCACGAGCACTGTCATGTAGATTTGTCTCGTCATTTCAAGTTGTTTATAATCAATTGACTAACAATTTTTATCCACAGATGGGCCATTCTAACTCAAAATTAAACATTTAGAGTTAAATTAATTCAAAAAAAGATATAAAGACCAAAATAATCATTCAACAAAACGTTATAAGCATATTTTGACATTATACTTTCTTAAAATAACTTGCTAATTGACTCTTAATTTGAACTCTCACAATCTCCAAAGATAATTGTAACTGAATTATGGTCATATCAACTCTAACAACATTATAGATTTGTTATAATCATTTTCTTTAAATTACTATTGATGCACGACAATAATGATGTTTATTAATATCTATTATTTTTCAAAATAGTTTTTTTGTATATAATTATTTCTTTGAACGGTATATATTTAATTTTAATAAAAAATTGTACCTTAATTTTTATTTTATAAAAATCTATTATTTCAATTAAACGATGTATTTGCTATTTTTATGTAAAATTTTACTATTGGTTAAAATGGTTTAATTCCTTTAAAAATTTTCTATAGACTGTAAACCTATAAAAAAAAATAAGACATCTAACTATATGGGCATAAACGAAATTTTTTAAACTTGATCTTTATAAAAGCCCATAACTCTTCCTTTTTGATCTTTATAAAAGCAGTAAATAAAGAAAATAAAAGGTAAAAATGCCATGTTGTAGATATTTACTAATACAAAATCCAAATGATATCCTGTTGTTTGAAATATTTGAAAAGAAAATGATCTGAGGATTTATTAAGCAAATATAGATATATGAGAACTAAGCATCTGCCTCCATAACAACAGAAAAACGAGATTTAAACCGATAATTCATAAGATCATTCAATTTGTTGCAATGTCCGGATTGATATCAATAGTTCAAGGAGGTACAAAGTTAGGGAAAAAGACTTAAAACTAAGGACAAAGCTTTGTGATAGATGACTGCTTAAGTTTTAACGGCAATTATGAGTTTGATTCCACTGCAATCCACAACCGTAGCAAAACTGAAATTTGCACCTGCAAAACAAAATTATGTTTCAAAGATTTATAGTACATGTAAAGAACAAACCAAAGAACCTGAAGCACCGACTGAGGTAGAAATACAGGGAACCTGCATGAAATGTGCAAACAGCCTTCAGTCTTTTCCACATAAATCTTGCAATTCGGACGTCTTCTCCACTTCTTGTTCTTAGCCAACTCCATCACCATGATATCCTCCATGGACCTCTCGTCTTTCCCCAGCTTTCGAAACTCGCCGCACGAAATTCCAGTATGCCATGCGACCTTGCATTGCGCGCAGAACAGCTAATGACAACTCGGGCACTCTGATTTCACCACATCAGAACCTCCATCATCCAACAACAAGGCAGAGCAATCCTTGAAAGAGCAGTAGAATTTCTGCAACCCCAGAATCATTGATTCGCAAAGCGCGCTTTCCCATCGATCGAACACATCCCCGGGAACAATAGAACGACAAAACTGCGGTTCCAAAGCAGCTTGGCAGTTCATATCAGGGCATTTGTTTCTCCTTTCCTTTACGAGATGTCCTTGAGTTGACATGCTGATATGTCTGCAAATGCTCTATGAATCCAGATCGAGTGGTAGAAGAGATTGCAGAGGACATCAAAGCCTCTTGCAAGTGTAACTCTAATGCATATTTCTCATCTGATATTGGAAATACTTCATCATCGTCAAATAGGGCTGAGAAATAGAAATCATCGACCAAGTGAATGATATCATCACCATCATAGTCTTCTATTTTCACCATTTTTATACAGCTTCGGTAGAGACGATGAGAAGGGAGAAGCATTGGATAGATTTTATAACGCCATGCATAAGGAAGGTGGAGGATTTTGCCTTGACTAGCGGAGCCTAAGCATTAGGGTTGGAGTAATTAATGTTACCGGGGAGATGCAGTGTTTCGATTATGAACACATCGATTTCCCATGCAATCTCTTCCATTGGAAGAATTAATTGAAGTTTTATTTTTTTCACTTTTCTCAAAAAATATACTTCTACTCTGAGACTGTAACGATTGTTCATTATTCACACCCATTCGTATTCTATAGAAAATACTGTTGGAATTTCTTTTTTTAACAAAAAAATAACTCTTTTTAAACGGCAAATTTGGCTCAATATTGTTGTTGGAAAAAAAAATCTAATGTATTGCACTTTTTAGATTATTTTTAAATTTATTGTAGTTTTCACAATATATTTAAAGTCAAAATTAATACAATCTAACTTTAAACAATATTTACATTTTTATAAAAAATTATAGACGAGTGGCATGTAATCTGTCTTTAAACCGTGAAAATTTCAAAAAAGGAAAACTGGCTTCAATTTTTTTTCGAGGAAGAGAAATTATCTTCAATTTTTTATTAAAAAATATAAATATTGTTTAAAGTTGGATTATATTAATTCCGACTTTAAGATTACTGTAAAAATTGTAATAGATCAAAAAATAATCTTGTAAGTACAATACATTGAAAAAAAAATCCAACAACAATATTAAACCAATTTCCCCCTTTTTAATCACCCAACCACAACGTTAAAATAATATCATTCATAACATTCTTTTTATAAAAAACCATTATTTTGTAGAATTATATAATGAAATATATTGTTCAATTATTATATTATTCATGAAGATTACAAGTACGTTTAAGAAAACAGAAAGGCAGCATAATGAAAGTGTAGCAGTCGTATTTTCAATTTCAACTATTTTATTATAGGTAAACTATTTGAATTGTCACTTATATTTAGGGTTTGTATATTTTTTGTTACTGATTTTTAAATTCGACCGTTATGGTCATTTGTGTTTTCGATCTGTAAACTTATGATCATTGGGATGTTTGTTGTCGTTAAACGTTAACGGAAGGTTGATCTGGCACAATAAAAAGAAGGATAAATTGCATAGATATTCCCTAAACTATTACTTCACTCCTATTTTGACCACCAAAATAAAAACAATTTGTATAATTACACATTTAATCCTCCATATTTATATTTTTTACACCTTCTCCCCTCCAACATCTTCCATATTCTTGTTCATCTAACTCAATCCCTAATTTTTTACTATATTAATCCCCAATTCCAGTAGTTTACAAACTCTAAACATAACTGACCATAACGATCGAATTTAAAAATCGATGACCAAAAGTGTACAAACCTTAAACATAATTAAGTAACCATTCCAATAGTTCATCATTTATTATACCATGCCACCAACGCATGAGAGTGTGAATGTTTTTTATTGTAAAAAGTTGTATTAAATGATTTAACAGCTCATAAAGGTAAGTATGAATGTAGAACTTTTTAAATGTTGTAGATAAGAAATATTATTTTTTAAATAAAAATAAAAGAATAATAAATGTTGAATTTTTTTGAATGAAAATAAAAGTTGAATTATAAATATCAGATTAAATATAAACTTTATGTATTAAATTAGGCCCATTCGTTTGTATTGTACCTCGGCTGGTAAAAAAATATGTACCCAACGGGTTCTGATTCAATCATCCGATAGGGTCAGCTTTTGTACAAAATTTGTACCCAATGGGTTTGTTTAGGAAGAATCCGTTCGGTGATAATTATAAATAAATATATAATTAGATTTTGATAAAAAAAATAGCGTATACGATATTAGAATTATGACATTGAATTAAAATTTACTTTAATTTTGCGTTATTAAATTGAATAATCAATATTTTATTTTAAAAAAATATGAAAATAAAGATTGTGTTAAATTGGGTCGGGTCAAGATTTTAAGTTTCAAGTCGAAGTTGAATTTTATTATATTAGTATTGGGTGGACCTAAAACTCGTCTATACCTCTTCTCGTCTTTAATTGTACCATATGCTTATATGATTTTTATTTTTATTTCTTATGGCATATGTTTAAAATTTAAATCTGGTTTCTCTTAAATACAATGTTCTTTACTGTTGTAGTCAATACCCTTAATAATTAAAATTTGGGAAAATACATAGATGGTTATTCAATTTTTGTAAATTTTAATTTTGGGCAGCAAGAAAAAAAGTTTTAAAATTAGACGTTGATGTTAAAAAACTAATTTTCATTTTAGTTACCCACCGTTAAATTAAATAAACTTTGCTTTTGTTTTTGTCGGCCCAATTTGATTTTATTTTTATTTTAGTCATTCATGTTACATTTGATATAATGAGAGTTGTACGTGGATTTTTCCCCTAATAAAATGATTGAAATAGTTTTCAAAAGGGCGTTTTAACAGTGTCATTGAATCCATTTAACAAAGGAAGACATGTTTTTATATCAAATTTAGAACAACACACTAAACTCACAACAAAAAATGGATGGCCTAGCCCCTGCCTTTGCAACAACAACTATGTTACTGATCTCCACTTTAGTGACATTTCATCAACCCTCGATTTTCGTGATTATTTTAGACATTTTATTCGTGTATAAGTCATCATTATGTTCGACAAAGTCATATTCAACAACAATTTAAAAATTGTTGGATGTAGGAAATGTTAGAATTTAAGGTGCATTTGGTTCGTGTAATAAATGATATTACCTCATTTAATTTTGTAACATCATATGATGGAATAAAGAATTGTTAGTGACTAAAATGACAATAAAGTAACATTAATAACTAAAATGAAAATAAAATAAACCTAATTTAACGTCATGGTTAAAATGAAAACGGTTTTTAGTGGTGGCGTATAATTTGTACTAGTTGTTTTTGACCAAAATGAAAATTTATGAAAATTGCGTGACCATACAAGTTGACCATAAAAAGTCTGAATTTAGATATTCTGCAAATATTCTATAACCATTAGCAATTAGCCATGGGATTTGAGTGAGACGGTGAGGGGGGGGGGGGGACTTTTTAAATGTTTTCCTAATCTGTCACCAACCTGTTTGACTCATTCCTTTATGAATTGTATTATTACTATATTATTATTTTCTGAGTATTTTCCCAGAAATTAACCATATTATCATTGTAAAAACCTTTGATTTCCTTTGCCCAAATCTTCCGCTCCCCTGTTTCCTTGGAATCTTCCCAAAAGGAAAAGACAGACAGAGATTGAAGCAGAAGTTGGAAACGTCAAGAATTCGGAGGATACCCATTTGTTTGATTTCTCAAAGAAAACAAGAGATGCAAGAATCAAGCTAATGTGGTAAGCTGAAGAAGCAAAGTCAAGAATTTTGGGGCATGCCCAGAAGCTAGAATGCAGCCAAATCCTTGATTTTAAACCCAAAGATTCTGTGTATTTGCTTAGGTTTTATGTTATCATGGAACCGCCTTTATCACGATTAGTTCTCTTAAGTCTTGGCCTTTTTTTTTACAGTTTTTGCATATTTTGTTGAATCACAATCATCTAATATAAGTCCTCCTCCGCCTCCACCGCCCCCACCAGTTCCTCCTCCATCATCGCCTCCTGCAGCGCCTTCTCGGCCACCGCCGCCGCCAGCAGATCACCACCAGAATAGAACCAATCATCATAGTTTGCGGCGGTCACCACAACATTCACATAATCACAAGGTCAATACGGGGCAAAAGCTTGGGCTTCTGTTCATCGGCATTGCTATCATCTTGCAGTTTGGTGTTGTTGGGTTCTTGGTTTTGAAGAGAAGGCAGTTGTTGAAAGTCAATGGCACATACGAGACTTGCTCTTCTTCTTCATGAAATGTCCGCCAAGTTTTGGGGTTACATTTGCAATTCAATTAATTTTTAGGGGGTTCTTTTAAAGGATTGAGAAAAAAGAAACCATCTGATGAGCAGAGAAAGGGATTACGAATATTGCAGATATGGGTCCTTGTTGCGATCTTCTGTAAATTGGTACTTCTTTTATTTACCATTTTTTGTTTGTTTAAATTTTCCTTCTGTTTTGTCTGTTGATTCTTTCCCTGGATTGTGTCTAGCTTCTGTCCACTCGGATTGTTATTCTACAAAGCAGAAAAGCTTTCAAGCGTTGTTTGGGTTAATTATTACTGATTTTAGAAGAAAGGCACTAAAAACTGTTCTTTTGGATTACATATGTGAACGCTAGACCTTGGATAACTAGACTGCTTAATTATTAAGTGATGGGACTTAGATACTTAGGGCCCGTTTGGCGCCGCTGTTAAATCCTAGGTTTGGGTTGAGAAGCTGAAATTTTTAGCTTCTTCAAAAGCTGCGTTTACCACCAAAAATGGTGGAAAAGCCGAGTGACGAGGACCAAAATTGGTGAAAAAGTTGGGTGTTCGCCGGCTCTTCTCTAACAGCTAGGTGGAGAAGCAGCGTCGAACGAAGCCTTATTGCATTGAAAATTTCCTAAGGTTGTAAAGTTGCAGACCATTCATGATGTTGAATTGTTTTCATTGATTCTTTATAATAAAACTACATCAAGAAATCTGCAACATACCTAAAACAAAGCTGTTACATTTTGCTTGTCCCAGTCAAACAGGTAAAATTGCTATATCCATTCTTGATGGTCTTCTGGGTCTGCTTTCTAGTATTTCTACAAGTAATCATCAGTCTGAAAGGATGCAAGTTTCTGTACCAAATAATATGTTGGTTAGAATGGGGTGTTAGCTCAATATCCAACTTGATTATTGACAATGTTAGTTTTGATGTTATTGAAAGCTGAAACTACACTTATCTTTTCCTTTAAGATGTGATAATGTAAGAAAATAATTTTTTTTTTCAAAATTAAAAAGTTGTAAGCAGGACTGCTATTGAGATGACTGACACAAATCTTGGTTGAAAGAATTGGAAATACCAACTCTTGCTCCGTTTGGTGATTTGGTTGGCCTTCAAAGTAGTCAGTGGAGTAGCCTTTAAAGGAGGCCAATGACAATGTAAATTCGGAGAAGAAGCTCATTAAGACAAGAACCGAACTTTCCTAGATAGTAGATACCATCTGTTTTACAGGATGGGAGGAATTAGCTGGTGTGTTGTGGAAAGAGTAGATAATCTTTAGTTGATTGATGACAACTAATAAGTAACCGGTTGCCCAACTTTATTCTCTGCCTTTGCCCCCTTGCTTCTCTGGACGTGATGAGTCTGTTTATTTTATGAAGTTATTAATAACACTTAACGGAGGAGTAATGGTCATCAGGTGTCATTGACACCTAATCCATGTTTTAATAGCAAATCTTGTGGGATTATGGAAATCCACTTATTGGGGAAACGATTATGGACAGGGTCAAGTTCTTGAGGCAACCATACTTCTAGCTGAAGCCCCAGCACTGGAAACAGGGAGACCTCGGTTATACATGCGTTGTATCTCTTCCCCATACTCTGTCAAATACTTGTCCGGAATGGCTGGTGTTAGCTTTACCACATCACCCATCTTGAGCCTGCATGTAGGATCACTCACAGGTTCACGGTTAAGCCTCGGCCTCAACTCTTCCTTCACAGGAAACCCAAGTGGAGACCATATCGAGTTCCCCAGCCAAGCACTTTCCAGCAAATCCATCATTGTTGAGTTTGCAGGAAACTCTTGCACCGACGTCTGCAGTATTCACGAAATAGAAATATTCAGACCAAACCTCCAACTAATGCAAAGAGATCATTTGAGTATGGGGCACATAGTGACCAAGCCAACATGAACGTTTAAGAAACATACCTTGTCATTTCCCATCATTATAACAATGACAGGTCCATCGTGGCTGCAGTGAGGCATATAATAAAATGGGCAATCATCTGAATGCGTAGGGAATGTGCAGGGAGGTTTGAGGGAATCGCTATAGCCAATTGCTCATTGTTTCACAGTTCCAAGTCACAATCCATCGAGCCCACTCAACCATCTGAAGTACAAATGAAGAGTGCTTACACTAACCCTCCTTGTGTCTCCAATGAGAAGCAAAGCCAATCTCAGCTTGCAAATGCATCTCCTTCGTTCGAATTTGAACTTCAAATGGAACTGTGCCTTCACCTATCACTACAGTGTGCAAGGACTGATACCTGCAAATTAAGATGGTATTAGAAGGGACTTCTGCATTGATAACTTGCACTGAAGAACAATAGCAGGGAATATTAAGCTACAACATACCCGTTAAATTTCGGGCGAGTTATATAGTCCTTCAGCTTTCCAGGTACTTCAGCCCATAGCTGGTGTACAACTTTCAGTGCCTTGTAACAGTCGTCCACATTTTCAACAATAACACGTAGTCCACATATATCATGGATCTCAACTTTTTCCTGCAAAAACAAAATATTATTGCATTAACTATGTAGGAGTAATATTTATTAGACTAAAACATGAGGAAAAAATATGTTGCTATAATTGACACACATCAGCATTCACACTTCATTGGATACGGAAGAAGATATTATAAATTATCTTAGCAATTGATTAAAGCTCTATACGACCATAAAGATGGTTCAATGTCCCGCTGCTATAGATAGATACAGTACTGAAAGAGAGTGATAACATACTTCAGCATCCTTGAATAAATGCTATATCCCGATTGTGAACCCTCTCTATCCAATTTGTTCTATTCGCCAAGTTTCAAACACTATTTTAAAATTTTAACGCTTTATCTAACTAAACTAACTAGTAGTTAGTTCAATTCTTTTTTTTATCTATAAAGTAAATTATGAAAGTCTATAAATCCAATGAACATTTATAAAAGAAACAAAATTACCTTATTGTATTATTTATATACAATACTAGTTCTATATATATTATACTGTATGTACTCACATTGTAACTTGTATGTGGAAATAATAAAAATATATAAAAAGTAAGATATTAAAATAGAAAAATAAAATGTTGATTAACTATATATAAAGGCTTTTGAAAAGAGTAAAAAATAAGAGAAAGAAAGATCAACAATGGATACAATTTTATTTAAGTAAAAAAATTAATATAGTAATGTTTTTTTAAGAATAAACTAGTAATATAATCTTATAAATACATTATTTATTTACATTTTAATTTATTTAACTTTTTTATACAAATTATAATGCGTAAACTACTCATAACTCTTAATTGGAAACAATTGTCTCTTAAGTATACTCGAATCCAGTTTTTTAGATATTACAACAACAACGTTTTTCATGAAACTGATGTTCAGTCAACTAATTTTATTTAACAGTTTATGCGAATGAATTAAGTGATATCAAATTTGATTAAAAGTTTTATATTAATAAAAGAAGGTTATAAATATTGTTCAATTAGTGGGTAAACAGTACCAAGTATAAGAGCTTTACAAAAAATTCATAACATTAACGGGAAATGTGGCTTCTTTAACTGAAAATTTCTCTTGGGGGAATTCAGATTTCAGAGTCAAGAAAGTACACACTACCCAAAATATAGATGTGCTCTGCTTGAATAATAAAAAAAGAGTTATAAAATCAAAACAAAATCTAAAGAAACCAGAGTGGACAGGGCAGAGTCAATGGTCATTTCATCCTTAGTTAGTGCTACAGTCTCCCCTCGTGATATAGAAGGAAAGGCCTGGTGTGCTTGAATTATACTACACATCCACCCTTGCAATTGTGACCATTTCAACTTTTCTCGGCCATGATACTAACATTATAGGAACTGGTGGTGGTGATCGTCCCGATTCGTATTGTCAAGTCATCGTATTGAAATCTACACATCGACGAGCATGGAGGGGGATCACTTTAATAAAATATCTTCTATAACCTGACGAATTAAGAATGGAGAATGTGAAGAACTATCCAAGGTTAAATACAGTCTCGACGTCTTTAAAGAAAATGGATTTGCCGTCCTCCAAGGTGGCAGGAAGCATGAGAGCCTATAATTTAATATATGTATATTATATGTGGCCAGTCAAAGCCAATAACCTGGTTATTTAAACAGCGGACTTGTTTTAGATATACCACTGCAATTATTTAGTTTGAGCCGCATGTTTTGGATTTTGAGTTTTTGACACCTGATTTGCTTGTTGATGGTTTTCATACAAAACTCCAACTGTTTAGGTAGGTGTTTGATCAAGACGTGTATGTCTGTCTCTGTTTTATTTTAGGAAAAACCTTTGATATAAATTTTAGTTTATACGTGACTTTTAGTTTTAGGGGTTAGGATTTTAGTTTAATGTTTAAGGTTTAGGCGTTTAGGTTGTAAGGTTTAGAATTCAAGGTTAGTGTTTAGAATTTAAAGTTTAGGGTTTAGAGTGTGGGGTTTAGTTTTTTAGGGTTAGAGTTAGGAATTTAGAATTTGAGTTTTTATAGTGTAAATACACATACTTGTGTAAAATTAATTTTACACACCCGGTGTATCAAAGTTTTACCCTTTATTTTATATACAAATTGCATTTGCAGGAAATAAAAGAGTCTTCCTTCCCTGACTTTTTATACATCGCCTTAATTTTATATAATCCTATTATTCAATACTTTGAAAAACCTCTGGTTTTTTACATTTACCCTATTTTCTCTTATTTTTTATCCGGTTTCATTAATATATCCGAACTGTGATCCAGTTACAAGCAAGAAGAAGAGCCAATAGCAACGCGGACAAAAATAGTACAGGACTTTTGTAATATCGTAACTGCTCACAACATCAGCCAGTCCAGATTGCAGCTCCCAAGAAACCAGATATGAAACTACATAGAACCTTAATTTCAAGCATACGACTAAAAAAACAAACCAATGGACGACCTTATTTTCTGTCTTTCAATAATATGAACTATCGAATAGCTTTTCCGCCGATGCTTTATCCATTTTGCCGAGTCTTGAGGCTGCAGGGCCCAAAGTCGATCTACTTTCTGGTCAGAATGGAGACTTTGATTCCCAGAATTCATTATTTAAATGCAACGAGGCGTATGAGAGAATATTAAGAATTCTGGGATCGGTCTGCTCATCCATCTTTTGATCCAATCACATTTATTTATTATAATTATTCTTGTTTTTCTTTCCTGCTCAGCCTTATTTAAACCCCCTTCGAGCATCAACTGGGAACCTAACACACACACAAAAAGAAACAAGTTTCAATAAAAAAAATGAAGCTGAAAAGGTATTTGTCATGGAAAAATATCCTCCTGAATTGCATCAAACCCCAGGTGCCATCCTCGGTGCCAAAAGTTCATCCTTCGAAACGATGTTCTAGCCAAAGTCTATCACTCTCTGATATTAGCAGCTGTGACTCTCAGCTGCTACTAAGTGATCTGTCCAATTATCTTGTAAGCCTTCATGTGTTTACCCTCAAGGAGCTCGAACTTATAATTCATAAGTTCTCGAAATGTAATTTTATCGGTGAGGGCGGGTTTGGACCTGTTTACAAAGGGTTCATCGATGACAATCTCAGACCTGGTTTGAAGGCTCAATCTGTTGCTGTGAAGGTCCTTGATTTGGATGGCAAACAGGGGCAAAGAGAATGGCTGGTGAGCATTTTTAGGTTACCATTTCAATGTTGTTCTTGATGAATTTGTGTTAAAGATGGTAAAATATGAACCACTTATTCTGATTTTCGTTTTTTCACAGGCTGAAGTTATTTTCTTGGGGCAATTAAAGCACCCCCATCTGGTGAACTTAATTGGATATTGCCACGAGGATGAACAAAGGCTTCTGGTATATGAATACATGGAACGTGGCAGCTTGGAAAATCAACTATTTCAAAGTTAGTTTTGCTCTTCAGATTTTTTAACATTTGAATCAATATAATCTTGTACTCAGAACTGATAATTGTATAATTCTGGCCTTTAATGCAGGGTATGGTCCACCGTTGCCTTGGCTAACAAGACTGAAAATTGCTGTCGGAACTGCAAAAGGCCTAGCTTTCCTCCATGGAGAAGAGAAGCCAGTCATATACCGGGATTTCAAAACTTCCAACTTTTATTAGACTTGGTAAAAATACATCCCTTGGCCTTGCCTTAATATCATATAAGTTAAAGACTACAGAGAAACTGATAGGAATAAGGTTTACTTTATTGCCAGGCTTACAATGCCAAGGTCTCTGATTTTGGATTGGCAACTGACGGTCCAGGAGAAGAAGAAACTCATGTTACGACTTGCGTCATGGGCACCGAAGGCTATGCCGCTCCTGAATATTTATCGACAGGTACTTACAAGTTACAACAGTTCAACTTATTTCTGTTCTATTTATATTAGTCTTGATTTCATAATAATAAGAGTTCATATGAGCTAATGTGATTTGTGGTATTCCAGGGCATTTGACGACTATAAGCGATGTGTTCAGCTTTGGAGTGGTACTTCTAGAGCTGCTGACAGGGAGACGATCCATGGACAAGACCCGACCTGCTCGAGAGAGGAGCCTTGTGGAATGGGCAAGGCCTCTTTTGAAGGACCCTCATAAACTCCACGGAATAATGGACCCAAGACTCGAAGGACAATACTCAACCGAGGGGGCTAGGAAGGCTGCTGCATTAGCTTATCAATGTCTTAGCAACCACCCCAAATCTAGACCAACTATGCGCAACGTAGTCAAGGCATTACAGCCTCTCCTTGACTTCACTGACATCCCAATTGGCCCCTTTGTTTACGTAGTCCCAACTCATGGCAACGAGGAGCCAGTTGTTCAGAAGACTGAAGAAAGGTATGAATGAGAAGCAATGCCATGAAGTAAGAGTTGTGAAAAATGTTGGAGAAAATGAAAACGAAAACCGAATCCCTCACCGGAAAGGTCGAAAGCATAGACATCGTGTTAAACCAGCAAGGTCTCGGTCTAACTATTCAGACACTGATTTGTATAAAACTCTAGGGTCTAGTTTATATTCTGCCGAGTACTAGAGATACCAAGGAAGATATACCATACTTTTAATCACTGTACATTAAGATTTTGGTTTTTACCCCATTCCATTTTCTCCTTAAAGAGTCAATGAGATAATATAAATTCACATTTTTTTCGTTTGTTGTTAAACTTATCCTGATCCAGTTTTTTCCTCCCAGTGCTTCCTAGGAAAACCGTGTTGTTTCCGCATTGAAAAAACACACGCCATTTGTTAATAATATATATGCTACAATGTTCTAACATTTTCTACAATAACCTTAGCTGGGTTTCTCTAATCAAACTCTTGACTTTCCCTGAAACATTCTTCTTAAAACCAATTGGCTGCAATTCACTGTTTTTTGTGATCTTGTTAATTAGTGCAAATATACCAAAATTTGTCCTGGATTTTATGTAAAAATCGGCGTTGGCTTCGGGTGTGGAATTGTGAATGGTCAAATGTTTCCATCCCACCATACTTAAGAAATAGCCAATAGCCGTAATATATGACTTCCACTTTATTTCATTCGACTTGATTTAAAAAAATCAAATTGAATTATGATAATAAAATGTGAATAGTTAATTTAACTAATTTGATTTTTTTTACTCAATTCGATCAAATACTCGCCCTTCACTATAATGGTCCGATAATCTATATATATATATATATAAAAATTTAAACTATAATAATTATAGACATGACTCACGCATAACAAAAATAAACATAGGATGAGAACTCACATGAATGCATGATATTCACGTATAGTGAAATTCAAAGCCAAATATAAATATGATATGAACTAATATTAATGACCACTAAATTCCAAATAATAAACTATACCGAAATCTTTTAACACGAATTACATCAGAATTTTTTTATCAGATTAAATTTCACATTAAAAATCGAAAAAAAAATATGGAAGTTATTATTACACTTGAACTCTGTCTTTATACTTTTAATTTAATTATTAAGTATAATCAAACATATACTATTAATTTGTCTTAATTGATGTGAAAAGAGTTGAGTGTTTTAAAATATATTGAAAATAAATCAATAAAATAAATAGTAATTATTTGATGCACTTTAGTATAAAGTTTTTTTTCACAAGCGAGCTTTTAAAGATGTCACGTATTTTTCTTAGGGGTCTTATACTCTAATCCCTAAATTCTAAACTTTAAACTATACAATTTATTTCTAAACCCTAAAACTTAATCACAAATATTAAAACTCTAACTTTAAATTCTAAACCATATAAATCAAACACTTGTAAAAATTCTTTTTCATCGTCGGTCTGTAAAATATTTTTTGAAATATTGAGTGTGGTATAAATAATAGTAGACGATGTAAGTAAATATATTTAATAATACTGAAATACAATAAAAATATACTTATTATTTATCTAATAAAATAATAAATTGTTAGCTTATATTTTGTTTGTAACTGAAGACCTACTTAAGTTACATGTAGGCCGTGTGTGTCGAGGCGTAGTCCTACTCCTAGCTCTAGTTGACTACGTTATACGTGTATAAATACACTAATTCAAAGGCTTATTCTCAAGTTAAAAAAAAAAAAGAACGAAATCAAATTCAAGGCTTCGTCTTCAAGTTTCTGATTTCCTCTCGCGCGCTCCTTTGAACCAAAATCTCTCCCAATATCAACCGACGTGACAATGGTAGATGCGGAAACCCACGTGCCTTCGTCGGCGGGTACCATGGAACTCAAACGACTTGAGATAAAGAAGTGGAGCGCTGTCGCTCTCTGGGCATGGGGTTTGTAACTTCTATGTTCATGAATTCTAATGTGTTTTTTTGTTGGGTTGGTTGAAGTTTAACGTTGAATTGTTTGGTTCCGGTGAACAGATATCGTTGTTGATAACTGCGCAATTTGCAGGAACCATATCATGGATCTTTGTAATTTCTTCGTTTTGTTTATTTGTTTCTTTAAAGAATTGGGTTGATTCTAAACTAGATGCATGTTTGGGTTAATTAGGCATTGAATGTCAAGCCAATCAAGCCTGTGCCACAAGCGAGGAGTGCACTGTTGCATGGGGTAACAAATTTATCTTTCAGATACCCTCGTTCTGTTTCGTGATTTTGGGTTAATTTTTTTTCTTAATATCTGTAAACTTGTTTCTCCATTGTTAACATTGTCAAATATGTAGTGCTAGATTTGTTTAATTTGAAACTTAGCTTAATTCTTTGGGGTTCATATAATATGTGATATGATTGGTGGTTTTCCTGCTTGCTTTTCATTATTTGTTTATTTTGATTCTAAACCTGAACTGTTTGCTGGAAAGAGTGTTGCTCTTCAGAGTGTGGCATAGTATTAATTATACTTTATGTGTTCTAGTCATTGGTGGTGGGTAAATCGTGCATTGTAACATTGTTAAAGCTTCATAATTGATCGATTTCTTTGCCACCCGGCTTGGAAATCGACATGCTGTGCCGCAAGGCACTCTCTTGTTGCTTCGCCGCAGTTATTAATGTTTGATAATGAGATAGTAAGTAAACTTACTATTGCTTTATGCAATCTAAACTGATAATGCCACGGCATCTTGAAGCTTCTTTGGCTCGAGATTGCAGGGTTGGAGTTGTTCATCCTATCATATTAACTATAGTTTTTGTCTTATGCATTCCTTGTTCAACTTAGACCACTTTGTCTCAGACTATGGATTTGGATCTGCTTCATTTTTTTATAAAGTCTCTCAATCATCTCACCATGTAAATTTGTCCATTGTGTTTGAATAGGTGTCTGTAATCACGCCTTCCACTTTCACTGCATCAGCAGATGGCTGAAAACTCGCCAAGTTTGTCCACTCGGTATGCATTATAGTAGTCTCTTAATATTTTACTATATTTGATGCCTGAGGTATCATGTTCTGGCATTGAAATTCTCTCTTCTACAGATAACAGCGAGTGGGAATTCCAAAAGTACGGCCATTAGAATCCACGCCATCAATGTTCAAGCCTCAAGTAATGGAGCTTTTCTTCTTCTTTTTGGTGTTACCTTGAAGTTAAAGAGGACACAGTTTATATTTTTATATTCAAGTAGATTCCAAGTGTGGAGTTTTCTGAATTTGCGGCAATAGATCAAGCTTTCAACCTTACTGTGAAATTTTCTTGCAATTGTTTCGTCTTTCAAACTAGTCTAAACCATTGTTCTCATTTGATTTTGCTTTTGCATCTATTGGTTGCAGACTGGACTAATATTTTAGAATTTAGACTTTTAACTTGATTGGAATTTTGACTATTCAAGGTGGGATTGAATGCGTTTGGTCAGAGGGCAAATTTTACTCGTTGAAGACTATTAGGGGTAAAATAACTTACGAAACTATTAAATATCTTAATTAATGTAAAACAACAATATTTAAAAAAACATCTTAATTAATGTAAAACAACAATATTTAAATAATTAAACTATGTAAATTGTTTTGCTATTAAAATTTAATAATGATTGTAGCGTGATAAAGATTTTTTTTATATATATAAAATAAGTAAATGTTTATTAAGAAGAAACTTACGAAAATGTCGAATAAACAATACATTCATCTATAAAAAATTTAAAAAAATACATATTTTTTCACCTAAAACACAATGACACCCATCGTGTATCGAACGATGTAAACGAAATCAATTAAAATCCTTTTTAGGCTAATTTATTGAGCCGGACTTTACTCAAGGAAATAGAATTAAAAAAGCCCAACAGAAGAGAGCCCCCACGATTAGGGAGAAGAAAAAGGGAAACCCGTAAAGAGACCCCAAGAAAAAATAAAAGAGAATTGCGGTGAGCGTGGATCGAACACGCGACCTTCAGATCTTCAGTCTGACGCTCTCCCAACTGAGCTATCCCCGCAGATGCATCTTTATGCACAATACAATTTAAATAACATATACAGTCAAGACGTTTTTCACATGAATTCTTTTATGCGGGCACGGGCGCACCGCTGATTACTGAACGCTGGATAGCTTGTAATTTAAACCCAAACTTACCTAAACCTTTGCCCCAAGGAAAAAATTGAAATAAATTTGTACTTGGATAATCCTTAATAAAATTGTTACATTTTTATAAAGAAAACATAAAATTTTAATAATTTAAATTAAAAATTGCATGACTCAAATTTATAACTCTTTAAAATATATAAAATATAATTAACCAATAAGTATCTTAGTGGAAAAGCGGGTGATGTTTATCATAAGAGACACGGGTTCAAATCGCTTTGTCTACAAGGTGTATGCGCATCGTCAAAGGGTTAAGAATATCCATGAGCAGACACTACATTGTAATCACATTTAGACTATTTTAAAAAAAAATAAAAATGATAAAGGTAGTCAATATAAAATTATCATTTCACATTTTCATCTTTCATACCGAGCAAAGCCTTAATAAAATATAGTTCGAAACGAAATGACAAAAATTTAATGATAGATAATTCTAGGTTTTTATTTTTAATAGTGCATTTTTTAGATAAATAAAAAAATTATAATTTTAAATTATTATATATGTTTCTTTTTAATTATAAGATAAAACTTTTTTCATTATTTTTTTAATTTCAAATTTGACAGATTGGTTTTTATTTTAAAATAAAATATAGATAATAAAATAGTAAAAATAATATTTTTATATTTATAATTTGAAAATTAGTAAATGTTTTAAGGCTTTGTAAATAGATTAAATTTCCAAATGTTAAAACTTAAAATTGTCGGATCTTGTGTTTTCGGAAAATTAGTACTTTTTTGTACGATAGAACGTGTCTTAGTTGAAGCCTTGCATTTATGGCCATAAAAATAGTTCAAGAGAGCGAATGTGATACCTACCTTCTGAAGCCAGAAATTAGGGAAATAATAGCAAAAAGGAACGACGCCTGAGAGATTCGAACTCTCGCGG
This sequence comes from Hibiscus mutabilis, assembly GCA_019671005.1. Classification (NCBI taxonomy): domain Eukaryota; kingdom Viridiplantae; phylum Streptophyta; class Magnoliopsida; order Malvales; family Malvaceae; genus Hibiscus; species Hibiscus mutabilis. The sequence continues at coordinate 6,695,608 of CM033748.1, read as the reverse complement.
GGAAACCCCATGTACTTAGCAGGCACACGCCTTAACCACTCGGCCAAAGCGTCGCAGTTTAAATCCTTATAAAGGAAATATAATTAGTCACTTTACTACCGATTCCACGTTGAAGTCTCTGCCGACTTATCCCCGGCAATTAGGCTAGCCAAGTACCTCTACCCGTATTGTTACTATTAGCAGATGACAGATGGATAGTGGCCTTCTATAAATAACCTTTCAAATTTTTGTGGATTTGTTGAATTGTTATCTAGTGGTAAGTTTAAATTTTATATTTTCAATTCTTTTCAAATACATACATAATTACATTAAAACCTTAATTAATTTATATATAATGTACGTGTTTATTTTTCATAATTTATATTAGGGTAAACTACGCCAGGTACCACCAAATTATTGGGGTGACCCATTTTTACCATCAACCTTTCAATTGGTCCTTAAACTATCATTCTCATTCTAAATTAGTCCTTAAACTTTTAAATATTCTAATTTCATCCCCAAACTATAACTCTCATTTTATATTGGTCCCCAAACTTTTAAATGTTCCATTTTCATCCCAAATTATGACACTCATTCTAAATTGGTCCCTAAATTTTTGAATATTTCAATTTCCTCATCGAATTATCATTTATATCACATCATATTATTACATAATACACATTGGTGTTTCATGACAATTAACAATTTTTATAACGGTTTTATTAACGTATAATATGATTAGCATATACTGATAATTTAGGAATGAAATTAGAACGTTCAAAAAGTTTGAGGACCAATTTATAATGAAAGTCGTAGTTTGAGGATGAAACTGGAATTCTCAAAAGTTTGGGGACCAATTTAGAATGAAGGTCATAGTTTGAGGATAAAATTATAATATTTAAAAGTTTGATGATCAATTTAGAATTATGAACATAGTTTTGGGATGTGTGGTGCAATTAACTCTTTATATTAGGGTAAACTACGCCAGGTACCACCAAATTATTGGGGGTGGCCCGTTTTTACCATCAACTTTTCAATTGGTCCAAATTTGCCACCAAACTTTATTTTTTGACTTGTTTATACCACTGAGCCATTAACTCTTTAACGGCGTAATGAATTGCATGCTAGATCAAAACGACGTCGTTTTGGTGCCATTATTTTGATACTAAATGGCCAAAAACTTCGTTGTTTTGCTGGAGGAAAATATAGAAAAATATGCACTCAATGGGATTTGAACCTGAAAACTTTAAAATCAAAGTCAAACTCTTAATCACTAAGCCAACTTAACATCTTTATTTGTTTTTCTAACACGAATAATATATATTCCAAACTGTCGTTTATCATATAAATAATATTACTCTATATAAATATATTATTTCTAATTTAAATATATTAGTATACATGCATTAATATATAAATAATAAATAAATAAAAATATATACATATTTTTTATATTATAGATAATATTAAATATGTAAATAGATACATATATTATTATAAAAATTAAAAGACTAATTTTCAAAATCTTAAAATTTTCAAAAAGCCTAAAATCTTAAACCCTAACCCTAAACTATAAACCTTAAAACCTAAAATTTTATTATAAACAAATAATGTTAAAATATATAAACAAATAATATATTATTATAAAAACTAAAAAACTGATTTAAAAAAATACAAAATTTATAAAAAAAAACCCAAAAATCCACCAAAACCCTAAAATCTAAACCCCAAATCCATCCATTTTGGCTGCTAATGGGTTTATGGTTTTAGGTTTTAGGATCTATTATTTGGGATTTTAGGGTTATAGGTTAGATTTTAATGTTTTAGTGGATTTTGGGTTTTTTTTTGTAAATTTTAGATTTTTTTAAAATTGGTTTTTTAGTTTTTATAATAATATATTATTTATTTATATATTTAATATTATTGATAATATAAACTTTTATTTAATATAAATATTTTATTTATTAGTTATATATATATTAATATATTATTATATGTATATTAATATTATTTTTATATTTATATTATTTATATAATAAAATAAATTGAATTAACCTCAATTGTAGTTTGGAATACATATTATTTGTGTTGTAAACAAAATAAAGATTTTAAGTTGGCTTAGTGGTTAGGATGTTGTCTTTGATTTTAAAGGTTTTAGGTTCAAATCCCATTGAGTCCATAATTTTTCAAGTCATCATGCGGTTAAAAAGTTAACGGCGTTGTGGTTAAACAAGTTGAAAAATAAAGTTTGATGGTAAATTTAGACCAATTAAAAGGTTGGTGGTAAAAGCGGGTCACCCCAATAATTTGGTGATATTTGGTGTAGTTTACCCTTTATTTTATAAATAAATTCAAATCTTTATATTTGTATCTCTAAACATAACATTAAGTTCTTTGATTGATGATAAACCAATCGATTAATTGAGTTAGTTTAGGTTGAGTTGTATTAGTTTTACTTGTTATCCATATTATTTTAAGCTTTTAAATTAATTAGTTAGTGATAAAATAATCAATTAAACAAGCTGCGTTAGAATTAAGTTGAATGAATTTATTTATTTATTTTGACAATAGACCTAAAAAATCAAACCAGTACATCATTCAGAAAATATGATTTTTTTTAAGTTTAAATAATTCCCAGTGAATTTCTTCTAAAAAAAGAGAATCATCATTTTTAAATTGATTTGGATAAATTCAGATTATTGACATTTTATTATGAAATTGTGACCTGTAATGGAAAAGAAAAAAGTTTCAGGTGATTGTGGACAAGTCATTGAGTTCGTCACATGAAAATAAATCCCATCCTTCAACTTCAATCCTGGAAAATGTGGCAATTATTGAACTTTGTTTTTCATTTCAAATTGGTCCTTCATATTTTATCAACAAAATACAACCATTGAGTTATGATGATAAAAACTGCAAATACATACTGATAAAAAAGATGCAGCACCCCATCGTTTAGCTATGGCTGATGATGGGTCCTTCCTATTTTATTTACAGCATCTTACAGTCTGCAAATCAAACGGAATCTTTCAGTCCATCAACCCACCTAACAGCTACCGGACTCCTCACACGATGAACTCTGTCGAACCACTCAATCGACCCGAATGCTGAACTTACAGCAGACAAGGCCAAGCCATTACTTGCAAATGTGACCTCGTAGCTCAGCGTTTGGGTTTCACCGCTGAATTCGAGCTTACTCGGGGAAACGCTGATTTCAACACCTGGTGGAGCATTCACCTTAGCTTCATAGATTGCATCAGGTGAAGTTCCCACGTTCTTCACCGTCCTTTCATATTTAACTACAAGGTTATTAGAATCAAAAACAACAGAGAATGATGGGTAATTAAGGTCGCCTGGTGTAGCCAATTTCCCTTCACATGTATCTGAACTAGTAGGACCTCGGACAAAAACTGCAATCTGGTTTATGTCATAGCCAATGGAGCAAAGGAATGCAACGTAGTCGTTATCATCGATATCGTATACCAATCCAGGGTCGAGAGCTCGGTTGGGATCGACATGGCCGGCTCCATGAACAAAAGGTGATGATTCTTCCCCGGTTGCAAGATCCTTGATGGTACTTCCCGAGTTATCTAAAGTATAAGCGGTTGTCATCAAGGCAGATTTTATGGCAGCAGGTGACCAATTGGGGTATGCCTTTTTAAGCAGAGCAGCAAGTCCACTAACATGAGGGCATGACATTGAAGTACCTGAAATTATGTTAAAAGCAACTCTTCTTGGATCGATGTCCAAATCCGTTGGTGCAGCGAAACCAGTCCATCCAGCCAATATATTAACTCCCGGAGCAATGACATCTGGTTTGAGAATCTCCGGGGTCAAATGGTTTGGACCGCGGCTTGAAAATGCGGCAACCTTCGGAGCTGGTGGTGAAGGGCCAATCACCGTTCCACGGAACAAAATTGTAGCCGTTGGAAACTGACTCATTTTGACGTACTTCCGGATCTCATCAGCGGCTATCTCGCCAACTTCGGTGGCGGGAATGAGATGAGCATCGGCGAGGAGTTCTTCACCGCTCTCAGCCGTGTTTGCCAGTATCATTCCTAGCCCACCAGCGAGCTTCACCGCAGCTCCTTTTTCGACTCTAGCGTTCCCTCCCCTGTCACAAACAACGATTTTGCCTTGAACCTTGGATGGACTTATACTCCCAATATAACAATACCTGTTTCCAACATCAGCAGCATAAACCAAACGAACCTTGAAATCAGGTAAAGGGAGACCATAGTACAGTGAAACCCCACCAAAAGTCCTATTATCACCGAGAACCACATCGGCAGGAAACTCCCGGTCGATCGTAGAAGCCCCGACGGTTAGAATCCAAGGCGCGATGTTAGTAGCGGTGTACGGACCAGGACCGGAATTCCCAGCAGAACAAGAAACAACAATACCATGGCTCGAAGCACCAAAAGACCCGATTGCTATGGAATCATGGTCATATTGAGGAGCATATCCAGTGGCCCCCACGGATAAAGAAATCACATCGACCCCATCCGCAGTTGCTTGGTCCATAGCCGCGAGTATATCGGAATCAAAACAACCCAAGCTCCAACAAATCTTGTAAGCAGCAATCCTAGCTTTTGTAGCCATACCACGGGCCTCCCCTCTTGCAAATCCGAAAAGGCTGGCGTTAGAGACCACAGATCCAGCAGCAGTTGAAGCAGTATGTGTGCCGTGGCCTTCAGTATCCCGTGGAGACTTGGATTCTTTCGCTTCATCCATTGGACGTCCAAGATAAGACTCATAGCCTCTGTGAAAGGCTCTTGCACCGATCATTTTCCGGTTGCAAGCTGAAGCAGGGAAATCAGGTCCCGATTCACATATACCTTTCCAGGTATCGGGAACAGGGGACAACCCGTAGTCGGAAAAACTGGGACGTTCCGGCCATATTCCGGTATCCAAAACTCCGATTATAACACCATCGCCATAATAGGAGTTTTGCCAAAGACCAACACCATCGGAAAGGCCTAAAAAGTGAGGGGTATGAGTAGTGTGGATCTGACGAACCTGGTCGGGAACCACTGAAAGGATTCCGGGGAGTCCCCTGAGTTTATCAGCCTGAGAAGACGTGAGGCGAGCGGAGAAGCCATTGATGACGAGTTCATATGCGTAGAGGAGGTCAACGGGGTGAGAGGAAGGAGGGAGAGAGCGGAGGATGGAAGAGTACCAGTGATGGTGAGAGGAGAAGAGGGAAGGCTTGTGTGATTTTGACACGTGGATGATGAAGTTTTCAGGACGGTCTGATGATAAGGAAGAGGAGAAAGGGATGGAAAGAAGAGAAAGGAAGAAGAAGAAGAAAGAAACAGCCATGGAGATTGGTGGGAGTTAATTCTGTTCCAGGGAAATTGGAGGCGACAATTGTTAGGGTTCAGTCCCAAACGAAAGAACAAGTCGGATGTACAGTAGGAAATAGCGTCTAGGGTCATATAGGCCACGTTGCAATCCGACAAAATCCTAGAATAGATATTTATTTAAAATTGGTGAGACTTGGATTTCAAAAGTAGCTGCCATTTCCTGGTGGGTCCATAGATCATGCATATTGCCTCTAAAACCCAACAGATAGGTAAATGATAATATCAAAATTACTCTTGCCGAGAGAAGGAAGGTTCGAGGAGGTTGGGTCAATTTGGTGATTTTTATTGATGGGAGAAGAGTGAAAGTTGCTAGGCTACAATGATGAAAAATCTTCTGGATGATGGATGGTTCATAAGTATGCCGAATCACTAGTTAATGAATTGCTTGAGATGATAGACTTTGATTTTGATTTAATAGGAGTGATCTCAACTCAAATTATATTAGTTAAAAGGATAGATTAAGAATAGCTATGCAGCTTTTTGTTAGCTTTATGTCTATGAGCACTGGATACAAGAAAGCTGAGGAGTCATGTGGTTGCATAGTGACCGCATCTCTCAGGCTGCTTTTCTTATAATGCATTAATGATTTATAATCTCTCTGCATTTGTGGGACCAAAGTTCCCAACAACTTCCAAGTTGCATGGAACGGTTGATATTACACAGCTATGCCAATTGCCAATGCGCGTCATCAAACTGAAATATGGGACTCCATTCCACATTTCATAAAGTAACGGAAACCAACAAATTTTGCAGCTGATTCAATACAATATATGCTTATATCACGTCTTAAAAACTGAGTTTTAAACATCCAATATACAGCTCAAATGACAAGTTATCCATCCCCTTACCCATTTCTATTCCACTAGATTGACATATTTTCAGCATTCATGTTGCACCTCTGTTTGGATTGATATTTTCCCCGTTAGCCCTAATTTTCTACAAATGAAAGCATTGATAGGAGCTTATGGAAACAGAGATAGTCAAACTTCACACCCTTATTCAAGATGTGTATATGCACTAAACATTTAATACCTCATTTTCTCAAGGATAAATACCGGGAAGAATCTCTCATTATATAGGTAAATAGATTCACCCCCCAAGGGCTAGTTGAAGTACAATCTTGCCTCTATCCTTGTACGATCATTCGACTGGTTTTTCAAGTATAAGGGCGGGCAGCCGGAACATTAAACATGACTCAGTTCAAGAGAAAGGGGAGAGAGAATACAGTTGTAGTGGAAGGCTCATTGTGTCCAGAGATACAACGGCTTTCTCTGCCATAGAATTAGGTTGATATAAACGATCCTCCTAACTACTACCAAAACAGAAATCAACTTAAACCGCAAAGTGATAGAAATCCCATAGCACTGCTCAACCTGAGAGAAAGAAATATCATATAGAGCATTATAAGACCCTCTCCTAAAATCTTGTCAGGCCGCATGTCATTCCGAGGCAAGACTACGAGTGCCCAGATTAGTCCTGACATGAGAAAGCCTGTGGTATAGTACAAGCTGCTATCCAGTTGAATCAAGTACGGAGAAGGACTCTTAGACCAAGCTCCGAGCAGCATCGAGATACCCAAACCAACAAGTGTGTCGACCATGGGACCTGCATAGTAGCCAGAAAAGGCAATCTGTACACCATCATCCCCATTCATTGCTAGTGCAACATTCGACACCAAATCACCCATTGAATTGCCCCACGCCAAGATAGTTACTCCAAGAATGGATGGATTAATTCCAAAAATCACACCAAATGCTACCAATAGAGCAACAAGCTCATTAGCAATCATATAGAACCAGACAATGCTCATAAGAAATCCACCTAATACCCAAGGAATTAAGAACCTCTGAGGTGGATGATCAGTTAAAGTATGCTGACATGCAAGAATACCAAGAGCAGAACCAACCGCAACACCAACACACCATGCAATCACGCGGCTGTAAGATTCCACATCACCTTGGATATTCCACAGAAAAGCCATTAGAATGGGAGCCAATGAAGCACTAGCTACAGCATATGGTTTTGACCATGATTCCTGCTCGACTAAAGGGATTGTTAGCCGCCTTGGAACTAACAGAGGCAATTCCAAGAGCGAAATTAACTTGGAACATGAAAATGATGAGTCATTAATTTCCGTACCCTTTTCTGTCCAACCCCATGGAGGCCTTTCTTCATCAGCTGAATTAAACTTCATGAAGTTGTTTGAATATACGGCCACATTTGAAGCCCACATCCACTGTGGAAGGGAACTAGGGAGTTGGGGTGGATCATTTTCGATGTCCATATGAAGCAGAGAACTATAAGCAAAAATGTCATCTTCACTTCCTTGTAAAAGTGGACTTCCTCGGACAGGAAGCAAAGGTGTAACGGCATCCAGATTAAACCCCCTTGCATGTTTCCTCAGAATCTCATTTGCGGCCACATAAATTGCATATCACATATATCATGACAAATGCCAAGGCACCAGCGGCACTGACCGTACCAATTACCAATACCGTCATAAGTGAGACGAGTGTAAAAAGGAAGAAACAGATATCTCTAATAAAGCATCTTTTATCAATCTGGATCCTCTTCTCCGCTACACAGAGGGAGACAGTCCCTACAACAACACAAGTAACAAAAACTGCTCCACCCAACACACTATTAAGACCCACTTCACCCGTATATGTGCCCAAAAATGCAGCAATACTCGCAAACACATCAGGCGCCCCATTTCCCAATGGTAGGAGTGCAACCCCAGCAACAGTTGGAGGCAACCTAAGCAGATGTGAAAGCTTCTCCAATGAACAGCAAAAGTAATCTGCTGCAGTGTTGCCCGGTAGATAAAACAAAGCAGCGAGCCAAAGACCCAATATAGCATAACCTGCTATCCTAAATTCTCCACAACTACAATAGAAAATTTTAATGTAATCAAAGAGTCCATCTGAAGAACAATGCGGATTAACTTTCAAGAACTCACATTGATTAGCAAAACCCTTGTGATCAAACAATCCAGAACACAATGAAGGGATGCTCAAGCTTACATTTATGTCCTCTTGAGCATTCTTAACAGCTGAATTTGATGAATTCGCATCAAGTTCCCTAACTTCTCGACGAATTACACTAAAATGATCAAACCCATCAGTGAAACTAGTTCCATGAGTCACGTGATTAATAAGCCCAGACGATTGGCGAATATGAGGGTTCCTTAAGAAATCAGACCGGGTGTAGAATAAGAAAAATAAGATCAACGCAGATAACCCATTAAAAATTCCATGAACTTTGGGGGTTTTTTGTAGTATAGAGACAAGGATTCCTCATTGAAAATCTCATAATCTAATCTAAAACATGAAGCTATCGTAAAATTCATAGAAAGTGGTCCAGTAAAAAAACGATATTATTCATCTTAAGAGATCCGAGTTCAAATCGCTTTGCCTGTGAGATACATGTGTATTGTCAAAATGTTAAGTATATGTATGAACATATACTTTCTTGTAATCAAAAATATATATTTTTTGAATAAACTACTTAAATATAATTTCAAATATATATAAATAACAGTACAAATAATTTTTAATATTTTAAATAATAAAACATTATTTCAAATTAGTTTAACTAATTTAAAAAAAATTAATGAACTTTTGAACGATTTCATAAATATTTGGTATTTTTCTTTTTTAACTATTGATATTAGACTATATTATTGTAAATTCATAGTTGGAATTAAAAGTTGAAATTGAGTTTTTTTAAAGAAATAAAATATGAATAATCTCAATCATAAATTTAAAGTCATCCAATAATTTAAAATTAATATAATTTTAATTTCTAACACTATATAAATAAATCCTACACAACACCATATATTTGTTTATCTTGAGATAGGGAAATCAACCAATATAAAAAACATTTGGGGGGGGGGGGGGGTGAATCATTCACAAATTAAGCAAAATGACATAATTTATACATGCAAAATAAAACAGAATAAAAGTTTGGAGAAAGAGGGAAGGAAAAAAAATAAGAAAAGAAAAAATAAAAAACAATGCGCGATCAATTAAAGATTACTGTCTTCACTATCAATAAAAATAAAAAATAAAAAATGACAGAGATGAGAAAGAGAGTGAATAAAGAGTAAGAAAAAGAAAATAAAAACCTAAATTTAAGTCAGATATTACAGTATAAAATATTTTTGTTAAATATAACTTAGAAACATTAATCAAATAAATGTCATATTAATAACATAAATTTTTAATTTATTTTAATTACTATTTTATTTTATATTTGATAAATATGCAACGAAACTTGTCTCATTTCTATGTTTTTTACATGTAAATCAGTCCAATTATACATGTGATTACTACTGGTTCAATGAACTTTTTGCAATTAAATGAACGGAACAAAAAATTCATCTCAACTTAAAAAAAAATGTTACAAACAAAATTCTAATATTATTATGTGCTTTATTTAGGTATAAGATTTTAAGTTTTAAAATTTATGAATTAATATTTGAAAAATATTTTGATACACAAGCTTGTGTAAACTTTTAATTTTAGGGTTTAGAGGTTTAGATTGTAGGGTGTAAAATCTATGATTTATGGTTAAAATTTAGAGTTCAGGGTTTAGATTTTAGGGTTTAAGTATAGGGTGTTAGGACTAGGAGTTTATAATTTAAATTTTATAGTTTAAATATGAAAAGTTATATAAAAAAAATTTACACAGCTTGTGTATCAAAATATAACCCTTAATATTTATAGTTTAGAGTTTAAATTCATTCAAATAGGATTTAAAGTCTAATATAAAACTACTCGTAGAATTGTTTTTAGTACAACAAATCAAATAATAACTCCATGTTTAATAGCAATCTCAATTTATTTCATTTTCTTATTAGGTAAAGATATTTATATTTTTAAAATAAGTGTCGAAATTTGAAGTTATATAAAATAAAATAATATAAATATTTTTGGCTGCGAGTCAATGGATTTCAATTTATTTCATTTTTATAGGAAAATTGTGCACTTTATATTCTAAATTACAAGTATAAGTTATGTTTTTATCAAATATTTTTAAAATTGATCATTCATATAATTTTTTTAAAAGGTGATGTTTAATTAATTTGAAGTTTGAGTATTTTATTTTATTTATAATTTGAATATTTTAATTTTATATTTTTTTGGCCAAGTATCTAAATTTTTCATTCGATTGAAATTGTTGAAATTATAATGTTTTAGTGCATCGGTGTAATTGGTTTAGGTATTGTATGAATTTTATGTCAAAATGGAATTAGAAATTAAAAAGGAAATCCAAAAAATTATTCCGAAATGAATCCAATTTCCACCATGTTAAACCCCACGACCTAATTCCCAACCCATTTTCCATCCGTCTCTAATTTTCCCGCATTTTCTCTCCTTCTCTCTCTCTCTCTTCCGGCGAGATTGGATCTGAGTGCTCTGATATATATTTTTTACTCAAACACCACTTTGTCCCTTCAAACCGGAAGAGAAAAATAAACCCCAATAACTTAACTTCCGAGGGTTTTCCACTTAGGTTTTCTTCTTCTTCTTGGATCTAGGATTATTGGAATCTTTGGTTTTGGATAATTCGTGATATTCACGTCTTTGGGGTGCTTTTGTTTTTCTGGAGTGGGTTTATATTGTTAATTTTTTGGAGCCCGGGGTTAGATTATAAAAGGGGGAATTCTAAACAGCCAATGCCATATTTTGGTAATTGGTATTTGAAAGGTCTATTTTTTCCGTAAATTTTTTGGAGATACCGAAAAAAAGCGATCAATGTCTTGGGCAGGCCCTGAAGACATCTACCTCTCTACTTCGCTTGCCAGTTATCTTGACAGTATGCTCTTTCTCTTGTCCTGAGATTTATTGTTTGATGCAAATATAGTTTTCTTTTGGCATTGACTTTGAGTTGTTCTAGTAGGTGTAGTTGTTATGTCTTATGTTTATATTGCTGATGGGTTGTTGAAATCCTAGTTGTATGCTTAATCTCGTGTAGGTTCTTCATTTAATTGTTTATTATTCTGCAATCCATTGTGGATTTTGGATTTTGTTTATGATGTCTGTTAGGAATTAGGATGGTCAATGTATTAGTTAATAGTTAACAAGCATTTAGTGGAAGCTATTAGTTAAAAGATTATTTTTTTCTATTAGAGTTAAGTAGGACGTGAATACATTTTTGGGATTTATGTGGAAGAAAACTGATTTTTTTTCCAAGTTTCAACGAATTGACCAGTTGCATGACTATTTGTATCGATAGTCATTGTTGTGGAGCTTTCTGAATTCTGATACTGTCTCAAGGTTTATAAGTTTCCATGACTTCTCTTTATTTTACGTCTCACTGCTGCCAAGCATAGATCTTTGTTGGGGCCATTTAGATGTAGTATTAGAGCCGAAGCTCAAACATATATTTGGAGACTATTATGTGTTGCCAGTTGCTGACATCTCACTCTTCCATATATGATGCAGGAAAACTTTTAGTGCTGCTGCGAGATGGTCGGAAGCTTATGGGAACATTACGTTCATTTGACCAATTTGGTAATGATTTCTTGTCACCTAACTCTTATGGACCTGACAGGCCTACCAGTTTTATCTGTTCCTGACAATTTTAAATTTGTTTCAGCCAATGCTGTTCTTGAGGGTGCTTGTGAAAGAGTTATCGTTGGTGATATTTACTGTGACATCCCTTTAGGTCTATATGTAATCCGTGGGGAGAATGTTGTCTTGATTGGTGAACTGGTATGACTTAGCTAATTTATCTTGTTTTATTTATTTCCATTAGCCTTTTTAATTTGTAATTTCATTTTGGTATCTATAATTTGCATTTGGTTTGTTAGGACTTGGAGAGAGAGGAACTTCCTCCGCATATGACTTGTGTTTCTGTTGCTGAAATTAGAAGGGTAAGAGTCATTCTTTGATTTCCTTCTATGAATTATACGTGTCCATTAGCAATAATATAACAGTTTCCCTGAGAAATTTTCTGCTCAGTGAATACCCACAAGTTCCCCTTAATCTTCTTACCCCCCCCTAGCGTCTTAAATTTCTATGTGGACATGCATTATTACTACTACTATTATTATTTTGAAGTGTTGCCATGTAGAAAAACTAGAGCAACATGATAACCTTTGAAATCAAGGCATTCAGATTCTTAGATACATTTAACTTTTAAGCATTCACATCGATCTTCAAAATGAGGATGGTGGATGATAATGGTCATGCAGTGAAGATTTTGGTGTTTACTGATATTTGTCAGATGGGAAGTTAATCAGGTATTTCTTATGATGCTGTCCATAAATTCTGATGTCTGTAATAAGCAGTGTATAAAATGGCGCAAGGCGCACTAAGGCGATAGGGGGTCATATAGCCGAGGCGTAAGGCGCACGCATGCGCAATTTTTAAAAATTAAAAATTTATTAATCAAGTGTAAATAAAATTATCACCTAATTACTATAGCCACTGTCTTTTCCCTTCTTTTTATGTTAATTGTGCAAATATGTGGTTTTAAATTAATAAATATGTAATTAAATTAAATTTTTTTATTCATTGTTGAATAAAAATGTTTCAAAACTATAATTATAAAAATTAAAAAAAATTATTAAAATTTATTTAAATATTAAAATTATTGTTAAAAAATTATGTATTTAAAGTGATTTATTTTCTTAATCATTATTTTTTAAACCAAAGGAGATAGGCTTAAATTTATAGAGATGAAAGGTTAGAATTTATAGAAATAAAAGAATTTTAAATTCTTGGTAAATAAAGAAAGAGGCGTTGCATAAACGTGTAAAAAATCTTTGCCCAGTAGTGGGGCCCACACATCTTTTTTGGGTTAAAAAAATCATTTTCTTTCTTTTTCACCCGTTCCTCTTCTCTTTATCTTCTTCTTCGACTGCATTTTTTTTCTGCAAGCTTCTCTTCAGGCCACGCATCTCATCTTCTTCTTCAACAGATTCCTCTCCTTTTGAATTTTTTTCTTCCCCCCCCCCGCCAAGTTTTTCCTCCCATGGCTGCTGGCCATATTCAGTATAATTTAGACTTGGCTTTTCTTTCTTGTTTTTAGCGCCTCTTGTGTCTTAGGCACGCTTCCTTACGCTTCATTGAAATCGCCTCACCTAGACATAAATAGGCGTTTAGCACTCGCCTTGCCTCACCTCACCTCAGGCGTGCCTTTTTAAACACTGCAGTAATAAGGAAGAACACATTAAGGAAATTCTAACCATCTATCATACCTGGAAAAACTTTTGTTTGGAAAAATTATCTTCTTCACTGATGATAAAAGTCAGATGTTTGCACTTTTCTGTTGGTTCTTTTGCTGGTATGTTTATCAATAACCGATTAACTTTCTTGGTTAACTAGTTCGACCATTAGAAGAATTGAAGTTTAAAAGGAATTGGTTGTACCAGACCTCCTCTAAACACGGTTTCTCGGGTAGGGTGGGATTTGCATGGTTCCTGCGATGGGAGTTATTTATCAACAACTACATTTTCATAATGCTTCAGATGTGATTTTATTATATATACACTGATTTCTAGTGCATTTTATGCATCACCATCAGTTGAACTAAATGTTCAAACACAATTAATTGGTGTATATTTTTTTCTTCCAGATTGTTGTTCTTTATAGATGGAAAGTCTGTTTTTGACAAGAATCTAGTTTTTTTTTTTTTATAAATATATGTTGTGAAATATTTATAGTTGGATTTTGAGTTTCATCAATAAAAAGCATTGTAACTTATGCAGGCACAGAAAGCCGAAAGGGAGGCAACAGATCTCAAAGGTACAATGAGGAAAAGAATGGAGTTCCTCGATTTGGACTAACTCATGTCCCCTGCATCCTGTTTTAGCGATCCGCAAGTTGTACTGCGGTTGTTGGTGTAGATGTGTTGTGTAGGCAAGAAGATCATCCATCTCTCTCTCTCTCTCTTAACATTTGTGAACAATGCATCTGACAACTTAGCCGTGATTTGCTGGTGCCTTAATTTAGTTTTGAACACTGGTGAGATATTTTTACTTATGGGAAGTCTCTCAAGTTATTTTGTGTTCTCCTATGCAAGTGTTTTTTATGCTTTTTAACTTTTGGGACATGTTGAATTAGCTCCATCCTCATTCAGAGGCCATGGATTGAAATTCTGAATAATATTAACTCGGATAAAATAACTGCCATCGACATGAAAGTTCAAAATGGGTAACTCTATGAATCAAAGAAACGACTCCAAATCAGCTGCCAAAATATTGACTTATTTGAGAAGAAAAACAATAAAAGAAAACTAGCAGAATAAACTTGATAACGACTGACATAAAATAGAAGGGAAAAGGTCGAGCGGTGGCAGAATGCTTGGATCATGGCAAATCTTATCTTTCTCTCTGCTATGTGTCATTTGTTTTCTTTGGGCACCCCCTCTCAGAACTCTACACGGTAAAGATCTAACACTTTTGAGATCTAAGCTTCTCTTTCTGTCAATTGTTTAATGAATTTATTACCAATTGTTAATCACTTGAGGTGTCTATGTAGGATTGATCACTTGTGTGTTAATCAACCTTAACAACTCGCTGTTTGGTTGTTCCGGTTTTAACACGTATGCTTACTCCGGTGAAGCTAATGAAGATTTTGACGAAGATGATACTACTTTGACACTCATAAAACCCTCTTCAGCCCCTTCAAAAGATTTTCGAAGTGCACCAGAAGCTAGAACAGTTCAGGGCAGCAACGGGACATCATCTAATGCTGATTTGGAAGAAGACAAGCTGTGAATACATGGTGCTTAGAACTCGGCTCAACATTCGGATTCATATCGTTTGTATGATCATCCAACTTTTCTTTGAACTATAAAATAGAGAGTATAATTAGACCTATATTTTGTCCATATAATTCAAACCTTTTAAAACTATTTGCATAAATCAAACTCTGCTATAAAAGTTAGATTTCTTTTAAAATGGAGATTTTGATTTGTTAATATAATAATAGTAATATGTTTTGTGTTAATCGGAAAATATTACTCGTATTTTTTTTCTTGTCAAGTTTACATTTATAACGCAATACATGTTGCCATTTAATTCGAAGCCTTTAAAACAATTTTGCAAAAAATAAAAATATAACCCCATCTTATACATATTTAAAAAAACAATCAAAGGTAATTTGACCTAATAATAAAAGGTGACATATTTCTTCATGGTGATCCAGGTTCAATGTGCATTAAGTCTAGGAATCTGGGGAGATTAATGAATAATATACTGGAAAGTGTTTTAAGTTACAGAACTATATACAGGAAAAAAAAAAAGTAAGTTTGCAAATCACAAAATCCGAAACTCATGTATTTCCTCTATCATTCTAATGGCTTCTTTAATGCCTAATCGTTTTTCGGGACTAGTTTCAGTGCAAAGTACGCCTACACGAAGGAGCTTCTCCATGCTACCGACTGAATTCCGGCAGCCCTTGATCTTTGTATCAAGCAATTCAGCCTGTCTCCCTTCTGAAAACGCCGACGCCACCCATCGGACGATATCAGTCCCGCCATTTCCGTCTTGCACTGTAAGCATCTCAAGAATGATGATTCCCAGGCAATATACATCACTTTTAGGGGACACTGTTCGCTTTTGTATGGCTTCCGGGGTTTTATAAGCAAACAGGCTTTCTAAACCTCCATTGTCTAGTAATGGGTGAAATCCATAGTCCGAGAGAAATGGATTATAATCAGGGCCGAGTAGAACATTGCTCGATTTGAGATTACCATGAGGCAAGCCTCGTGAAGCAAATTCGCTGTGAAGATACTCGAGTCCCGCCGCTATTCCTCGCACAATCTTCACTCGGGTTGGCCAATCAAGTTCGCCGTCGGATTCACGACCTTCACCTGGAGGATTTCATGGTTTTATTAGAATCCGTGGATCATAGATGGTGTACTGTGTTTAATAAAAAGGCAAAAGTATAATTTCGTACCTTGCAAATGGTAAAGCAAACTGCCTTTACGAAGGTACTCGTAGACGATAAGCTTTTCTTCTTTACGGTAATGGTAAGCTATTGGTGTCAAAATATTGGGGTGTCTTAGTTTTCCGAGATTTTTAACCTCAGCATCAAACGCATCGCTCCCTAACGCATTCATTTTGCGTATCCTTTTCACCACCACCGTCACTCCATTAGCCATTCTTACCCTATAAGAAGACCCCAATGGTCCGTTTCCGAGCACTTCCGCCGATGCTTTCATCAAATCGTTCAACCCGAAAATACCCTTTTCATCGTTCACCATCACTAGTTCTGCTACACTGGACTTTCCGAGGTTAGAAACTGTGCTGTCCGACTCCGAGCATGCACTCTTTGTTCTTTCTTCTGTTTCAGCTACCATTGAAATCGGCACCTTGATTGCGTCGTTAGAGCTTCCACATGGTAGCACCACCTCTGAAATCTCTTGCTTCTTTGTCCTCCATTGAATTGCGAAGAATATAACCATCAAGAATAGAATGACTCCTAGCGTAACCATTAATGCAGCAATAATATTTTTGGAAGTATTGTTTGGAGTTGACGGACACTGAAAGCCAACCTGTTCTCCGCATAGATCTGGATTTCCGACGAATGAACTTGCACTGAATTTCGACAAACTAGAAGGAATCTCTCCCGCGAGTCGATTGTTTGATACATTGAGAGAGTCCAAATTCGGGCTATCAAAAGACGGAATACGTCCGGTAAAATGATTGTTTTGGAGATGTAAGCCAACGAGATTAGGTAAACGAGCTAATGAAACCGGAATTTCCCCAGTAAATTTGTTGTACGATAACCGTACTTTCTTCAGAGATCCCATTTTCACAAAATACTTGGATGGGATATCGCCCGAGAACTGGTTCCTCGACAACGATAAAACCTTCAATGCACCCAAACGATTGATTCCGGGAATGGTGCCCGTGAAAGAATTGTTTTCGACACTGAAAGTAGACAAACCCGGCATCCCGACCAAGGCATCGACATCGATAGTTCCCGATAATCCCATCCCTTCGAGACGCAAACCCGTGACAGCGCTGCCCTGACAAACGAGCCCTCTCCAAGGTCCTTGGGGACCATTGCAAGGGGACGATCCTGGCACCCAAGAATCGAGAGCACTGGCATTGGTTAATGACTTCTTGAGCTTCAACAAGGCCTCGGAATCGGATGCAGAAAATGTCAATGGCAATAGCACCACGAAAGTTGATGACAACAATAGGAGAAATTGCGTGAAATGCCTAGCCATCGCCATTACTGATTCCAAAGGATGGTTTCAGGCAATGTGTTTTTAGCGGTTTGATTGTGAGAACTCTTGCCGTGCAAAATCTCATTATATGTTAGCGTTGATGGTGTGTTATCTTCGTCGCACCCGTTCGTCAGTTTTCCGTTTTGACTTTGCATTTTTGTTAATGTTGTTGTGTTAATTTTTCGTGTTGGCTTCTGTTTGTCTCTCCACATACTATATTATTAGGTAAATAAGGTTCAATACTGAATTTGTTTTTCCTTTTAATTGTTATTGTTAATTAAAACAAACACGTGAGAGTCTAACGTATGCTTTCAAATGTAATAATACTGCTTGCTTTGTTACAGAAGGAAGTCCATTTGTGGCAAAATATATAATCAGGAAATGATTAATTGTACCAAATGTTTCGACGAATTAAACCAATCTTAAGCTTTAAAATATCCCTAAACTAAAAAATTCAAATCATAATTCGAGTGTATAATATTAATTATAGGAAAAAAATTGATACACAGGCCGTGTAAACTTTAGTTTACACGTGCCTTTTAGTTTTAGGGGTTAGGGTTTTAGTTTAAGAGTTTAGGTTGTAGGGTTTAGAATTTAAGGTTAGTGTTTAGAATTTAGTGTATAGAGTTTAAGGTTTAGGGTTTAGTTTTTTGGGGTTAGGGTTAGAAATTTAAGATTTAGGTTTTTATAGTGTAAATACGCAAGCTTGTGTAAACACAAACCTGTATATCAAGGTTTTACCATTTATTATATATGTTTAAAAATGGACATATTGTATATGTGCGCTTTCTATCTTCGATCTTAGGCCCAATATATTTAACAACAATAGAATTAAAGGCCGTTTAATTAGCAAATAATTAAAAATAACAACCTATCATATATTGATAAATTTGAGTAATTTAATTATAATGAATACAAAATGTAATTCAATATTTTATATAACTTTTATTTATTTAATATTTGTATTTAATTGATTTTAACATGATAATAAAATATTGATCATCTATTGTAAAATCGTATAATGTATAAATTGATAATATTGAATGGTTTAAATTACAAAGAAAATATAATTCAAGTTGAATACAGAATGTACTTTAATATTTTTTGTACAAATTTTTTAATTAATTTTAATAAAATTATACAATATTAATATTAACTCATAAAAATATAATAATATAATATAATTTGAAAATGTGTCCCGTTTAATATTTGCTGAGTTCGAATGGGAGTAGAAGAATACTTCATATTTATCCCAATGAGAGTTAATTATAACCAAGAAAACACAAATAATTATTGAATAATAGTTTACACAATATTTATATCAAAATATATTCCAAAAAAATTATATATGCAAAACAATTTTTACTATATTCGTAAAAATTATAGTTTTAACATATATAAGGATTAGTTTAAAGAATATATCAAAATTTATTCAAAACTATCTACAATAAGACAGTCATGGATGTTATGTAGGGCAGTTCAAAAATATCTGACCCGAATGACCCGACCTGTTTACTTGCTGACCCGATAAAAAATTCAAATAATTATATAAAAAATCACCTTCAGGGTCGGGTACCCGGCCCGCTATTTTTCAGGTCAGGCCCAAGTCATAAAATTCTAAATTTTTGGGTATACGTAAACGACTACCCGAGTACTCGTATGTATTTAAAATTAGGATTTTTTTATATTTAATAAATATATATTTTATATTAAAATAATAAAACATCTTAACATATTTTTATATTAAACTAATAAATACAATTTTTATATTTTATATTAAACTAAAAAAATATTTTTATATTTAAAAATATATATTTTTTATATTCGAGTACTTAATTATCCGATTTTACGGATACCCGCAATATATAAATATCAAATTAGCGGGTACCCAATCAACACGGATCAAAACACAAACCAATCGAATTACTATTCGAAAACTTGAGTACCCGGATTTGAACCCTTTTTTTGGTTTGGTCCAAATTGAACAACCGTTCATAATTTCATTGCAACAAATGCCATTATGGGGTCCACATGTATGCATTCTTATTTCTTGCTTATCAGATATGATTGGGATATATAAAAGATGAAATCTTTGTAGATGAAATGAGAGTATATTTATCTTTGTTCGTTTAATTTTAATCGAATAAATGAGAAAACGTGAACAATTAAAAGAACATAATTTCTTGTTTATATTCGTTCGTTAAAATAATAAACGAGCGCAGAAGAACATTGAGTACTGTTTATTTTTTTCTTTTTATTTCATATATTTTAATATATGTTTTTAAACTTTTTAAATATAATACTTTTTTCTGAAAAATAAAAAATATAAATGAACATATGTGAATAAATTTAAACGAACATAAATGAATGGATTACCGAACATTCACGAATGTATATGAACGAACAAGCCCTTTGTTCATGTTCGTTCATTTAATTAAACGAACAGAAAATCATGTTCATGTTCGTTTGTTTAATAAAGAAACGAACTTTCCACCGAACTATTCACTAAACTTTCGATTCATTTACAGCCCTACCATGAACCCCTAGAACACGAAAATTACCCATAAGACATTTGAAAACTATAAAGTTACATATTAATACATGAAAATATTATATTTTGACTCGTCCTATAATGATAAAATTCTGATTTAATCATTCTAAAGACGTCAATTTAGAAGTTAATACAATGACACTTGACTCGCATAAAAATTTATATTTCAATTTGCCCTTGAATTTTACGGTTTCGTCATTGGATTCAAGCCTACTTTAACATTCAACATCTTTCGATTTAAGACATGGAGGTGTGTAGGAAATTTAGGCTGTGTCAAATAAGTAAAATAGATACATACAATGTATAAAATTTTAACTGAATTGATGTTCAATTAACTTAAGAAAACTCTTAAAAATATTTTTAGAATGATAATAAACTAATCAAAATAATATATTTTTTTATTTTTTATATGATTTATACAATCTTTAAATAAAATAACTATAATTAGACGTGCAAAAATCGAATATATATCGACAATAAGGAATCTTTAAGAAATAATTTAGCTCTATTAAAAAAAGAAATAAATTTAACTGTTAGGTGAAGTTGAATGATATTAATAATTGAAGAACTGGCAGGTGATCATACTTTAATTTGTTCTGATCATTTTTTACTTTTTTATTATATATTATACAAATAGTTAGAAATCGATAATTATTTATCAAAATGCTTGGGGGTTGAAATTACTTGTAACGAACCTCGTATATTGTATAGTGTTGGGCTCGAATGATCAACCGAATATCGTCAAGAGGGTTGAAATTACTTGTAACAACCCGGATTCCAGAAATTTGAGGGTCGGGTTTGATCGAGGCATGGGCCTCGTATTTGGGTCATGTTTTTGGGCTTGAATGAGCCTATGGACTATCTTGTGTGTGGGCTTGTAGTTGTTGGGTTGGTTGGAGAAGAGTAGAAAGGGGAGGGGAGAGCTGATTTTTCTGCATTTGGGCAGGGGTGAGATCACCCAACTTTATTATCATCTTCCTCCCATTTCTAGACTCTCTCTCTCTCAAAAACACCCTCACTAAAGGTTGAATCTTTAAGGGTTGTGTTGAAAATCACGAATTGTTGTTCAAGGGAAAGTTATCCAACTTTGAGAAATCTATCAATCAAGGTATGGATGGTTAGTTTTGGTGGAAAATTGTGTTTTGGTGGGGGTTGATGGGGGAGAACGATAATGGGTTTTTAGGGGACCTTACTCCTGTAAAGGTTTGTGTTTTGACTCCCTTAATTCTCCCTACCATATGGTAACACGTTGGTAACATCTCTTGTAGTGAAAGAGGCTGAGAACTCCTCAAAGGACCAAGGGAAGAACAAAGCTTGAAGCTTTGGAGGGAGGCTTTGTTTTATCAGCTAAGCTAAGGTTAATACACTACTAACTCTCATAGTTCCATGAAAATTATAAAGTTAAGCTTTGAAGCATGATTTGGTGTTTTTGGCTTTGGAATAACTTGAGTGGTTGTTAATGGTAAATCATAGAATTGTTGCGGTAATGGCCTAAAATCGGTAGTAATATACCTAATGCTATCATCATAACTTGTAGGAACGATTTGGGGTTTAACCTTGGGGTTAAATAGGGTTTCTAGGTGAAACTCGCACCCAGAGTTTGAAACTCGGGCTCGTGTACCGATACGAGGACCAACGTATCAGTGCGCCTTAGTACAAAATAGAGAAGGGTTGTGAGAGGAGTACCGGTACGCCTTCCCGTGTACTGGTACCCCTTGCATATTAAGGATTCCAGTAACGTTTTTGCGTACGGGTATGCAAGGGGCGTATCGGTACCCACTGTTACATTGCTTGGGAGAGGCTTTAGCGTACTGGTACGCGTAGGTAAGAGTACCGATACAGGTTTATATCTGTACGGGGCGATTCGAGTACCGATAATGAGTACCGATACGGGGTAAAGCATATCGGTACGTCTTGAGGGTACAGTTTTTTCTAACATAAAATGACTATCTGTACTCATGGACGAGTATCGGTACCTAGAGGGGAGTATCGATACCCACGTAGGAGTATCGGTACTCGATAGGCATTCTGCCCAAGAAATTTGAGTTTACGTTCGGAGGTTCTATAATTCGAGGCAAAGGGCCCTATGGGTCTTTTAAGGTGTAAAATGAATACTAAAACTGAGAAATAGAGATTTTAACCCAGCATGAGAAATAAATGGCTAATGACTTGATGAACATTGGGTAAACCGTGTGAGGTAGTAACCCATAGGGATCATAGGTGGATCAATCGAGGCTGTGTAGTAATTAGGGTCCTTGCTGTGTGCTGAGGGGACACCTAGGTAGTTGAGTCATCCCTTGTTGTTGGATTTAGATACCCTAAGTTTGTTGCAACACCTTGAAGATTCCCGGATATAGGATCCCGATGCTTTATGGACGCGGGCCTCATTCGAAGAAGCTTGATGAGAGATTTCGAGCATGGATGTAGGATCCTGATGCTTTATGGACATGGGCCTCATCCCCTTGAGTATAGGATCTCGATACTATGTGGACGCGGGCTTTACTCGTTGTGTAAGGTCCCAATGCTACTCAAGTGTAGGATTCCGATGCTTTGTGGACGTGGACCTCACTTAATGTTGTTGGTGTTATCTGTGTGATGCTATGTAAATATATGAGGTACTTGTTTGATACATTCATAATGCCATGTGTTTAGGCGGTTATGGTAGCGCCATTGTTATCTTGCCATGATATCATTCATGTTGCATTGCTTTATTTATGATTTGTATGAAGCATGGTTGAGTGGCGGTGTATCTACTGAGCTTGTTAGCTCAGCGTTCGGAATCGTTGCTTTCATTCGCAGGTTAGTAAGTTGTCGTGAGGTTTGAAAGAGCACCATCAAGGCTTGGATTTCAGCACCGACTCTAGTGGTTGAGTACAAATACTAGATGTAATGGGCTATGTATTTCGTAGGACCTTATATGTATTTTGTTGGGTTAATAGAGTAAAGAAGAAGGATGTAACACCCTAATCTCGATCCTGATCTGAAGTACTACGTTCGGGTTACCCAAAATCGACCCATCCAAAATTTTTCATTTAAAAAACATAAGTTTGCCTATTATCAAAATATCAAATCATCAACAATTCCATGAAATTAAATAAGCATGTTAAATAAGTTTACAAAACATAAGCTTCATTTTTTATCAAAATAGTAAAGCAAATAGAGTTTACAAACTCAACATTTGTAAGGTCCTATGAATACATAACCTCGAAACTAAATAGTAAGCACTGGACGGTGCTGAAAATCCCTTCTTGATGTGCCCATCGACCACGATCTATCTACTAACCTGCGAACGAAAACAACGATTTCGAACGCTGAGCTTACAAAGCTCAGTGGTATATTTCCACTCTATCATAATTTGTGATTATCATAAAATAAGCATGCAAGATAAATATAGCATAGAGAGCATATATAAGGCTACACTATCTATGAGTTAATTATGGAAACGAAGCTAATTGTGACATATTCGGGAATTGGGGCTCCCTCGCATCAAAATCTACTAAGTTCATGTGAGCAGGAGGTTCATACCATGTAATATCGTCCCCGGTCGAAACGAATTCTCTAACACCGAAATTAGGGGCATCATCAATGTC
The DNA here is from genome assembly GCA_019671005.1 of Hibiscus mutabilis. Taxonomy (NCBI): domain Eukaryota; kingdom Viridiplantae; phylum Streptophyta; class Magnoliopsida; order Malvales; family Malvaceae; genus Hibiscus; species Hibiscus mutabilis. The sequence continues at coordinate 6,671,927 of CM033748.1, read as the reverse complement.
ATCGAGGAACAAATCGGGATCCTCAATATCTTCATCTTCGCTGAAATCTTTAAGTGTTTTTCCCCATCGACCTCGAAAGTTTTTCACATAACATTAATAGTTAGATCAACAGTCGGGGCGTATGATGCTGCATATGTCGAAGGCCCAGTTGGATGAAATGCACTCGATGTCCCACTTGCCAACATTGCGACAAAATTGCCTACATACATATTTATCTCATTGCCAAAACCCATTTGAGCAGATTCTCCAATTACATTTTCTGAATGAGTTGGAAACATCACGCACTTCAGCAAACAACTCGATATTTTGAATATCCATAGTTTCATGCTATGCAATCATTATTCCAACATCACTATTATATTGAAGAGTTATTGCAAAATATTTGACTGGACTGTGATATGTCAGCCACCGGTATGGGCGTATGTAGTATATAAATTGGGGGTACAATTAATCCTCCTTGATTTATCAGGGTGTGAGGTTTTCAAGGAGTTAATATAGAATTTTTCACAAGAAATATTAGATTTGACCCTACTTAAATTATTGGGATATGGGGTTAACAATACTTATTATAGTGGTATGAGATTTGAAACCACTATTGCCGCAAATCATGAATCTCAACTCCAATTTTCATTTTTATCTTCTTCTTCATTTCTCGAAGCGTGATTTCCTTTTCAAATCTCATCTTCGTAGTGCTTTCAGATTGAAATACAACCCTGACATCAGTTTTCGCAATTTGTACATTGTAATGGACAATCGTCATAAATCTGTTGTTGCTTATTTTCTCTGTATGTTCAAAACGGTATATATTTTCAATCAGAATACACAAATCAAAATGAACATACTAAAATTTAAAATACTGTTACTAACATCGGGGATGAGTTATTTTTGAATATATATTTCAAATATATTTTTTATAAATATACTAAATTATTTTTAAATATATTTCAAATATATATATTTTAAATATACTAAATTATTTTTTCCTTCATTTTCCCCATATTTCGAATAGATATTTTTTATTCTAATTTTTTTTAAAAATATACTAAATATTACTACAAATATATATTTGAATTATTTTTCCTTTGCTGTTCGAATAATTTATAAATTCTAAACAACAACTTAAAATGGGAGATAGATACACAATTTTAAAATTAAAAACTAAATCAACTTACATACTTGTTGGCTCCAATTTTTTTTTACCAAATCTCCTTTTTTTTCTTCAAATATCCAAACTACATGCATAAAATTAAAATTATATCAAATATAAAAAATAAAATGAATAAACTAAAATAAAAATAAAAAACAAAATATAAAAATAAAATATTGAATCTACTTACAATATTTTCTCCAAAAATTTATTCTTCTTCACTCAAAAATTTACTCAAATTCCCCTCTTCAACCTCACCTATTTAACACAAAAATTATAATTTTTCCTTACCTACCCCTATCCCTCTTTTAATAACACTAATAAAATTTTAACCCTTATTTTTCTCTACCCCTATAAATTTAAAAAACACATAAACCTTTCACCCCTTTTTTAGCCATGCATGCATGCATTCAAATTTTAAACCCGCCATCCGACTGCACCCTCTGCCCATACATGCCGAAGACGGTGGGAGTAACTTTAGTCTTTGAACAGTGACGCGCCTGCATGCGTGTCACATGAAGATGCAGCCCCTGTTTGAAGACGGAATATAAGCTTATAATCTTCAATATTTTGCACTATTTATAGTCTATATGTACTCCAATCGACTTTTAATTTTTTATTCCGAAAAATAAAATCATTGTAGCAAGTCTATGTGTATTCTTATCATCTTCACTTTCATTGTAACAAGTATAATATTTATAAAATAATCTAACTTGTACCATATTTGTGAAAAAATAAAAGCAATATTTAGATAATTACTCCCGGTACACGCCCTAGTTGTTTTAAATTACCAAGCACCATTTTTAAGCGTATGCTTTATATGAGGTGATATGTTGATTCTATATCGCGAATTAATTAGATAATTTATTTGAAAATAATTAAAATATTAATATTTTAAATAAATTTTATAATTTTTATTTTATACATTGATAATGGAAAAATAATCTCACAACCGGTTCTTAGATGATGTTAAGGTTCTGTGTTTTTATAAATATACATAAGAATATACTTGACATTATCTGAATACCGCTTATGAAATTATTTTTTTCCACTGACATTGTATCAAATAATAATTATAATAATTAATATGATTAAAATATTTTATATTTTTATATAATCTTTAAATAAAAACAAAAAATCACTACTTGTATATCATGAGATTATTGAATTTTATACAAACCGTTTTGTCATTTTATATGTATTAATTTGTTTTTTTTTAATAGTCCAAATGTGAATATAATGTAGTATCTGTTCATAGATATTTTTAACATTTGACAATGCAGACACCTTGCAGACAAAATAATTGAACATGAATCTCCTAAGATGAACATCATCTGATTTTTTTACTAAGATCACTTGATAGGTTCATATATATATGTATTAATTTATTAAATAAGTTTTCATAAAAATATATGTATACAAACTTTGAATGCAATGTTTCATTACATAAATATTTATAAAAAAACAAATTAATACCTAAAACGGTCTCTGAAATTGTCGTTTTTTTGTGATTATTTTAATCATTCAACTTTTAATCCGCTATCATTTTAATTTATTGACATTTTTAAATAAAAAATACCACATAACGCAATAAAATTCTACCACATGTAATAAATGTTTTTAAATTTCTTTTTACATGTCACAAAATTGATCCACGTCAACATGTTTTGATGAAATTATACATGGGATAAAGTGATAACAAATTGAAAGTAGGGAGTCAAGCTGGTCGAAAAAATAATAAAATATTCAAAGTAAGAAATAATAAAAGAGGTTAACATGTATAATGTTTTTAAAGGTAAAACATTGTCTCGTTAAAAATTGTCTCTACTAACAAATAATTAGTTTAGTAAGATAAAAAATTAAAATTTTTAAGTAAAATTATAAGTTCGAATCATGACGTTGTAAATAGAATAATTTAATAAAAAGGTCGCCCCATATTGGAATTCTATAGTACTTAACTCGGATTAATTAACTAATAGGTTAGATACTAATAATTATACAAAAAAATACTCTCTCCATAATCAAGTCATTCCTACAGACGAAAAATAATTGACATTTTTTGTGAACCATGATTTGTCCTCATGATAAGATTTAGATTTATGTTCATTTAGATTTAAACCTCCGTCAAACGCTTTTGGAAGATTGGTCTTGTCTTCACACTATACCCATGCATTACGAAGCCTAAAACTCTTTTTTCGAATATTTTTATACTTTCGAACCCATCGACTTCGAAAATTACTGCACTGAGACAAGACAATCATCAAGTTCAATTGAATTTATAGCCTGAAAGTCGAGTTATCATCTGTCAGCTCGTCAATAGCCATTATTAAGTCTGACTCAGTCTCATCAAGCGTCATTCCATCTACAATATCAAGATAATATAAATACCCTTGAGACCGAAGACAAAGGAAATGACACTCTTACATTGACCACCTCTCTCTCTCCTCTCACACATGACTTAGATTTTTCTCTTTACACTGTTTGCGGCTCTCAACCGCAAATTAACTAGGGGTGAACCGCTTCGATTTTACAGTCAATTATCGTCTATTGTGGCTCTCCGCCATCTCACGATAAGTGAACCACCAAACCTCGTCTCTAATTTTTCTTTTGTCGTCGTCTTCACCTTCTTGTCTAGTGTCGCTCAAAATTAATATTAACAAAATATATTTCAGTCATTATATTATTTTGTTTGTATATTATAACGATTAATTGTAATTATAATTATAATTATACTGTATTGATTGATTTGATTGTAATTGTTACTTAGATCGTTAAACGCATATATAAAAGATACGTTCGCGCTTAGAAAATATATTTTCTTTTATTAATACTTATTCCCTTGTCGCTAATTTTTAAGGTTTTGTTAGGGGACTTGTAAAATTAAGTTTTGTTTGGGAGGAAGAGAAAAAAAAAACAACCTTTGGTCCACTGGGCACTGACAAAAGGGCAGCCGTGGAAAAAAAGTAAGGTAAGCAATTGCAAGGAAACTCCCACCCAATTTGACTCTTCTCTAACCCTCTACAGTTGTCTTTCAAGGCTTCGACATTATTATAGCTCACACATAGTCTGCTTTTATCGACCTTTTTACTTTTCTCATCAATGCAATAAAAAAACGTGCTCTAATTTAAATAAATTAATAAATGTTATTGATAATTCCGAGATAAAACCAGGACAACTCATTTGCTCATCAGACTCAAAGAACGGGGAGTGTGAGTTGGAGAAGTGAAGCATGTTTTCCTTCAACAGCCTTATATTTTATTTCCGGCTGAAGATCTCTTAAAACCGGCTGAAGATCTCTTAAAACTGGCAGAATACTTGGACGGTTGTTTCATTCAGCTTTTGTAAGAAACTCGAGAGCTTTCAGACAACAACGATAGAAGGAAAAGAAGCCACAATGTCCGATTCAGGACAAAACTCCGGCAAGGCTCTGGAGAGAGCAAGTTTCGTCAATCTTCTTGGCCAGTTCTTGAAAGAAAAAAGAAATCTTGTGGATATCAGTGTTGGGATGGCTTCAACACCTGGATCTAAAGGTAACCCTTTTACTTTCTTACCAGGCTTTCTGTTTTTTGGGGGGGATAAATTTTAGGCTATCTGTTAGATGTTGAAGAAAGGGTTGTTGTAAAGTTATGTGCTTTTTGCTTGGGTTGATTTCTATGGGAGTTTTAACTGTTTAGTATGAACAATTTATGGATTTCTTTGTTTGGTGATGTTGCAGGGATTGAAACATCTAGGCCACAAGCAGCGACAATGAACTTTTTGCCTAATATGGATCATTCTTCTGAGAATTTAAACCAAAAATTGTGGCATCTACTTCAAATTCAAATGCGAAACCTTCTGTTTTTTCCCAGATAACACGATAGATTTCAGGTGTGTGTTTGCTCTTCATTAATATCACAAGATAGAATTTTAGATACCGCTTATTTGATCTTACCTGTTTAATTCTTGTAGTACTGACAGAAATTTGTTAAAAAATAGTTATGAAACTGAGAATTTAGCGTTTTGTTGATTTAGGAAACCAGCAAAAGTGGATGCAAAGAATTCCCAGCTGACCTTGTTTTTTGGGGGCCAAGTGTTGGTATTTAACGACTTTTCTTCAGACAAGTTCAAGGAAATCATGGACTTTTTAGCTAGCCATGGATGCTCAACTGCATGCAGCGGCGTTGTTGCTGACACTGGCATGGAAAAAGTTCATTCTAAAATTGACAAAGTCGAGTCTAGCAATCCTGAAATTCCGGACCTGAACGTCGCCACAACGACCGGAAATAGTCCTCCTCCTCCTCCTAAGGTTCCCTCCGTCGAGCGGTGTGAATACGGCGGTTCAGGTAACTATAACGTGACCTTGATTCAAATCCAGGAAGTTCCTGTTGGGGAATTTTGAAAGTTCTTTTTTTACCTGTAAATGACCAACTCTAAGTTGTTTGCTCCGCTTTCTTCTTTGCAGATTTACGAATTGCCAGAAGAAATTCTCTTCACAAGTTCTTCCAAAAGAGAAAAGACAGGTAAGAAAGTTTTCCCAGAAACTTTCCGATACTGCTAAAGTTTCATAGGAACTAAATACTTCTCCCAGATCCTACAAAATTTGCAGAACTTTCCTTGTTCTGTTTTTCCTTTTAACCCACAAACATTCGAACACAACATAAAGATTAGGCTCTATAAAATCTTAATTCCAGGATCTGCATAGCCTGGCCTTGAAGGTTTAACCAGATCAAAGACCCAAGTTGTGATTTTGTCTTGTTCTTCTTGTATTTGTTGAATTTCATAACTAAATTGACACCATCGGCTTCATTTTCAGGGCAGCTGCAAGAGCGCCGTACCAAGTTAACATCGGTAGAGGGTCTCCTCCTCTGCCTAAACTCGACGAAAGCGAGCCATCTCGCGAGGAAGGCCAATCATCGAAAGAAGCATCAAGAGATCTTGATCTCAAGTTATAGTAACACTGTTTTCACTTCCGTTGTGTGCAAATCAGGACCATCTCAATTAGTGGGTACAGGTTCCAGGTTCCAGGTTCTTCTGTTACAATCAGATTGAATCTGATTCATTTTTTGTGCAAGTTTCATCCATTGATTGTTAGACAACAAAGCCCTCTAGAAATCCAGTTTCTATCGTCTACTCGATGAAACTTGGCTGTTACTATTTAATTGTTATCATCCATTAATCATGTTACTTGAACCAGTTGGTTTATTAGTACCTTGAATCCTGTACATATTTAAACATAAATATGATCTTTTGACAAGTATATTTCGAGTATTACATTTCTTTATATATATACATCTTCTACCAATTTTAAGTCACCATGATTGGTTAATGATGGTAACCATAAGCCATCGAGTTTACGTATGAAGCAAGCAAATTATTTTGATTTGGATTTTTGACCTTACAATAGCCAATAGGGACAGTGTTACAAAACCTTTTTGTTTGATTCAGTCTGTACTTGTTGTGGCTTGCCTGTGTGTCGAAACTATTTCGATGCGAGATAGACAAATTCAAAGCCCTAATAAATTCTCACTCTCTTTCCGCGTCCCACAACTCTACGACGCATCCCCACTACAAATAATACTTCTAATCCGGTGTTTGTTGTTGGAATACTATGATGATTAAGTTGATAAGGGTTGAAAAAATAACCCATTAATAATCGATTCAGCCTTAAACTTGATTCTTTTTCCACTTTAGCATCTATTTTTTCTTTGTTTTCCACTCCATCATTCCATACTGATTTATTCAAAAAGTTAATAATTTCAAAAAGAAAAATATTAGTTGACAATACTGACCAATAACAATGTTAAGTTTAGTAAAACATTAATAGTATCAAACAAAAAAATTATTTACAATCTCAATTAATAAAAATGTGATGAGAAATTATTTTTTTAACAAAAGCTGGCAACATTCATTCATATTAAAACAAAGAACACAATACAAGGGAATGGGAAGAAGGCAAGACACATAGAACAAGCAAGCAACAGAGCACGCAGACAACAGGGACCAAAACACATAAAATCAGGGTAGAAACAGAATAATACAACACAGAACAGAAAACATAAAAAAAGGGAAAGAACAAATGTCCCAACACAAAGGAGAAGCAAGATCTGACGAAAGTGAGATGAAGAACACCGAGCCATGAGCTAATTTTGAACCTGCATGACGCTTCTGTTGGCGCAGAAGGATGAAAACACTGGGGAAGATGCAACAAGATAACCTTCAAAATCATCGCGCCAGGAAAAGGAATCGCCGATGAAACTGGAGGCGGGCGAAAAGGAGACGGGGACCAATCATCCACCGGAGAATAAAACGAAAGGCAGACCACCGACTGAAGGGCTCAGTTGAATCAAAAGGTAAGACGCCGAAGCCATCTCGTCTGCGACCCACATCCCCACACAAAAACGAGACTCGATCAGAGCCCTGAACACTCAGAGAGGAGGCTCCACAGTGACGTGACCTGAGGATAACCGAAGCACCACGAGTTGGGGCGACAAGGAGAAACAGAAAGGGAGGGCAAGGCAGACCAAAGAAAAAAAAGGAAAAAGAAAGAAGAGGGGAAAGCAAGGGTGGTTGCCGCTAAAGTCACGAGCGGCGTCACCTCAAAACGGCCACCGAGATCTAAATTTGTTTAGAGAGAGGCGAGAGGATAAAGTTGTATATATAGAGTGTTACGTAAGAAATTAGTTATATCTATACAAATAAGATAGACCTGTAGAGCATTATTAGTAATACTAGCTTTTTCATATTTTATTTTTTTTGGATAATTTAGATCAAACTGATATTGGATAGAATTTAAAAACTCTCTCAGAATAAAAAGAGAAAAAAAATACGAGATTAATGTAAGAAAGAGATTGTAGAGTTGGTTAGCCGTTATGTGTTACGGAAACGATACACTTGCACTAATACAAAATTAAGTGAATTTTATATAATTTTGTAAGTATTTTTATTGACCCAACAATTTAATTTATCAAAACATCATCGTGTTTATTGTGATGTAATTTTTTAATTGATGTGATATCTTTATTAATATACGTTTAAAAGTTGAAAACTTTTTACATGAAATAAATGGATATATTTACTCTTTATTCAAACTTTGATATATAATATAAAGAACAAAACATTTAGAAACACATATAATCTTATCATAGTAATTGAATGCCATGCAAATTTTTTAAATAATCTAAATGTGATTATTCATAAATATTTTTAATCATTTGATAATGTACATATATTATATAGATAGAGTAATTTAAATCTGTATCTCTTAAAATAAATATTATCTGCTTTTTTTACTTTTATACTTAGGTTCATTCCCATGTAATTTTTGATGTGTCAAGTAAGTTAGAATTAAGGATGTTTCAGCTTTCATGTAGCCTTCTAGAAAAGCTGACATGGTTGTTGTTGAGCTTAAAAACAATAGCCTTTTAGTTTTAAATTACAATAATACATGACTATCGTAATTAATCATTATATTTATAGAGTAAATCTAGAAGTTTCAAAAGTCTCCTCATCACTATTAAATAAAATCTTCATCAGTATATCTTTAAAAAACTTCATCGAATTTCGACGATTCTAAATTTAAATTGAAATAATAATTTTAAATAACACATGAAAAATATAATACGACATAATGCGATATATAAATATTTCAAAAATAGACATAAAGATCACCGCCAAACAATCATAATTTGAGTTCAAACAAATTTTCTTTTCCCATTAAAGAAAGCACAGACTCGACCAGAAAAGTCATCAATAGGCCTATTGGGCCGAATCTTTTGTACTTTTCCAAGCCTTATTGCCTATTGGGCATGAACTTTTGTATTTTTTGCTGTACATAAAATCAACTTGTAATAATAAATTCACTTCTTAACTCCAAAAATTTAATATTCTAATATGTACACGTGTAGTTTTATGATTTGTTGTCGGTGACAAAATAAATTTATATATTTCCCAACTCCTATAAATAGTTTTTTGGATGTACTCGTCGTTTCTCTCTTTCTGTCTCATAACTCAGTAGAGGTCCTCTTTCATTTTCTTCTCTTTCTCGAGGTCCCCTCACACTCCGAGCCCTAGCAGAGGTGAAGAGAACAAGAGGTTATTTTCTCGGAAACCAAACATTCCAATTAATTTTTCCCGTGAAAATCGCCGAGGAAAAATGCAGCCCCTGAGGCTAAAGCAACAGCAACAGGCCCTGATGCAACAAGCTCTCCTCCAGCAACAGTCTCTCTATCACCCTGGCATCTTAGCACCTCCTCAGGTTTTATACTCTCTCCTTTCGTTTTATTCCCTTTAATTTTTCGTCAATTTTTCTTTTCATTGAGCAGCTGCTAGTTTTTGATCCGGTTTTCAGGAATGATCTGTTGGATATCCCCCTCCCCCCGAAATCGTGTTTGGATCTTCGTGTTCTTGTTTGGTTGGTTTATTGTATTTGAATTGGTGGGGATTGGGTTAGTTTACGATTTGATGCTGTGATATTTGATCTTTGAGAGATGAGCTTTTACCACGAGTTTTGCTTGATTTGGATCGACTTTGTTCCTATTTTTTGATTTCAACGTGATCTAAAAGAACTGTTGTTTTCTTGATTTTTTGTCGGAGAATTTTTTGCGTTTGAAATTTGATTCTGAATATTTTACGTTTCCGTTTGCTTGAAGTTCAAATATTGTATTTCTCTTAGGGAGTTCAATGGAAAAGCTACTAGGTTCTCTTTTGCGTTTTCCTTCTCATTTACTTGTGCTTCTCACTTCTTTGGTTTTATTTAGTTTATTTCTAATCTAATCTTCATTTTGTTTTGCAAATGTCGAGATATGATTGAATGTGTTCGGATAATGTTTAGTTGGCATCTCTGTGCACGAATGCACAATCAATAAATCAACCAATCTGTCTTTTTGGCCATGTTTATATTTATCTATCTTTATCTCTGGTTTGGAAATATTTTGTAAAATGTGCAACTTACCTGTTTCTTCTTTTGAGTACTGGAGTGTAAAACGTGGCTCCTGCATGTCATTTTGGGAATCAGGTTTATAGTGCTGAAATATAACATGAAGCTAGTAATTCATAAAGTGTATGGTGCAGCTTTTAATGTATTTGCATTCTGTCTATGTTACATGTCCAGCAGTCCTTTTTGTTTGAATTGTGCAGAAAAGTATATATTTGTTTTTCACTTAGGAGGAAGGAGTTCAAAGGAACTTTGAGCATCATTATCCTTGAACTTAGGAGGAAGGAGTTCACTTAGGCTAAATTATTTTGGATTTGGTCGGCACTGAAAAATTGAAAGGGGAAACTGTGATAATTGTAAGAGCAAGAAAGCCTGTATTGTCTTTTAGTAAGTTGAAAGTCTTTTAATACTAGAAGTGATGCTCACATTTGTGATGGTTGTAGTTAGCATCTTGTTTGTTTTTTCTAGGTTGACTGTTGGATATCTTAATAAACTCATCCTTTTTCCCCGATTTGGAGGTTTTAGAATTGAGTTGAGTGGGAAGTGGCTTTTTTTGTACTACTTTCCTCGTCTTTTTTATTTTTCATTTTTTATTTTGCAGATAGAGCCAATCCCAAGTGGAAATCTGCCTCCTGGTTTTGATCCAAGTACTTGCCGCAGTGTGTGAGTCCTAGATTTTTTTTTTTCCTTTCTCCATTTTGTTTCTTTTGTATATTGCGCGCCACTTATATCCCCTTATTGCTCAAGCAACTACCCACTTATAACCATATACATTAGAGGCGCTTTTCTTTATGAGTCTGGTGATTGAATATGTTGTTATGGCCCTTTGTGCGATAGTTAAATGGTTTATGGAATGTGATAGTCTGGTAGATACGTGTATGTTCTTGCATCTTTTTAACAACCTATGAAGTTACTTATATAGTCTTTTTCTGTTTCCTTTTTTAAACTTCTAGTTTTTTAATTTTTGAGAAACTGCAGGTATGTGGGAAACATCCATTCACAAGTGTCTGAACCACTACTCCAAGAGGTTTTTGCAAGTACTGGTCCTGTTGAAGGCTGCAAGCTTATTAGAAAGGAAAAGGTATTATTTTCAATATTTTCCCTCTTCCTTTTTCAACCTTTATGAGGTTGTGAGGGTGCTCTTATTGTGCAATTGTTAACTTTCTTGACTCAGTTTTTATCTATTTCCGTTTCACATGTTGTTGCCAAATGGTTGACATGTTTTTTTCCCTCCTACTGGAAACAGTCATCATATGGGTTCATCCACTACTTCGATCGTAGATCAGCTGCTCTTGCGATATTTTCTCTAAATGGAAGGCATTTGTAAGCAATATCTTTTAGTTTGATCCTCTTACATTGCTTTGGGTTAGCTTTGACATCATATCTTATATCTGCAGATTTGGACAACCTATCAAGGTCAATTGGGCTTATGCTAGTGGTCAGAGAGAGGATACATCAGGTTTTCTCATTTTTTTGTTTGGAAAATTTTGCTCAAAAAACATTTACGATGCGTTGGAAATTTTCGTTCTTGTTATACTGTTTGATACTATCAAAATTAGTGCAGATCACTTTAATATTTTTGTTGGGGATCTCAGTCCCGAGGTTACTGATGCAATGCTGTATGCATGTTTTTCTGTCTATCAGAGTTGTTCGTAAGTGTTTTTTTTTTCTTTTTGATCTTGATTTAAATAAATGCATGGCTTGAATCTAACTTATTAAAAGTAAAGGTCTAAGCTATCAGTTGTGATTAGTTGGTGTCTGAATGAACAACAAATTTGATATCCTAAATGATTCAGGGATGCGAGGGTTATGTGGGATCAAAAAACTGGACGTTCAAGAGGATTTGGGTTTGTTTCATTCCGAAACCAGCAGGTACCGTTCCTTGATTAAGCTTCTGATGTCCCTTTCTCTTCCATTATAATGGTGTTCCGTCTATTGATGTTGACCTTTGTTTCCTCTGTTCAGGATGCACAAAGTGCAATTAATGACTTAAGTGGTAAGATTTATGCTTTTACTATACACATGTATTTTTTATATCTTCATTGATTGCTGTGTTAGCTCATAAAATAAATCTGTTATCTTCAAAACTTTTATTCCGTATCTTTCATGCTGTGTAGTGTTCTTAATATGTTGCTGAAATAGTAGTAAAAGTCTTCCCTTTTCTTTTTCCTCTGTTATTCTTTTGTGATTTTGTTTTTTTTTTCTCTGTAAAATAACCATGTGTAGAGGACTAATTCGTTAAAGTATTGTGGCTGAGTTGTTATAGTTGTATTTAGTACTATTCTTAGACAAATTACATGCTTGAATTGTTGTTATTTATACTGCAGTAAAAATCAAATGTGTTTTTGATTTATTGTTTTAGGAAAGTGGCTTGGCAGTCGGCAGATACGTTGTAACTGGGCAACAAAGGGTGCTGGTAGCAACGATGACAAGCAAAACTCAGATGCTAAAAGTGTGGTTGAACTCACCAATGGCTCATCAGGTATGTTTGTTGCAGGAGGGTTCTTTAAAATCATTCACATTAATGATTACTTTGTTCAATGCAAAACTCACTTTTATGGATCTTTAAAATTAGTACCGAAAGGGAAATAAACTTACATTTGTTACCTTGGTATGCAGAGGATGGTAAAGAGACCACCAATAATGAGGCTCCCGAGAATAATCCTCAATATACTACTGTTTATGTGGGCAATCTTGCTCCAGAGGCAAGTTACTATATACAACAGCTCTTCTATTTACTCTGTCCCAATTAGACTGTCACAGTTAATTTGAGTCAATTTTTTGTAAATATATTAATTAACTAATTTTATAAAATATGTTTGAAAACTACTTTGAAAAATTTGAATTATATTCTTTCAATTTTTATCAATAATAAATAGTCAAAATTAAAAGATTCTAACCATCAAAAGTCAAAATGTGAACTTTATTGGGACGGAGGGAAACATTATTTTTAGCACATGGAAGTACCAAAATGGGTGTTACCAAGCATTATGAACTTACTTTACATGGAACAGGTAAAACAGCCTTTTTTTTCACTTTTAGGAACTCCCATATGTCCACACGCATGCAGAATACTCAAAACTTTTGAAAGTTTTAGTTGTCTTTTTGAACCCATCCAAAGTAAAAAAACTAAAATTTGGTCCTTTACCTATCAGTACAAACCTCTCAACCAATGATGGTATGATCTTGAAGCATCCTCCAGCATATGGACTGTTAGAACTCCCATCTTTTAATAAAGTTTTTACTGCACGTGAGAGTTAGACTTGTGTTCTGAATGCTCGTTGTACTTTGAAGGAATTTTTTAGCTTGTCCAATTAAACAATTACCATTAAATCCTGTAGGTCACTCAACTTGAACTCCATCGTCATTTCCATGCTCTTGGTGTTGGGGTGATTGAGGAGGTTCGGGTCCAGCGTGACAAAGGCTTTGGCTTTGTGAGATACAATTCACATGCTGGGGCTGCTTTGGCTATTCAGATGGGGAACACTCATTCATTTCTATGCGGCAAGCAAATTAAGGTTTGTTCTCTGTTTTATAGTCATAATATGGCTACTGTATTTGAGAAATATAAATATGTAAACATTGATGTGTAGTTTTGAAGTCTTTGGAGTACGTTCTCGAAATTCTGTGCATAAGTTGGTATGTCAATCGAATCATTGACCATTAAATATCCAAAAATGAGTTGGATGACTATTAGGGATGGTCAATGATCTTTAGATCCAGTCTTACTTATCCATAATCCCATAGTTACTTTGCCAACTTTCATTAAAAAAATTCTTTGGTCATTGGATAATTGAGAAATTGACATCAATAATTTGTTTGTTAGTGCTCTTGGGGCAGCAAACCTACACCACCGGGTACAAGTTCAAATCCACTTCCCCCACCTGCAGCTGCAACTTTACCTGGTCTTTCAGCAATTGACCTTTTGGCTTATGAAAGGCAGTTGGCTATGAGCAAAATGAGTGGCATTCATGCCCTAATGCACCCTCAGGGACAGCACCCTCTCAAGCAGGCAGCAATGGGAGTGGGTGCTTCTGGAGGGAGCCAGGCTATATATGACGGGGGGTTCCAGAATGTTGCTGCCGCCCAGCAGCTATTGTACTATCAGTAATAAAGATAGAGTTGGTGTGATAATATCCTTAATTACTGCATTAGCAGGTTTTATTTGAGTTCTAAACATAAGATTTAGGAGGCTTTTTTTAGCAGTGAAGCTGCACCCTGCTTTTATTTATATCCATATGTTTGTCTATTGTATCCATCTTTATCTATTTCAACATTTTATCGAGTTCTAAACACGGCTAGGAAGCATTTTTAATGTATTTTCTCCTATATATGTCATACAGTACCACTGGATATATGTATAAAGCTTTCTCTGGAGTGTACTTCTACATGCTTGGTATTTCTTTTCCTTATCTTTCTTGTCATGTTTGTTTGGAGGGAAAAAAAGCGGACTGAAACCAATTTCACCCGAAGCAATGTTAGTGATGGGGCTTATATCTTTGCAAGAAATATAAGGGTAAAATGCATTATCCAACAAAGTCCAGAGTTAAACTCACAATTTCAGTATAAAAGACTGCACTTACTTGGCATCTAAAAAGGGTAATGCTAAAAGTGGGAGAAAAGTTGGATATACTCAAGCAGTCTGCAGTCTGCAGTCTGCAACTATTTAGTCATTAAAAAATACTATGTAAAAAAAAAACTATTTAGAAATACATTTAAAGGTGGTAGAACTGGTGGGATGTGCAGATTCATCAGTCTGTTTCCAACCTAGCAATACATTTGTCATAGAATCTCCCTGCTTTCTCGAGGTCTGGGAGCTCGGTGTAGCAATCGGCAATCGGCAATCGCTCCATAAGCTTCTGTATTTCCAGAGTCCTCTTCTTCTCGATCAGATAATGCTAAAACCATCGAGTGGTATTTAAATGGCTTATCGATATTTGACTTGCGTACTAAAAGTTTAATGCACACGTATCCAAAAAAAACTTTTTTTAATAGTCTTAATATGATCATAAGGTAGTATCACGAAAACAAATAGTATCATGTTGAAGAAAACTTCGAAAGCACAAGGTGAAATAGTTTAATTGGGAGATTAAAATCAATTGACTTTTTTCTCATCAGTGCATGTATCACATGCACTGAAAAACTTCTTTTTTACAAGCATTAACAAACATGTCATTAATTTAACTTTAAAACATAAAATTTAAATCTCTACCTCTAAAATCCTAAAGCTTAAACTTAAACTTTAACTATAAAGCTTAAATTTCATACAACCTAAACCTAAATTAAACCCTTAAATCTTAAATTAGATCGAAAACTAAATTTTCTGCTATCCATGTATAAAATAATTTTTCAAATCCAATTGCTCATTAACAAAGATTTGCAAGGTTTTCGGAAGTTGGGATTTTCAGCTCCCAAAACCTTACATTAAACACTGTTTAGTTGTTGGCCCAAAAAATCGTTTGTCTGCATTAATTAAAGTTCGAGAGTGTTTTTTATGGTTAAATGATAAATTTATCCCTTATTTTTATTAATTAATTTCTATTTTTAACTACAAATAATTCTTAATCTTTAAAAAAATAGTTAATTTTGACCCAAATCCTTTTAAAAAAATCGAATTGTTTTTAACAGAACTATAATATTATAATGTTCAATTTATAACTGCAATGACATTATAACCTGCATGACAATTAACATATAATTCATGTTAATTTTATTTTTATTCATTTTAATATTATAATTTTAAAATTATTAATGTGGCCTATAAAACATATAATATCATGTTAGTATAAATTGATTGCCATGTCAAACCTATTAAAAATTTAATGTTTTAGTTAATATTTTTATTAAAAAATAATTTAACCCTTTTTAAAAGAATCAGGTCAAATTAAGTTAAAAATTAGAGTTAAATCGGTATAATATATAAACGATAGGAGTTAAATTTATTGTTATGTTTTTTTTATTATCCTTCCAATATTTTTTCCATTTTGTTCTTCCATGTGTTTCATCCCTTAGTAATTCGAATACAAATTCTCTATCTTTTTAGTGTTTATATTTATGCTTTTATTTATACTCACCTTAAAATATTAAGTTTAAAGTTTAGAATTAAAATTAATATTTAAAATTTAAAAAATTAGATATATGATGTACTTTTAAGGGTAGTGTTTAAGATTTAAAATAGAACAAGATTTTTGTTCTGGTAATTCAATACCCGCCAAGGGTTACTTTGATCTTTTGTTTTCGTATCATAAAAAGAAAACATTCTGTTTTCGTACGAATTTGCTATGTCTTCTCAACTCTTGTACTAAAAAACTCAATCTTGGTTCCTTAATTGTTTGAAATCTCAATATTTTCCTCTCTCTCCCGATCCA
The DNA here is from genome assembly GCA_019671005.1 of Hibiscus mutabilis. Lineage (NCBI taxonomy): Eukaryota > Viridiplantae > Streptophyta > Magnoliopsida > Malvales > Malvaceae > Hibiscus > Hibiscus mutabilis. The sequence continues at coordinate 6,655,501 of CM033748.1, read as the reverse complement.
GACAAAACCCATTAAAGCTCAATTTCGCATGGTTTAATTCTGATAAAGCAGAGAGGAATTTTACATGGGTGTTTCGTTTAAGGTTTCAAAAAACGGTTCTAGGTACAAACCCAAGCCTTGTCGTCAATCAGAGGCTTCAGTTGATGTTGTCTCTGAGAATTCTAAAGAGAGCTCACGGCCTAGAAAGCCCCAGGTAAAATTTACATATACCCATTTGCCTTTGACGTTGCTAGAAGTAGAAGTTAGAGATAATTGAATCGCTGAAGTTTTTTTTTTCTTCTTTTTTGTATTTATCTACAATGTTCTATTTATGCAAATCTTTACTGTTAAGTTTTAAGCTAAGGACCGAGCCTGATTTCAGGAATTGCCCTGCTTTAATGAAATAGGTACTATAGTTAATGAGATTTTGTATAGTTTTATTTATTTTTAATTTCCTGGTGTAAGTTCTGTTTTTTACTGTACTTTCTGTTTATAGTTTGATTCACAGCCCATAACTAAGAGAAGAGGAATAGCAAGTAAATTAGCTTTTATGTTTTTTCTTTTTCATTTTTGTAATATTGTCTGATTATCTGGATTTTCTTTTTGTGTCGATCCAGGGTGGTGTTGTTGACGGCATTGAGGGTGTTTCTGGGGTGACTAAATCAAAATTTTCAGATGAAAAGCATCGTGTTCCTGCAGGTTAGAGTCAAACTTCAAAACTAGTACTGTGCTTCGGTTTCATTTTTCCCTCTCCCGATCCTAAGAGAAAGTCAAGCTGCTGCTAAGAGAAAGTCAAATTCCCTCCCCAAGACCCCTGTAATAAATGCAGTTGGATCTCCCGCAAGTGTTAGCAATATGAGTGTTCCATTAAATGCATGCAGTCCTTCCGTTGGAAACCCACCTTTGCCCTTTGGGTGATCAAACAATGCTTGAAAGGTTCTCAAAGATTGAAATTGTAACTATGAAGCATGCTCTACTTAATTATTTTTAATTGTCTTGTTGAAGACCAGAACATGAACATAGGCACCTGCTTGGTTATGTTATTATTTGTTTTCAAGAAGTAAAATTAAGGTCTTGTCATTTCCTGTTAAAAGTGGTATGGATGGCAATATTCGTGTTACAGTTTCAATTGCAGGTGTCAACTCAACAGAAAAAAGAACAAGGTTGAATTTCAAACCAGTCTTTCCAATAACGAGGATTTCAAAGACGAATTGAATCCATTATCAAAGTCGCTTGTTGGTGGCAGTATGAATACCTACAAGACAAGAATCTTGAATTTTGTAGAGGGTGAGTGTGTTTGTTCAAGGTTTTTTTTGTTTTTATATCTCAGGTTCTGATCCTTCAAAAATATTTATGGTCCATTTTCCTTGCCTTAACTGTGTTCTACTTTAACAGGGAATCTCGTTTCTCTAGATCCTAGGGTAAGAACTAGAATGATAATGTCCGAGAAACCAGCTGATGGAACCGTGGCAATGTGTTATGGAGACATAGATGACGGTGACGTTCTTAGTGTAGAAGATCATATTTCTCACCTTCCTACACTTCCTAATACTGTAAGTTTATTTACTTGCGGAAATAAGAACATGCCTTCTAGACAAATTGAAAACTGCCTGACCTTGGGTGGCAAAATCAAATCTTTGCCGTTAATTTCTTTTAGATTTTTTTTGCTATTTTATCTCTCTTACTACACTTATCTCCTATATTTGATTGTGGTGCTTCTGGGTGCTTACTGGTTTCCTGAAAACATATTATCTTTGGTGCTCATTCAACTTAGTCTTAGTTTTCAAGGCCTTCATTGAGTTCTGTTAAACTCAGCTGCAGACTTTAACCATGTTGAGAAGACTAGAAAGGCCATCAATTATGCCATTGTTTTATTAAGAAAGATGCCATCCCATTTTGGGTTTACAGTTACACTATAATGGTCATCTGCAACACTGCAGTTTGAAGTTTGTAAAATTAAACCTTTATATCTTCTACTTTTCGTGTCCCATGTAAGAATTCTTCTGTTCTGACATGTTCATCTCATTAAATCCTGCAACAGTACATGGCGGACTTGCTTGCAGCATAGTTCTGTTCACTGGTATGCCAGCTAAATAGTCTTTGATGTTCAGAGTCTGGGATTTAGGTTACAATAACGATTTTGCTTGCTTCCTTTTTTCTTCTTCTTTTTATCTTCTTGATGCAGATGCTGCGTGAAGGACATTAACTTGTGGAAGATAATGTACAGGCAAAATCAACTCTTATGCTTATGGCCTCAATCAGCCAACCAAATCCTGCTGTAGCTTTTCCCAACAATTCTGCAGCTGCTATGCATCAGTATGCTGAAGCTGTTCCAGGTCAGGCAATGAATGAGGTGGCAAAGCAGAATAGCGGTAATAATATTTCTATAAATCCATCTTCGAGTGCTCTAGAAAACACTAGAATGTTGCCTCCTGGAAACCCTCAGGCCTCACAGATGTCCCAAGGACTCCTGTCTGGGGCTTTAATGCCTGCAAGGCCATCGCAACTAGATTCACAGCCACAACAACTGCAACAACAGCAGCAAAGTCAACAGCATGCCCTGCTTCAACAACAGTACCAGCAGTTCCAGAGATCACCGATGATGCTTACATCAAATCCTCTCACATTTGAATGCCATTGGGAAGAATTCAAGCATGCAATTGGGTAATCAAATGGTCAACAAATCTTCAGCTCTACAGCTTCAGATGATGCAGCAGCAGCAGCAGGCACAAATGCAGAGGACAATGATGGGACTAGGTGCAGCAGTGGAGGCCTGGGCAATGCCACAGGAATTGGAGGTGCAAGGGGAATTGGTGGAACAGGTATATCAGCTCCAATGACCGTTATTTCTAGCCTGGGAACTGTGGGCCAAAACCCAATGAATATTCCAGGCGCAAATATTACCAATGCATAACCCAGCCAATCTGGAGCACTAACATCACCTCAAGCTGCTTTCTTTTCAAAATTAAGGATGGGCCGAGGAAACATGTTAGGTGGTCCTCAATCGAGCATCGCTGGGATGTCCGGAGCCAGACAGATGCATCCAGGTTCTGCCAGTCTTTCTATGCTGGGCCAGAATCTGAACCAGGCTAACACGAGTTCGATGCAAAGGACTGCTATGGTGTCCATGGGTCCTCCAAAAATGATGCCTAGAATGAACCACCTTTACATGAACCAGCAGCAACAGCAAGAAACAACCTCACTGTCGTTTCACCTTCACAGGTAGGCTCACCATCAACCACAGGAATTACACAAATGAACCAGCCATCTCAGCAACAGCAGGCCCAGCAACAGGCCAGCCCACAACAAATGAATCAAAGGACTCCCATAGTCCCCAACTGAGCTCATGCTATTTTCACGCCTGAGAAGAGGCGGGTCATTAATCCTACGGTGGCACTGCACATCCTATCAGGCATGTCTTTTGGGAAGAGGGTAATGACCCCGTGACAAGTGGTATCAGAGGGACCCTTTGACTACCCGATTTCACGCCGAGCGCCCATGAGTGGGGTAGGCAGGGTGGACAACTGTGACAAGGTGGCCCATCACGAGAGCAGAAGCTCGTGACGAGGGCGTCACGAGGTTGAGTGGGGGAGAATGTCACGCCTGAGAAGAGGCGGGGCCATTAATCCCACATCGGAAAGGAAAAAGGGAGGTCTTGGGATATAAGTACGGTGACACTGCACATCCTATCAGACATGTCTTTTGGGAATAAGGTAATGACCTCGTGACACTATGCATGCACTAAATGCTTGTAATCATGAGGCATGTCCACCCACTCACCAGTTGAGTTCTCCAATGGAGCTAGGTGGGAACAAAAGCCACTCTGGTGGCAATACATAGCATGTTCTGCGCGTAACATCTTATACTAAGTCTAGAGCCGCCTCAGTGCCAAGCTATCCCTCTCGCGGAAGAACCTGTAAAGCTAATTTTGCAACATCAGTCAGTGCAAGCAATTTGCTTGGTTGAAAAGGAATTGGTTAATATTTAATAAGTTCTAAAGCCAATACCTGAGCCGCCTTGGTGTCAAGCTATAAACAGAATATCGGGCAGCTTTCCCCTCACAAATCCTAGAATTTCCAAGTTTTTGGTATATGTACAACTAAGTTAAGTTTTTAGCACTAGACACTTGGTGTGTCTATTTGCTATTTAAAGGTATGGGTTTGAAATTAAATTGATTCCCCTCTTCCCAAAATAATGCATATCATAGGTATTACAAGTTGTACTTGCACGTTTCATTAATATTCTCAGTGCTTACAACTGCAGTTTGTTTTTGACAGAATAGCTCTTTGTTTTATAGTCTGAACAAACTTTGCAAACCTCGCCTTTCACTAAATATCACATTTTTTTTTTGTCAAGGGGAATGGGTTATCCAAGAAGATTTGAAATCAAACGCAAGTAATTTGTCACTACAAGGTCTTAATATTTGACGCTACATATCACATTTTATGATGACTGGATGAACAAAACTGGGCAAACCCTCGACTTTCTGGTAAGTACTTAACTATGAAGCGACTGAAGACAATTTGTTTTTTTGCCTTCAAATGCCAGGGAAAGGGACGATTGTTTTTGTCGACAATCCTAATGCAAAAATCACTACATATAATCGGCTCCTTTTCGCCTTGAATAGTCGGCCCAACCATGACTGAAGGGAGCCACAGATGCTGTGGAAACTATTGCAGCAATTCACAAGATAAGTCTGGGTTTTTCCTTCTCAAATATAGGAAACACAAACAGGTATGAGTTTCTGCTGTAGTTTAAGTCACTGAGCCCAAACTAGGGACTCGGTACGTTAATGATCTAACAAAAACTCGATCAAAGTGGAACACTAGAATGGGTTAATACCTTTCAGGTTTACTATTTGGATGTTGTGTTCTGGCTTTTACATATAGAAAGAATAGTTTTGTTTTGAACATTTGCTCTAAAGCTAAGGTCTCTCTTTCACAATACCACATTACAAATTTGTACCTTTTTGCGGCAAATTGTGTGAAGAAAAACCAGAATTAACTCCATTGTTTGGTCTCTGAGCTTGGCAAGAAGCTACTCAAAACAACAGAGAAACCCCAGGAATTCTGATGAGTTCTTAACACTATGGAGCACGGTTGAATCACCATAACTTTGTTTTCGCCCAGAAGAGGAGGAAGACGACTCCCAACACAATGGCAACGGATGCCCACTTATGGATCAAAGCCTAGGGGCAAAAGAAAACATACAACAAACTATCATACTTCAGTAATGCTGCTGACAATAATGATATCTATAATAAATATCCAGCCACCACAAGCACATTGAAAACCGACTTGAGCTCTTGTTCAAGAGACGTTCATTTCAAAAGAGAAAGAGCATCCAGATTGATCAAACAAAGTCAAACATCTTTTATCCATGGTACTTAAAACTTTTGAAACTTCCCTCAAACCGTATGATCTATCACATCTATGTGCTAAACCCATTCCACATTATGATTCTTTTAGGAGAGGGCACATTCAAACTTCACAATGGATTTTAACAAAGAAATACTTCTGTAACTATCTCATGTTTGTATTCTTGTCTACCAATAAAGCCCAGACCTCAAACTGATAGATGCATTGAATTGCCCCATGCAGACAATTATTTCCCCTTTTTTTATTCAGAGAATCCAGTCCAACTCAAAGGGTCATTTTGACACTAATGTATCAGTTGTGTATATTTTCCAGCAAGAACATAACTTAGTACCTTGGACAAAATGTCAAAGGTAAAATCTAACTCTAACAGAAATATAGTTCGGGAATGGGAGGGGGGGGGGGGGGAGATGCCCCATATAAAGGAAACTAACCTGCCTATTTAAATCTCTTGCCTTGTCAGCGTATATACGAGATTCTGATGTCAAACGACTGGACATTTGGCTGACCTCTGTGTCATCCACATAAAAGAAAAGGTTAAATGCATACTTAGTTAAACAAAAATACTATCAGCCAGTGAAAAAAGGAGGGAGCAAATACAGCATATTAAACCATCAGTAAAGAAGAAAAACTATTAGGTGACTTCAAATTGATGGCAATACGTACAAGCAAGCTAAGGCAGCTACAAGGTGTAACCATAATTAACTCTGCCATTGTATTACATGACAATAGCTAGTAGCGAACAAAATACAAGTTAAGTTCCTTGATGTTAATTGGCATAATGTGAACAGATATACAACTCAATAAACACTCAATGAGAGGCAAAGACCAGTAAAGCAAGCTTTAGTAATGATTGAAGCAAATCAACATCTTATGAATAGCAATCAAAGGAACAAAAATTACAAAACCTGCACATGCACTGACAAAAGAAACGTGGTTGAATGTGTATTACCAATTAAGGGTAATTTATAAAATTTAAAGCACGCAGGCAAATGCAATACAAAAAGATGCATTAAAATAGTAAATCCACAGATACCTAGCTCATGATTGTAAAATTCAGCATTCACCAAAGTGCATTGGTTCAAACAAAAAGTTTAATTAATTATAAAATCAAATAATAATATAATAGCCTAAAATTATTCTGAACTTACGGTCCAACTTTTCACCAACACCAAGAACTTCTTGTACGTTACGAGTCATTATTTGGTGAACTTCGTAGAGTTCATCATTCAACTTCGCAATATTTCGTTGAGTACGAGTGTCCAGGTACAATTTTTTTGTCTTCTGTATGAATGTATCTTAAAGAAAAAAAGAAGACGATAAAATCAAGTCTAGAAAGAGGAGCAGCACAAAGTGGCAAAACAAAGTAGAAGAAATACTGGTTGCCTAGTCGTATAAAAAACAGAAAAGCCAAACAATATGGAAAAGGAGCTTACCAAATTTAATAAAGGCATAAGGCCTGGCAACTGTTTCAATTTGAGCTCCATTCACACGCTCGAATTCATTCTTGAGGTCTTCCAGATATTGAAAGGCAAGTTTCTTAGGATAAGCACGGTCACACATTGTCAAGTAACAAACACGTCCTTCAATGATATATATAGCTAGGAACTTAGGTCAAAGGTAACAGTAAAACTTGGATGCATTTGCAAATAATACCAAAAACAATGCAAAAATAAGCATATCGAATAACTCAAAAAGTATATCCGGAAAATTCGACACCGTCAAAAGGATACTGGAATGTGTATGGTCCAGTTTCAATAGACATCCTTGAAGCCTCATTATGGCCTTTGGATAGATTCTTAAATAAAGCCTTAACTTGCTGTTTGTACATTTCAGCATCTACCAGATCACGACCATCATCTAGTCCCTCAGCCAGAGGAAGACCATCAGTAACACGAGCAATCATCGTCATCTTTACCATCTCTACTCCCCTATTTCTCAGCTACGAAGGATCTTTTCAAACTAATATAAAAGCAAAATTAACCCCCGATTAGACCTTAAAAAAGAAACTTCAAGTAAAAACTAAAACCAAAATTCCATACTCAAATTTCTTATATAGATGCAGCAAAACATCAATTGACTATATTTTGATGATTTGGTTCGCAAATCTTACCGGACAACTAGGCACTAGCCACCACAATGATGACAATATAACAATCTTCAATCCCACAAATATCATTTCTACCCATGAAAATTAACCAAATAAAACATAACCTGATTCATATGATACCTAATTCAATAATCCCAATATTCGCTAAACTCTCGTAATCGATCAAAAGCAAGATCAAACCAATTTTCTGTTTCTAATAAAAAAAGGACACTAATGTGATCAAAGACGACTCATCTAATCAATTACCGTCACGATCTAACAAATATAATTTTTTTCTGGAATTCCAAAAATTCAGTAGAAGAAAAAAAAATCTCATATCCTGAAGAATTTTCCACACCCATGTAAAGAAAACCAACGGTTTCTTTTAAAAAAAATTATAAGCATATTCAGGAATTGGTGAACAAAGAGTATCGGTGTTATAGGAGTACCAAATTGTAGAATAAGGATCTTTGGATTTCTTCTCGGTTTCAACGATCTGAGCCAGAGGGAACAAGTCTTTTTAAGAGGCGAAAATGAAAGGAGAGAGGCGAAAATAGAAAATTAGAAGAGGCGTTGTTTTACAATCTACGTTTTTTCAGAGTTGCGCTGGATTGATTTTATCTTTGAGATGAGTGTTAAATTATTGGATTTGTTTTTTGTTAGCTTCCAACTTATTATTAATTGATTGATTTGAATCCAATTTTGTAGTGTTCCATTAATTCACCTCTCTGACCTTTCCCACTCCACCTCCCAGGATCTTATTTTCTTTCTCCTTTACTTTCCACTCCTACTGGTCCTCTCGTCCGTCGGTCGGGAAAAAATAGAAGTGACACTTTTTTTTGTAATGGTCGGCACTGGGTAGGCCTTCTTCGACCTCTTCTCGACCCATTTCACGGCTTTGATTCCTTTATTAGATACCTCAAGCATCGCCACTATTGCTTAATCTAGCTTTATTTGAATTCAAAAACAACTAATTTTTGCAATTTCATTTCATGTGGTTTTTTATTTTTTTATTTTTACTGTATAATCATTTCAATTAGGTATAAAAAACAAATTTTGAATTCTATAATACCTAATTCAAATATGAGCATCTTCTATTTTCAGACCACAGCTTGTCTGCAGCAAGATAAAAGTGGTTTTGCTTACTTTGTTCTGGGCGGTAAACGAGCCAAGTCGAGCTTGATTCATTAAAAATTCGAGTTGAATTCGAGCTTGATTCATTAAAAATTCGAGTTAATTTCGAGCTTGAATATGTTAAACTCAACCCAACTCGTTAATAACTCGACTCGAGTATTAAACAAGCTTTGACTGAACCGGACTCGAGTAACTCTCATTACATTTACAAATCTAATAATAATAATAATAACTAAAAATTATTATTAATTAAATTGCATGATTTCATTATAAATAGAATCATGCAAAAGAAATATTTACATGTATCTCATTAAAAACCGTTAATCATAGTTGGAGAAAAAGAATACACATAAAAATATATAGAAAGTTAAACTAAAAATTAAACTAACATAACAACAAAAAATATACAACTTACATTTTAGTTCACTTTAATTTTAAAAAATTAAAAAATAATATATTATATTCTCGAGTAGCTCGTGAGCTTCTCGAGTCAGGTATCAAGTAGTTCGGCTCGTTAAGAACTCAAGTCTAATTGAATTAAGTGTTGACCAAGTCGAGCTCGGAAAACTCATGATCTATCTGTCTCATTTACACTCCTACCCCTCACTGTCAACAACTCTTGATTAACAAAGTGTTTGAATGTTTGATATACATCACAATTCACAAGAAAAGAGCAAATTAATAAGACGACCACAAGAATGCCCTCTGGCTCGGGACCACCAATATACAACATATATCTGAACATAACAATAGAAACTCACGAGATTCGGGAAGAAAGGCCTCATGACTCCATGAAAATTTACAAAGTCCCGTTGTAGATGTCATACCGTTCACCGTATAGCGTCTACCTCAAGCATCTGTATTTTGTACATATATATATATATTCCCTTATACCCTGCTGTTTATGATGATTCTAAGCAATTGTCTTGGACTTTTCTCAAGATGGGGTTCACCTAGGCTTGTTCTCACTACCTTTGCTTCGGAATGATGAGAGTGAAAGAATGAACGTGGTGCTGCAAAATTATTCAAGTATGCCGTTACAAATACAGACCATGAATTCAACATAAGAGTCCATAAACAAATCAAAAGTTTCTTCTGAATATGCATAACAGATTGTTCAATATGTTAGCAAAGGATCAGTTCATATGAGCTTTGTAAGAAATGGATTCACAACGCAACAAGAGAGGGATGGGAATTGTTCGACATAAATTACTTCCAAGAAAGAGAAATATCTGGCAACTATATTAACATTAATAAGGTGTCACCGTCACCTTTTATGGCGCTTCCTGACATATGGTCTTCCCTTAATTTGAAGTTCACAGGTGCTTCTGGAGTGGAAGTACGTAAGGTTTGAACTGCAAGGGAACATGAAGATACTTTATCGGGTTCATATATGCAAGAAAGATATGGGGAAATTGCAACAAGGAAAAGAAGCAAGCACCATCAAGCTACTCTATGAGAGTAGAAAGTCCAGAGCAATTTTGATAAAGTAACTTCTAGACTACAATCTCATAAGCTAAAACAATTTTGTGTTCATCAATAAACACTTTTCTACATTTGAAGAGGGCATAAAAGCATAAACTATAGCTTTACATCTGAAGTGACTTTTAATTAGAATAATACTTATTGAACCATGCATGCAATCAATGAATATTCAAAATAATTAACAGATAAAAATAATCATGAATACAATAAGCAAGTAGAACAAGGTAATCATCGTATAAGGAGGAAATGGGAAATACCTTGGTCATTGAACAATTCACCTTCATTGAAGCCATCATCAGAAGGGTGGCCCTGCAAAAATCCCATTCTTGACTTCCTCAAGTCTTCAGATGATCGACTGGCAGGATCTCTGCCATCCTCTGTGTCATCATCCCCTTCAGAAGTTGTAGCAGATATCCAGTCCACCAAACTGTCTGTCCCACGGATTTTTCGTCCAAATTTCAACAACCTTTTGAACCCTTTTGTCACATCCTTACGTGGCTGATTATGGATTGCATTAGCAACAAGAAATGGTTTCTGAGCACTTCCCCATTTCTTCCTCATTCGAGCAGCATCCGCTCCTGTTTGAGCAAGTGGGTGAGAGTTCCAAGATGCAGGGCTCCCGATCGGGGAAACCATGGGAAACCATGTGAGAATTCCACGACACAGGACTTTCTCCTGGTGACTCCTGCAGGGATACTGCAGTATGGAATGTAGTGGTGAGCACCGCAGCGGGCAGTTCGGCAACCAATGTAGGGTCAACCTGAGAAAGAGACCTCAAGGAATCACCATTCTCGGATCCAGAGTTATTCGATTTGTCAGATTCCTGGCTCAGTCTTGATCTTCCATTTTCCATGTCAGCAGAATCATCAGCAACCATAGTTTCAAGTTCATCCTCTTTGTCTTCTTTGGCCATCTCCATGGAATCATCTGCTTCAAATGCTAGTTCATTGGACTCTTCACCATTTGGAGTCTCAGATGCATCTGATGCTCTGAACTTTGCAATATGAACTCCAGCACCAGAACCTATACCATTACCTTTCCGGAGGAAAGGCTTTGCTTCCACATTCTTCAAAGATTTGTCATTGACGCTCTGATTGATATGTTCCTTATCAAATTTCATATGCGCCAAAACAATGTCATCAGAAGCCGAGGCAGGCACATCTGAAAATTCCAAATGACCAGCCGAGCTTTTCCTATTGGACTGAGACCGTCGAGACTGTTCATCCTTGCCAAGAGAAATCTCTTCATTGTTACTCGTACTCCGAGCATGTTTTCTCACTTGGAAATGGCTGTTCAACTTGCCAGCCCCAGAAGAGGCCTTTGTATTTTCTTTTCTGAGATCAGAAAAGTTGGGAACTGATTGTGCAAGAGGATTTTCAGATGGTGTTCTTCGCATTCCGGAACTGGGATTCGAAACTTTGGCTGCTGACCGTGGAACTGCGACTGTTGTGGAGCGAGGAGTGGATAAAGACACATTTCTATTTGGCAAAACCTTCTTAGAGTTGGAGATCCTTGAAGAACCATCGACTAAAGATGCCTCATTATACGATCTATCCTGTCCGTAGTGCTGATGATCAGGAAACTCGGAAAGATATTCATTTTCTTCGTTCTGGATTGAACTTATTGGATGCTGCCAAATGCATAACCTTATCAAAATTAGTAACAAATATTCAATCAGAAGTTTTTCAGATTCTCAAAACTAAAAAGGAAGGTCCATCTACAAGTTATGAATTTTAGCATTTATTTCCGAAAACATAACTGCAACAGGAGATACCTGCTCCCTCTGCGATCGTAAATTGAATGACCTCCGTTTCTCTGCTTGTCGACGAGCACCAGACATAGAAGCCTGTCTATCAGAACCCGAAAACTTAGCCTTCATCTCAGTTCTGCTTTGCTCAAGGACATCCTGAATAACCTTCAATTTGGCTTCCTTCTCACCCCTTTTAGAACTCCATTCTTCCCTCAGCTTTGCATCTCTCTTTTCCATATACCTCTCATAAAATTTTCCTCTATAATCAACTGAAAAGCTGACAATAGAGAAATTCTGCCTCATACTATCAACATAGTCGTGGTTATCAACCATCTTTGTAGGAGTATAAAAGTCAGCGATATTACTCATACTCCCCGACAGTTCAGATATCGAGTTTTTGTCAGGTAACTGTGCAGGAGATATATCTAAGGCTTCCTCCTGTTCAATCTGCTCATCAGCAGGCTTGCTTCTCCTTGTCGAACTGACTTGATCACCGGGAACCCGAAGTTTGTGCTCTGCGAAAATCTTTTCAAGTTCATCTGCCTTCATTTTTAACTCATCATTCAGGTCCTGGTTTCCCCTAGTCTGCCTTATCCTTGGAGTTTGATCTACTGGAACCAGTGGGAACCTAAGCTCTCTTCACCTTCAGGAACCTTTTTACCAGAAACAGACTTGTTATTTGCACTACCCTGCAACTTCTTGCTTGGTTCAGAGCCTACTGGAACCTGTTTCTTGAACTTCATTTTATGGACGCCAGAATCCTCAATTTTGGTCATTTGCTTCTCAGATGATGCCAAGTCTTTCATTCCCACTTTGTCAACTTCCCCAGTAAAAGATTTCCCCTGTGGCAGAGTGAACCGATCACCTTCACTACCTGTATACTGATCCTCCTTCGTTTTTAGTCCAAAACCACCTTCAAACTGCCCTGAAAATGTACGGGAGTGGCCTGGAGCCCTAAGACACACTTGTGTTACTGATTGATATTTGCCTTGAGACTCCACTCTATTCTTTAATTCACCCTCAGGTGTGGCATCCCCCACTCGAACCTGCAACTGACTAGTGGATTGGTTTATAACCCCAACAATTGCAGCCTTACTAGGAAAAACTCGAGACTGCACCTCCGAACCTCCCCTCTCTCCTGTTATGAAACCCTTCACCTTCTCTTGAGAAACCACTTGATCACCCAACTCAACCTGTTCAGACTTACCTGTAAAAGACTGATGTTGGATGTTCTGTGATCCCAATTGATCCTTCCGACAGGTCCACCCCTTCAAACCCACTTCTTTCCCCAAAAGGCTACCAACTTGTGATTGCACTTCTCCCTGATCTTTCAACCCAGAATCAGCAGCTTTATTAGTGGCACTTGTAGGTTCAACTTTAATTGAACTAACCTTGTCAGTCAACCCCTTCTCATCTTTTTGTTCCTTAACATCGGATAAACCTTGAGACATTAAAGATGAGGAGGGTGTGCACAAAGGGCTATCTGCATTACCGTCCTTATCATTACCCAAGTCAATGCTCATGTCACTCGCACCACTCCTTAACACCGCCTTTTCAGCAACTGCTGGCGCAGATGAAACGTCAGATGAAAGTCTTCTCAGTTCGACAGATTTGCCAACAGCAATGGGTTTGCCTCCGGAACCTGATGTCTCCTTCTGCTTGTTCTCGAAGAGACTGATTCTGTCCTGCACGCTAAGCCGCCTAGCCGGTTGACTGATTTGACTAGGCGATGACTCAGTCACCCCTTCCGCTTTCTTCTCTCTTCTTCCTTGTTTTCAACTTGGGTAAGCTGTTGTGAGGTACTTGAAGGCTTTGCTTGCTGAGATGTTGCTAGCCTTGATTGGTCTATATGGTGCTGGGTCGGCATAGTGTCTGGTTGTATCTGTTCTTGGTGCTTATTTTGGCAAGGCTGGTGGGGCCTGCTATTGACATGGGACCCATTGTGGTCTTCATCGGGGTCATCAATTGACTTGTCAGATCCCCACGAGGCTCGAACCACCTCATCATTAACACCTGATTTAATCAGTTCTGGTCTTCTCTGGCATAATGATATGAATTTGGTGCAAGCCTCACTGCACAAGTACTAAAAATTTCCACATTGAGAATAATTATTACCAAAATTTTGTTTACCATATCGAGCTAATTTCAAATGCCTACTTTGTCCTTAACAATAAGGACATAGGCCAAAAGAGCAAAACGTTACAGCAAAATATCAGACAGCTTGTGAAGATATTGAGGCAAACTTGGCCAGCCCTTGTTACCATGAGGGGGCCGATACAAGAGTGCTATGAAATATTACAAGGGAACCCATCAGGTACAGAAATTGCCATCCTTTAACAATTCAATCACTTTCAGTCCTTTACCCTACTCGGGTTTCCACAAAATAATCCACTTGCAAAGGGAACCCAATGCTCCTAAATACAGTAAGAGAAATTTGACTAGTTTTCAACTCTCAACAGAAGAAATCATTGTGTATTGGTAATAAAACATGACTGTTATTTGGACTTTCCATGCCCAACAAACTGAAAACAATCTTTAAATTAACCCTATAAGGAAGAATATCCTACTTAAATCAGCTGATGAAAATGAAATAGAAATAATAATAGTACAAAGGAGATATCATTTTAGGACACCAAAATAGGTTCAAGGTTACCTTCAACTAAGAACAACGTAATGTTTCATCTTCAAAAAAGCTTACCAGTTAGATGATGCTTTAACTAAGTACTATTTCAGGCAACTTTTCGACCTGTAAGTTCTAACCTACTAATAGCATAGCTAACCCTACAACAAGGACAGTAAAACCATGCTACCATGAAAAAACATAAAATAAAAACTTCAACAGATTGAAACACTCTTCTCCAAGAATTGCATCCCCACCAATTTCTTAGGTAGTATACAATTCCTGCCATTTTGGACTAGAATACCCCTGAAATAATCATGTAGATTCTTTTTTTATATTCCCAGTGTCTTATTATACGGTAATAAGGTGCTTGCTATATTAAATCCCAATATTTACAAGGAATGAAGGCTACTACAGATTTTGTTGGAACAAATAACGACGGATTTCTAAGAGTGAGATTTTGTAATTTTATTTTTTTATAAGATAAGTATTGTTCTTTTTGCTAAGAATTTAATATTTTGTTATTCATCATAAGTTTCATATCAGGTAGTAATGTAGATGGTTTAAAGATAATTAACTACTCACTTTGTTAGGGGTTTATATTTTTTAATATTTTAATTGTGTTTGATATATCATTAATAAGTAGATAGCACTTATCACTTATTGATACTAATATATTAAGTTGATTTTCTTTTTCAAAAAACTAACTTGTTTTCTATGAATTTTCCTTCAAATATTTTCAATTTAATATTAAAATTCAACTTTTACAAGGACAATTTGACAAAATATGCATTCCGATAACCTTATATTCCAAATATCGTATTCTTACATTCGGTAATGTAACATTCATGGTAATGTGTTAGGTAATGTTACATCCAATTCTCAAAAGTACTATTACATTCCGTGAACCAAACGCCTCCTAAGAGACATAGAGCAGCATGAAGACAGGGTTTCACCCTAAGACACAATAAACCATAGGCACCGTAGCTAACATGAAAAATGGCATACTAGGGAGGCAGATAGACATAAAGAGACACAGGATCTCATTGAAAAGGATTTCTAGAGTTCTTACTTCAAGCGATGAGAACCAAATCAATCTGCAAATTGTTGGAGTTTGGATACAGTGTCAGGACTAAAACCAGCCGCAGATGAACGAGAAAAAGCTGTTGCCAAGTCCTGCAGAACTGCAATAAGGCGTACATCAATAGCCCTTAAAAGCTCCTTCCTGCGAAAATAGGAAATACAACCACCAAATTAGAAAGCAAAGGTGATGAAGCCAATGAAAGATCCAGTTGTAGCAATAAAAGCTGTTTTTGTATGAAATGTTTTGGACAATCTGAGCAACTCCATTTCCACAAGCAACAAATGCTGTCCACTTTCTGCACAGCTAAAATTCATTGATTGTCGGAGCATCAAATCTTTTCCATGCCGAAATCATGGAAAATGTGGTAGCAGGCATATAATTTCAACAGAAATCAACTTATCAGGTTCAAAAGAATGTACATGCAGCAGTATTTAATGTCAAAACCATCCACAAGTCTTTAGCGATAAAAAAATTCATGCCATCACAGATCCGAAAAAGCTAAAAATAGAAACAGTTACTTTGTTGCATCAGCAGCTGCCATCATTCCTGCATTGTCCCCACCTGTCACAAATTATCCAAACACTCAGTCTTCAGCAATGACTTGCAACAGCGATACAACCCAATCAAACAGGATCACAGACTTGTGGTTTTTACCTAACCACTAAAATGCATAAGTAATTATGACGCAGATAAATAAAGTACATATTAATTAGATGTATAAAAACAATATTTTTCTGTATCCTTGTTGTTAATGCATTTGATGATATGATACACTTTAAACTAGTCCACAATTTAGTAACTTTCTGTAATTTGCTTCAAAAACGAATACAAAGAAGGGGTCACAAATACAAACATCTTGATTCTACATTGAAAACAGAAAAGAACAATGAAACTATTAAAAGGAAACCATTTATGATAGGAGGAAATAAAACCCACCTAATGCAGCAGAAGGCTGATCTCCCACCCCCTGAAACATAATGATTCCCAGATTCAGTATGTTCTAGAGTAAATTGCACCAAATTAAGAAAGCAAACCTTCTCCTATAGATTATGGATAAAGGACAGTAATACCTGAGAATATATTCTTCGAGCTGCTTCCAACTGAGACATCTCTGCATCCAACGTGTTCACAGATTCCAACACCTCTGGTGTACTAACAAACCGCACAAACCTGGAAAAAAGGGCCAATCATATCAAAATCCGAAGCCAAACCCCCCGATATGAAATGACAAGAAAAAACACGGTTGTTGAATATTTCTAACCTCTCGATTGTTCCTTTTGTGAACCAAGTCTCGGCATTTTTATGCTTTTGAACTTCAAGCTTAATTGACTGAAGTGACAGTGCAACCTGTTCTTCTGCCACCTTTAAATGAGTAACAAAAGGATTTACTAACCCAGAAGGCAAGCTTTTCTGTGCTTCCATTGCTCAAAACAAACAATTCGCATCTGCACATAGGGAGAAACATGGCGATAGTTATAAATAGGAAAAAAACTAGGAACATTCTACAGAGACATTGATCAATACTCACCTTGAACGCTTTGGTGACAATTGGAACACCGCATAATCAATAAGTCTATCAGATTTCATCTTTTCTCAATGATATTTACAAAATGCCCGAGTCTAACACGTCACATAGGCAAATATATTTATGAGGAGAACAAGTAGCCAATGAGTCGAAAATAGCAGAATTTCAATTCATAAGACCTCAAAGCAAAATGCAGATTCTGGAATAAAAAAAAATCAAAAATAAATAAATGAATGAATATCAGAAATCCTTTAAAATGCTAAATAAGATTATATTATCTAATAGTTTAACTTACATCTAAAATTTAAACTTATTAACCCTACACATGCTAATCAAACAATGAAACCAATACCGATATGATTCAAATTTGAAATGAAAAACATTATGCATTTACACTAACAACAAAGTTGGAGCATAGATAATTAGAAACCAAAAAACTTTAAGGGAAAAAAACACATTGACTAATTTAGATCAAAACTTACCAAAAATAAACAATGGATCTCAATCTAAAAAACTCAGATAAAAACCAGAAATGCACCTGGAAAACCATAAACTCTTGGCACAAGAGAAATCCATTCTTCACATATATAAATAAGATACAACCCAGATCTGATTCCACCTAAAAGCTCAAACTTTAAGACTAAATATTTTACAACTCAAACTTTATTTGAAATATTTTCGAGTCGAGTCGAGTTTATGAAATTTCGAGTCGAGTCAAGACAAGTCTAGTATTCTCGCCTCGAGTCGAGTTATTCGGTTTTTTTGAATCGAGTCGAGTCCAAGTTTTGTTCCATCTAAATTGTCACTTTAAAAAACTCAATAACTTTTATAAGATATATTTATTTTTTTATTCTTTTTAAATTTTCTAACAAAAATAAAATTAACTTTTTAAGGATAAACTTATCATTTAAATTATTTACACCACACAATTTTTTCTTAAAATCCCCTAAAAAATTAATACGGAACAATATCAATGGGATGGAAGGAGTACAATCTTTAACCGTTCTTTAAAAACAATTAAAGTTTTGAAACTGAGACAGAAATGGACGTCTCACGTATTGTTCAGCTCAAGCACAGACCGACTCACCCTGGTTTTTCTATCAAAATAAGTAAATATATCAAAATAAATTTTATTTTTCTTTTTAATTTCGTGGAAGTATCGTTCTCAGATGTTGTGGCAATGCATTGCTATGGATATGAATATGATCCACGCACCCTTTGACATTCCTCACCGTCCATCTTTGGTTGATTTGCCTATTTTATTTTATTTTTTTTACCAACCCCCTTCCATGCCCCTGATTAATTAATTATTATTATTTTATTATAAAATCTTAATCATATTTAGAGGAGAGGTGAAGTGGAAACGTTAAAAGAATAAAAGGAAGTGCTCCTAGTAGATCTCTAACTCATGACCTAAGTGAATATAAGGGAACAAAACTAAGCAATTTGGCAAACCATCCAAATATACTTGCTTGTGTTCAAAATATAATTGAGCTTATATTAGAATATATTTTGACATGATTCACATATAATAAGACTTAAACAAAATAAAATATTAACTAAAACTGACACATTCATACATTTAAGGTCTCGATGCTTCCAATTTTGCCAATAAAATTAAGGTTTCATTGGCTTTCTTTTAATTTAATTTTTACTTCTTTTATCTTTTCTTATTGAGTCTAAAGATTGATTGTGTATTCAATTGTTTTATTTGTCTTGATAAAAGCATAAAAAAACAAGACAAATACACTGATAAAAAAAATCAACTAACTCTCTGCGATTATTATCGAGTGACGAAGGAACAAAAGAAAAGAGCTGAAATGAATCTCAAAGATAAGGAATAGGAATGTGTCTGGCATAAGATTACATTCGTAGCTCACATGATTTTCATTTATTGTTACCATAATGCATCACATGAAGAGTCGCAATGCCAAATTATAATTTTGGTAGGACCATGGAATTTAGGGGGTTTAGGGCATTTTCCTTTTCATTCTCCACTGATGTACATTTTTATACAATTTGGTGTGGTCATGGAAATTAAAAACGAAAACAATCGTACCCAAAATGTAACATTTGACTGAATTTGTTTATTGGTTAGTATTAATAAAAAGAGGAACATGTGATTTTGTTAAAACTTTCCTCACCCTTACCCTTGGATTTTGGTTAATAATATCAAGAAGTAAATGACTTGGCCCAATGACAACAAGGAGAGAGTTACCCCAAGTAATTTAACAATTTAATAGACTTTCAATGCCGAAAGCGAGTTCCATATGGGTTTCCTTAATTCTGTCGGATAATATGCAAGATTTTATTTCGATGATTCTTGCCGGATTGGTTTGTTTCGAATCTTCGATCCTCAGCGCATGTTCGAGGAGGCGATGAACTTTGGCCTTGCCGTTTTGCATTGTTGTGTTGGCATCTCTAGAAAATGCCTGTAGTTTGTTGTTTAACGACAGGTATGTTGAAAAGGATGGGTTTGTTGACTATTGTTTTCGGCTTGCTGAGGAATACTATGGTTGTGTCACCGTGAGGCAAAGGCCGGCTCATGCTGTGGGAATGGGATCCCTTCTTTGGCAGTGCCCACTGCCCAGCAACAGGATGGATTAAAATTAACACCGATGGGGCTGTTAGCACTTCGGATAGGGCGACAGCAGCTGGAGGTGTGTTACGAGATGAATATGGGAACTGGATCTTGGGTTTCTCACACAGTTTGGGTAATTGCTCAGTCCTCATAGCCGATTTATGGGCAATTTATGACGCTTTGCAGCATGCTTGGCGGCTCGGGTACCGTGGAGTGGAAGTGGAGACGGATAGCTTGGAGGCCTCTAGGAACTTAAACCGTTCTTCCCGTGCCCTGTCTGATAACGCGCTTGTAGTTTCAATCCAAGAGTTACTTGTCTCCGATTGAGAGGTGATTATAAGACATGTGGGTAGAGCTGCAAATAAGATTGCCGATGGTCTGACTCGAATGAGTCGAGGAGCTCCGGTGGGAGAACTAGTTTTCACTGCTCCGCCTGCCGAGATTGCCGGGGTGCTGCTTGACGAGCTACACGCAATAGCCTGAGTTCTCCATATTTCAGTTTCATCAAATGTACATTACAAATTAAATCGAATAAGATAAATCAAAATGTTAAAATTTGTAAATATATTTCAATGCTGCAAAATAGTGAGTTTCCTTACAGGAGGATGTAAACATACAGAGAGATCCATATGGACAGATGAAAAGCAAAGACAACTAAACACACACACACACAAATCACATGTACATGAAAAAGTAAAAATAAAAAACAGAACAAGTGAGATCTATGTACAAAACAAATTCCTATGTCTGTCATCTCTCTCAGTCGGAAACTCCAAGAATTGCAGTGATAATTTATGGATCGGTCTTGCGATTCTTCGTTCAAATCATCCAATCCTCTTGTTCTTGATAATTATTAGTTATAATATACATATATATAAATATATATATATGCATGAGATATATATAGTAAAACTTCAACAGAAGTTTAACATATATACAAAAGTTTCTTTCATGTGTCGATCCTTGGAAAGAAAAGTCGCCGATTTTCTCTCTTAACGGTCCAAAGCACTCATCACAATCCTACAATATCAACAAAACATTAATTAGTTAAAACAGTCAGAACAAATTATTATATTTATTTACTAACTTGAGTTCATAAGCAAAATAGGAAGAAAAGAAAAACGAGAGAGAACCAATCGTAAACAGTCGGGCTTCTTGGTTCTTCTCGTAGGAGTGCTGGCGATTTTCTTCTCGTGAATCTCCTGAAATCCCCAGATGGTGTCCCCGCTACAACCATTTAAAACATTTTTCTAAGTATTTCCAGATAGATCTGGTAACGAAGAATAATATAATAGTAGGAAATAATTATAAAACATACGTGACAAAGGTGTCCCAGGATTGCTAGACCCGCAAGGAGAACTGGGAACTGAACCCGGCCCCACAGATATGTTTTTCAAACCAGGGTTGTTCTTAAGAATGGTAATGCTCCTGGTTATCATCACCTGGCTAGCATCAACAGGAGCAGGCGATGATGATCGTGTGGCTGAAAAGGAATTATACTTACGTAATTTTCCGAGGCCGGTTTCTGGCATAGGCCCGGCAAGCGTTTCGTCCCAAAGTTTGTCTAGGATCCCCATGATCAAACTCTTCTTCTCTATAACGTAACACCCGTTCAAAAGCCGTGGAACAATCAAACAAACAAACGATTGCTCGTGTATATATATCAAGGTTTTCTTTTTGTTGCTATATATATGTATTTGCTTTTTTGTGATCCGGCAGAGAAACAACTGTTACTAAGAGACGGGAAGGAAACGGGGAAAGGGAAAGATTTGGCGAGGTGGTGGGATATTGTTGAAAGAGTTTTTGTTACTTTATTCTCAGATCAGATATGGTGGATTAGGGTTTTTTATAGAGAGAGATGGAAGGGCGTTGAAGCTCGTTTTTTTTAAGATGGCTAAATTTGGGGTACATGGCTCCGGCTAATATGGCTTCATTTCGAGCTATCCAACAAATTTAAACTGTGGTTAAATTTGAGATCGTTGAAGTCTAAAACTAAACTGCTAAACTAGTTTGGTCCTTATTAATTATAATTAAGTTATGAAATCTATAACTAAGTATACCAATTTATCTGTAATTAGTTATCAAAAGATTAATGACTAAATTGGGTTTACTTTTAGAAACTAATTAATTGTGAAACACGAAATATGGTTTAGTTGATTAAACAAATTTGAATTCAAATATTAGTAAGATAATTAAATGTATATACATAGAGTAATTAAATTTATATTATATTGTTGTTGATATAAGGAATAGAGTTTGTTTGTTCCTTTTATGTGCCCCTTATATGTACCATTAATGATTTTATGTTACTTGTGTTATAAATAAAACTTATAAATAAAACATAAATAATCAATAAAATAATAAAAAAATCATTAATATACATACTATAAAATTATTAATGCCACATATAAAGAGGAGAAAAACCCTATAAAGAGTTTACACATACTTTTTAGTTTTATGAGTTAAGGGTTTAGTTTAGGGTTTAGAGTTTAGGGGTTTGGGTTGTAGGGTTTAGAATTTAAGGTTAGTGTTTATAATTTAGGGTTTAGGGTTTAATTTTAATTTATAGTAGAAATAGACAAGCTTGTGTAAAATAAATTTTACACAGCATGTATATCAAATTTAAACCCTGTAAAGAGACAAACAAAAGGCAGATGAATTTTGTTCTTGAAATAAGAAGGTTGGGAATTGGGTTAGGCATATCCATGAAAGTCTGGGCTGGAGCCAGAATGGGTGGTTCAACTTCAACTTGAGGGGAAGCTTCAATAAATTGACCCAATAATGTGTAGCCTTCACTTGCAGTCTCGTATAAAAGCTTAGTCCGCAGGTTTATTTGGACAGATCCAACTTGTTATTTCTTTTATGAGGCTGGCCGCTAACATCTAATGAAGAGGTATATGTCCGTGACGTTCGAAGTCTTTACAAAATTATTTCTTTAAATAAAAAAATTTCAGTTTAATGTTATCATCAGTTAAACCTTTTTAAATATATTAGGGTGATCATATATTAGTATATGTTTATATCAACTTTTTAATAATGTACATACATCTTTCACGTACATGTATTCGAATATGAATTTTTTAGAATAAACATTACTTTTTTATTGAAGTCACTTGATGGTTTATATTTAGTTAAGCGTTTAAATCAAGCACATTTTAATCCTAGTGTTCGTGATTTCTTTTCTTTGTAATGATTTTCTTATTGGCATACTTTATAATGTTTTTTTATTTTGAAAAAAAAGCTTAGTTCACACACAAGCCCTTAAACTATTGAATTCAATCACTAATTCATTCCCCCGTTATTTTTAGTTGAAATTATATAATTAGTATTTATGTTATGGATAAATTATAAATTTAGTTTGTGTATTTTAATTTTATCATTTTTAGTTTATGTATTTTTTAAATTTTAAAAATTCAATCTTTATTTAGACACTATATGTGAAATATGTTAACTTAGATTTTGCCATTAGTTTGTATATTGTGAGTTACTTGTAAATTTGGTTCTTATTCTTAAATTTTGATAGTTTTAAGTTATATAATTTACTTATATTTTCTAAGTAATATTTGACTCAAGATTGAAATTTCAAGTTAAAAAAATAGACTAAAATTGACCTAGTTAAAGTACAAATACTAAATCTACAATTCGTACATAGTACATGTACTAACTACAGAATTTGACCTTTTTATCAATGAAATCCATTTGCCCAGATTGCTTTCAAATTAAATTTTTAATTTTTAAATCTACAAGTTGTGTGTTTTGAAAACTAAAATTGGTTAGGTACGAGATGGAATCGCAATAGTTAGAGATTAGGCTAAATCACATATAAATCATCAAAGATTCACCCCCATGAAATGGATTGGTTTTTATCATTGTTCACAAGTTCCCATATGAAACGATTCAATCTTTAAGTACATTTTCATTTGTTCATTTTTTTTAATATGCATGTTAGTCTTACGGTCCATGTTTGGGGTATAAGGCTGCCACTCTTAATAATATCGTCTTCAATGTTTAAATTCATGTCTTTTCTTTGAGAATGCAATGTGCCTTACCAATACACCAAACGCTTGTTAGTTACATTTGTTCATCCTTAATCATGTGGTAAGCAAGATGTTGCAAGTTGGGTTTATACCAACCCGTTGGTATCAGACAGCCCTCTTTGACGTGAAATCAGGTGTTTTCTTTTGTGAATTAATAGAAACAATGACGATGAACAAAAACCATGCAAGTTGCCAAGTTGTATGGCAAGTGGAAAAGAATGATAGAAAATGTAGAGAAAAATAAGACCCTTGGGGAAGGAACTTGACAATTGGCATCAACCTTTCTAGGCAACTTGTAGGGTTGGTTTATAGTTAGGGCCTATCATATTCTACAATTGGTAATCCGACGGCTGAATTTCATATTATTTTATTTATATATGCCATCATAAATATTTAATTATTATTTCATGTAAAAAGTTAATCGACATATATTAATAAAAATAATATTTTAAATCGACATGATAAAAATACTGAATTGATTCAAAAATTTATACCTCTAACAAATATATTTATAATTTTTTAAATCTAACGGTTGCATTATTAACATATAAATTATAAAAAAATTATAAAACTTATTTAATTTTAGGCTAATAAAAGTGGATTTCTTTCTCTCCTTAATTTATCATATATGTAGATCGACATCTTAATAACTAATATCATTTAAATTTTATACATTATATATTTTTACTACATTCATACTATTTTTGCACGTTGTGTCATATTAAAACTATTTGTTATATATATACACGATACATTCTCTTGTTCATTCACAATTGTCTCTAGCCGCTCACGAAGCCTAGCCGTTCTCCATCTTTTCCGTATTTTTTTTATTGCTTGACAATTTTTCTCTTTAGCACCTCAATTTTTTGTTTTGTAGCCTGCGGCGACACCGATTTTACTGCTGGTTGTCGACTACCAAATATATTTTTATTTTCTTTTTTTTTTAATTTTTTAATAAAATAATTTTGTCTTTGTGACACAGTTTTTATGCCTGTATGACACGTTTATCGCTGCCAAAACAAGAGTCGATTGCTCGACTCTCAACGAATTAAATATTTATAAGTTCTGTTTTGACAAAATTTATAAGTTTTTTAATATAACAGTATAAAAATAGAATTGTAATAAAGATAAAGAGATATCATATTTATATCTCAAAAGTTATTATCCACGTATATGTGAAATATAACCGAATATCCGTCATTTTTTAAATCAAAATAAATTTGAAATGTTTGTGCCTATAAAAAAAATCAAATTATGGACTTTGCTAAAGTTAAGGGCTAAACTGGAACCAATTGATTAGCATTACAGGGTCCTAAATATGGCAAAATAAAAAAAGAGAAGAGTATAATAAAGCTACAAATAAAAAAATTGGACATGGTAAATCACATTTAGACAGGTAATCCATTGATATCAATGGTAAAACTCTAGTAGTTTCTTTGCAATCCTCCACTGAAAACATGCCAACTAATCTGCTTACCGCAGTTTTGGCTTCAATCGATGTTGTCCGTTCGGGACTGTCGACCCTAACAATCAACGTCTGCCAGTCCGCCACCATCTTGGCCACAGGGTGTTAATATGTTTAAGTTGGCCAAAACGGTAAGGTTGAAATTGGGTTATATTAATGTGTAAACTGCAAACCGGTGTTCTCATGAAGCAGAAATGCCGAAAGAAACATCACCTTTTGCTTCCGGCCGTCCCTCTGTCTACTACGGCCGGCTCCTTCCGTCGTTCCTCCCTGGCTCTTCTTTGTTGCCTCATTACCTTGCTTGTGGTCCATCTGTCTTCAAAACATCAATCGGAATTTACGGTAACTTGAAATAGTAGTGAAATAAACAGACAAAAGACAATTTACCTATCTCTCCTAGTCCTCACACACCTTATGTTTTGCTCCTTCGATGGTGTAATGCTATTTTATGACACATGATGCCTTGACACAAAAGTTGGACAAAAAATTAACCAAAAAAGACTGGACTAAATGTAAAGAAAAAAAACATTTTTTTTCGTGAAATTGCGCCAAACACAGAACGGAGTAGAAAATTGTCCTGTAAGACTATTTTTTCATGCATTACCTATGTCACTCGGACATGACATTAGTTAGATAGGAGTCTTAGGAAATCCGCCATACCCCGACAAAGAAATCGCTAAGTTGTGCGTCGAAGCTTTCCGGCATGGTCTCCCCGGGACTCATTTGGGAGGAACCCCGCTTGGAACTCTCACCGTAAGACCCAATCGAAGAAGAAGCAGAACAAGACGTGGACTGAAATGAATCAATGTCGTCTTGGAACGTTTCTTCAAACAATTCTTGTAATTCCTCTAAGCTTTCTTCTCCGTTTTCCTATACGTTCACATTTACAAGAGGAAAAAAGACACGAGTTTCTATGAAATATGTATTTGACTAAATTTAGATCAAAAATTGAATCCAGAAAACACTGAAAGAAGGCTTACACTAGATTTTGTCTGGATCATCGTATCAGTCATTTCGTTCAAAAAGTCTCCAAACCAAACCATTCCATAAAAAAGAAATATTTATTCATTTTGCCTGTTTGCAATAAAAAAGATGTGGAGGAGCAAAGGAAAGATACATTTTCGTCGCCATCACTGTCATAAACTCCTACGTCGTACAGGAACCTCTTGTTTGCGTCAGACAGAACTGTAGAAGAAGTCAAGTGAAAAGCATCATTCCGTGTCCCAATTTTTTTTAGTATAATTATATTTTAAGTTTTTTTTAATTTAAATATTAATAAAATAAAATTTTTACTTTTAATTTTTAAAATTTATAAGCTTAATACTTTTACTCTTCTCAATTCTAACTCCGCCAATAATCCCCCACTTCAATTATTAAAAAAAGAGAGAGGAAAATGCAAATTACAAATGAATCGAGGAATACAACTGTAAAAGAGAGAGGAAATACCAGAATAGGCTTGTTGAACGGCCTGGAATTTCTTCTTGGATTCTTCCACGAACTTGGAATTTGCCGCAGAACAACGGTCAGGGTGCCATCTCTGCATCCAACAAACAAACACCAAATTCAAACTCTGATTTTACAACCAAAATTTTCATTGCAAGCATATAATTCCCAGGAAAAGTTGTTCATTTATAGAAAACCCAGTGTTTCAACGTCACAATTAAAGACCCAGAATTTTTACAGGATGGCTTGGATATTATTTCTTAGCCAAAAGTAAAAACAAGACTGAATTCAGTACCTGTTCCAGGTATAGATTATTAACATCACAAGAAGTAAGCAATTCAAATAAAATGCTAAAAATCTAACCCGTGCAAGTTTCTTCTAAGCAGTCCTGAGCTCTGTTTGAGTGCATTCTTTATTCAACCCCAAAACAGCATAGAAATCGCTCTTCTTCTCTCCTCCATTTGCCATTTCTTCAATAAAGAACCCCAAAACTCAAAACAGAATCCCTTGTCTTGTCGATAAATTATGGTAACCAACAGCAACACTTACAGTCAGCTATAACTCAGAAAAGAAGCCAAACCCACCTATGATAAAACGGAATCCTACCATATGTTTCCGTGAAGGGAAAGGAAATGGAAGGAAGGCAGGAGAATCTCTGCGAACAACGCTAGCTCTCCAGAAACCGATTATTTGTACAAGTTTTTATGTTTTTTTTATTACCATATACAAGTTTTTATGTTTTTTTTTATCAAACAAGTTTTTATGGTTTGCTACTTGGCTTGTTGTGTATTTATATAAAGGGTAAAGTACAATGGTCATTAAATTATCCTTAAAAATACAAATAGTCACCAAACTTTTAAAAATTACATAATAGTCATTAAACTTTAGCTTTTATTATAAAATAATTACTGGACCGTTAATCGTCGTTAACTGAGAGACTTGACAGTTATAAAAATTTTGTATGATAACATATTTAATCCTCAATATTTACACATTCACTCAATTTAGACATTGAAAGTTAAATTAGGAATAAATTGATTAAATGTGTCAATATGAAGAGTTAAATGTTATATTATTCAAATTTCTGTAACTATCACATCACCCAATTAATGACAATCAACGGTTCAGTGACCATTTCGTAACAGAAACTAAAGTTTAATGCCCATATGTAAAATTTAAAAGTTTAATGACCATTTTATATTTTTAGAGATAATTTATTGATCATTTGTGTTCTTTACCCTTATATAAACATGGAGTATCTGTTTGTTCATTTTTTATTATTATTTTAAGTATGAATAAAATAGTGATGCCAGAAATAAAAATATATAATATGTTTTATATGTGTAGGGTAGTAGTAGATAAGGTCCATGGACGGTGGGGATTGATTGAAGAGCTGCGATATTTTGCCTATTTGCGTATCCAGAAACCGCACTTTGTTCACCGTGACAATACACGAGTGCCCTTTTTCATGACAGCTCTGTTTCCGCGGTATCCAGAAAAATAAATTACAGTCATCCGGAATGTATTGTATTTTAAGATTGTGTACGAATGGCTTTAATCCAATCGATTTCCAATTTGAAGTCACCACCATCTGCATTAACTGATAGAGACATCCCAAGTATACGAGATGGATTCATCTCCAACTCTGCTTCTATCACATTCCCTCTCCATGTTGGCAAATACTGATCCACAGGTATCTGCGAGTGCAAGGTCATTACACCAAATTCCAATATTTTCACTCAAACCGAAAAGGAATCTACTTCATTTACAGCATCTGTTGTTCCATTTCGGGTATGTTCCCGATATTTGACAAATCATACTATCATACCCCACGTCTGGGTATGTGTCGGACACGGGAGTTGAACACCTCCACTAAATAATACTCCATAACATCTCCATACCGAAAAGGAATCTACTTCATTTACAGCATCTGTTGTTCCATCTGCCCAGAAGAATTCACCCAATTCTCTGTATAAGATTCAAAAAGGTAGAATCAACGTAAGTAAAAGCCTTGATATCTGTTTACTACTTTTGTTCAATATGATGAAAATAACTCACCGTAGATATATAACATCTCTCATCTCCTTTAAGCCTTAATGCCATTGTATCATATGCCTCCAAATCAATGAAGCCATCAAACTACAGATATAAGAATGAACGAAAAAAGGGTCATTAAATGCAAATTATTATTGCAGAAGAATCACTGTAATTTACGGCGCTTGCACATAAAGTGGAAATTTTCTGCATTATGCTAATCCAAAAGACAAAAAGATAAAACAGAATGTGCATTTCCTCATTTGAAATCTTACAAAGAAACCTAAAGTCGGAATGATATCAAACTCACTTGAGACAAAATAGAACTAATAAAGCCTCTCCATACCATAGAAATAGATACACATTTAACTCCGTGAGGCATCTAAAGAAAGGGAAAACAGAGCCCTAAGTTCCAAAAAAGACATTCTAATGACAGCTAACGAAGGGGTAGGCAGAATTAGTGCCTTTATGAGACATACCACATATGTAGGAGCAGACTATTGTCACTTCAAAATGCATATTTGAAAGAGTAACTTTGAAAGCAAGCTTTTATGCAACATTCATAAAGCTAAACAATCTTTCACGATTCATCCATAGTTCCACATTATTTCAGTGACTAAAGAGTAACCTTTCAGTAATACCTTTTTTGTTCCTGGAAAATCTGTCTATCTAAAGTCAACGCTAAAGACTCGATGATGGCTCGAAAAATTAACACCATCTAGAATTTAACAACTATCCTGCTTTGTCACTTGACCATTGGATTAACAGATTTCCCTTTCTCGTGCCTTTCCATCCATCACACCAGGTGGAGCCACCATAAAAGAAAATGAAATAATTTGTTCACCTTCTTGGACCGCATTCCGCAAAAGCCGCTCCTAGTTATTTTCCATTTTGTACCTTCGTTTGCATCCAGGGAAAGGTTCCCAGAGAAAACTCCTAGCAAAACATGTTATGCAGAATCAGATACATAACAAACAATTAAAATAAGAAACAAGAAGTTGTCATGGATGCCAGATTAAATTAGTTGCACGAAATATTATCTAGAGAGCTTTTTGAATGAACTCTAATTGGCTCTCTCTTTCTCACACACATAATTAACAACAATACTTATATTGACTATTACCACTTGATTTATTTGTGTCATCTCTGATCTCCAACGAAGCCGAAGACAACCCTGAGAGTAGAATTATTAGAAAAATGTTGCAAGATTGATTAAATAAAACCACGTTAAGAAAGAACTCTGAGAGCATTTTTAGAGTTACCTCCATATTCAGAATCGGAACAAAGATGCCATTTTTTGAGCTCCTCTTTTGAACTGAAATTGAATATGTATTTTTCAGCTGGAGGGATCCAATCATCAACGTTCCATGTCAGAGCTTCATTTGTTTTTTTAACAAAACTCAAATCAACTAGCAAAGGGAAACAAATGAAAGGGATCGATATTTTTTAAAAAAAATATAATTAAGAAATGAAAAATAATCTAAAGTTTTTACCTTTCTTGGTTGCATTCAGAGAAGCTTGCCATATCCCGCGAAACCTTGACATTTCTTCCTAAATTCTCAAACAAAATTCAAAAGTTCAACAGCTCCAAAAACAAAAAATTTGAAAATCTAGAATCATTTGGATTGAATTAAGTCAAATAGCAGTAGCGACGTCAGTGAGTGTTCACCGTCGCAGTTGCTAACAAAGAAGGGAGAAACATCTTTTACTTTACATTTTCTTTGATCTTTTTCGGCTTATTTTGGGCCGATTACTTAACATTTTGTTGAAGAAACCGGCCTCTATGTTGGGCTTTTGTCGGGGTTTTGCACTTTATGGACTCGAGAGGGAATTCAGGGCCCAAGTATTATTATTCAGGTCCCTAGCCGGCAGGTTACAACTTATCCAAGCTGTTATGTTTAACATCCAGAACTTTTAGTGTCGGGTTTTTATCCTGCTTACTACGATGTTAAGATAGATCGAGACTTATGTAATTCTTCCCTCTAGAAAGGCTCGGAGGGATCCGTTTGGGGGCTCGAAGGGGTCTGCTATGGGAGCTCATGTAGTTGGGAAAAGATTAGTCACCCTAATTGTGAGGGGGCTTAGGGTGAAGAATATTTCTGTGTAAAAACGTACTTATATGATGAGATGTTTGTGGCTCCTTTTTGCTCAAACAGACTCTTTATGGGTTGTATGGATTGAGAAATACATCCTAAAAGGGGCTCAATTTGACAAGCCACTGTAAAGAGAACTTATAGTTTTGCTTGGAAGAAGATCCTAAAATTGCAAAATGATTATGCCCTTGTTGGAATCTAGGTGGGGGTTTTAAAGCAAAGAAGGTTTGGGAGGTCTTTCGACATAAGAATGAATGTGTCCCCTGATTCAGACTTATTTGGGGGGAAGGGGGCTATCCATACCTCGACATTCTTTTGTGGCATGGCTTGTGATTGAAGATAGGTTGCCTACGAGAGCTAGGATGTTGCGTTGGGGGTGCAGGTTAATTCACAATGTTTATTGTGTAATGCTAACCTTGAGAGCAAGGATCACTTGCTTGCTGATTGTGTTTTCTCTCGGAAAGTTTGGATAGAAGTACTTTTGGCGTGTCACATGGTGGTGCAGTTGGATAGCTGGTTGAATATGGTGCAGTGGGTGCAAGTGCATGGCAAGGGAAGGGAAGGGAAGGTCTCTTGTAGCTTTTATAATTTTGATTGGCATGGTGTGATTTTCTCTATTACATATGACAGGAAAAAACTGTAGAATGCATAGAAAAATGCCCAAACAAGTTGATATTATTGACTCCTTGATAAGGAAGGATGTTTGAATGAAGTTGGCTGGTCATATAAAGTTTACTCATTCTTCTTCTGCTCTTGCTGTTGAGTGGGGGATAACTTAGACCTATTGCTTTGTTTTCTTTTTCCATGTATAGTTAGTTTACTCAAGAATTTCAAGTACTTGACTCATGGTGGGCTCATGCCCTTAAATTCTAGACATGGTATGATGGATGGTGGGCTCATGCCCTTAAATTTATTGGTCTAATAGTAATTTAAGTTTTTATAAATTTAAATATTAGAAAAATTATGTCTTATCTTCCGAATTTTGAGTTTAACTACTTAATATCCCTTTGTATTTTTTTTTTAAATTCAGTAATTTAGTTCCTCCTGACATTCGATCCTAACTCCGTTCCTGAAATGCATGTCTTTAATATAAACATAATGAGTTTTTTTAGCATTCTAATTTAATTACAATGTAGTATCTTAGTCTGGATTTAAATTTGGATAAGCCCATCCATATAGTATTAAAACATGATAGAGTTTTTTAAATCAAAAGATAGGCTGATTTCTATTAATATAATGGAGTTTAAAAAGCCACCCCTTGACGAAAAATTATTCGATGGACCTAACTCAACACGTTATTTATGGTCCATCCAATCATATTCAACCATTTCAGTGTAATTTCCAAGTAACTACTCTCTTCTTAGTTACACGTAATGTAGAAAAGAGATAAAGATTCACCTTGAAAAAAAATAATTTTATTGGATGGGACCATAAATGACGTGGTGAACCAGACATCTAATAATTTTTCCCACTGACATAATATTAAAATACATATAAAGTATGTATATAGTATTAAAAATTTTAGGCCAGAAAATTGTACCATCTTTTAGCAGTGAAACTAAACTCCAACTTCCAACCTATCGATTAGAGGCTTCTTTTTGGATTTAAACTGCATGTCAAAATAATCGTACCAGACAAAATTCCAGCTAATACTCTAGAATACGAAATAAGCACAAAACACTTAATAAGTATATGAAATTTTAGTAATAGTAAATATGTCTAAATACATCGCACCGTTAATGAAAAAGTAATATAATAAAAATGCCAAAATGATTAACAACTCTTACAAATTACATAATTGAGCGATTAAATCTTAATACAATTAGCATTATCATTGTCGCAACATACAAGAAGACGTAGATTTAAATACACAATATTCTTATATCCTTGGATAGTTAGGCAATAATAAATTTTACATGATTAATTTATAAAATAAAAAACAGGTTTTCGTATACAAAATTGTAATCTAACTGATTCGTAAAGCAGTTGGGGCCCAATCTCGGTACAATTAAAAAATTAAATTTTGTAATTTAATTATAATTTTTAAATTATAAATCTTAAACACTGAAAACTAAATTATATATCCTACATTCTAAACTCTAATAATAAATTCCAACTTTAATCTCTAAATTTTATTTTAAATGTGGGACATAAATAGAGATACTAAAAAGGATAGAATATCTCTATTGGTTGCAAGTATATTTATCATGTAAAACGAGATCACAGGTGATGGTTTTTACCTAGGAAGTAGGGATGGGTATTTTACTCGACCCGGTCGGGTCAGATTTTTTAATAAAAAAGGGTTGGGTCGAGTTTTTATTAAGAGTAAACCCAAGTTGGGTCGAGTTCGGACTTAGGGTGGAAAATGTTCGATCCGAGCCGACCCGGACTAATTGTGTAATTTTCTCCTAATTTTTTTAGGAATATTTATAATAATACCTCTTTATATATTTTTTCATAATTAGGTCCTTAAAATTGAATTTTTTATTTACAATTTAATCCTTCAAATTATAATTTTTTATGATTAAGTCTCCTAAAATTATTTTTTTACAATTATGTCCCTAAAATTATTTTTTCTATAGGTCGGTCGGGTCAGGGTTTGATTTAGTATATTTATTTTTAGGTCGAGTCGGATTTTTTAAAAAATATATTCGGGTCGAATGCGAGTTTAAAGTATTTATTTTCGAGTCGAGTTTGAATGAGCCAAAAATCTGACCTAACCTGTGCTAGGAAGAGAACAAAACAATTAGAACTGAAGAAACAATATTGTCGGTAAGGATGGGTTGAGTACGTAGGCAGCCCATGGGAAAGAGCTCAGCCGCACGCTAATCCATAGATTGGCGGGCGCTAACCCCCCCGATATGCATGGTTAGCTTTCGGTTCTTTGTCTCCACATAAGAAATGGAGACAAAGCACGAACAGTTAATTAATTCACTGTGAAAGCGTCACGTCAAATGCTGCCTTCACCCCGACCTTGCTTCTCTAACTGTTTTAATGCACCAATGATTTGGACGTTTATACGTACTGAAGGTGAATTAGCACGATTTTCCCTCAAAGAACAGGTTGAAAAATAAGGAAATTAAATGTAAAAAGAAAAAAAAAATTCATCTGATCCTTGTCTTCGCTGTACTGGATATATACGGAAGAAAACCAGACATTCACTGCAGATTCAATCCTATGGCTACTAAAATAACATAAAATTCAAGTGTTTATCTGCCAACAAGACTAATAAAAGAAGCCGGCCTTAGAAAGCTGCCTGTTAATGTTGACATATATGGATATATAACTCATTAAAAGATTCTATATTATGAGCAAATATTGAATGAGATTTGGTTTTATGGGACCCAAAGAAGACTAAGTACACGGGGTTGTCATATATGGGAAAAAAATGTCCTCACCATCAGCATCTATGAAGACTGGGACATGTTCTTCACTCTGTATGGACTCATTGGGACAGTTGTGTGAGAAAACGACTGTAGAGGTTTTAAGAGCTACTAGCATCATGCTTATGCGAGCTTGAGATATGCAACCCCCACTTGGCTGAAATTTTCAGCACTCAATCCTTTTCACTACAATTGGATTGGCATAATTATTTATTTAGGGCTCCATGACTTAGAAAGTAATATACAGGTTAACAATGGAAATGACAAAAGGATAAAGTAGAGAAGAACAATAAAAGCAAATGGTAGTAATTATATCGAAGGGAAAATTAAAAAAGACAAAAGAAGGTTTTCCCAGTGAAATGGGGTTAATTAATAATCCTCATCTTTTTGTTACGACTTTTGACAAAAAGCTTCAAAGCTTTTTTTTTAACAAGTGTAGAACTCGACCAGCTCTTCCATGGATCCCAACTGAGCCCCATCGTTCTCGAGCATCCAAAGCAAGTGCTCAAACAAAACAACCTCGCAGCAGACCACAACTTCGCGACGGCTTCCGCTTCCACCACCATTATCATGATCAAGATCATCATGAATATCATTACCAGCAGTACTAGAGGACCGAACGATCAGCTCCTGCAACAGTGGATGGCAGATGATCTCCGAACCCACCAGGTACAACCGCCGTGACTTCCCCACGTAAACTGCGTGAAGACCCTCCGGAACCGACTTCTCTTCGGACTCGGCAGCCGCTATAGAACTGATGCTACGGGTCAGTTTGGTTAAAGATGGCCATCTTTTTATTGCGGACTTCAACTTCGTTAGCTTCCCGAATTTTGCCATGTCTACCTATATCTTCGTTATTGGGTTTTGGAGTGGAAAAGAGAAGAGACTGCTGAAGAAGAAAAAAAGGTTTTCTTTCGAGACTTGAAATTTGCAGAGAATTAGGGATAAAGTGGTTCCTATATAAAAGAAGGGGATAGGACTTGGCCTGCTGACCTGACAAGGACAAACACCGGGAGAAAATAGGTTTAGGGTTTAGAAAATTTGGAGTATAGCGTATTTTTAGAGTGGAATTTAAAATTTAAGTTTAGAGCTTAAAATTAAATTTTTTAATATTTTTTAGTCTTGCGGCATAGAAATGAACAAAAAAAAGAAATTTTTGTCTTAAAATTTCATTGAAATGTCAAAATATCATTTAAAATTCAATAGTTTAATTATGTATAAGATAAATCATTAAATGTATCAGATTTTTAAACACAAATGCATATCATATTAATAATATTATTGAACGTCTGGTATTTAATCTTCATCGAAATCTAACCCATGAATTTTAACACATTAATTAGTTTTCAAGTGGGTATTAACTTTATAGAAAAGATTGATCCATACTCGTTTGATGGTTTGTCAGTTGATGTAATCAAAATTATGTAGTGGAACAATCTGCCTAATAGTTTGATTCGCTCACCACTCTTTTTTCATTATGTAAAACGTATCGTTTGCTAGAGACAGCGGCGGATGCAAGTGCATCCTAGGGTGGCCTCGTGCCCACTCTGAACTTTCTAAACTTCACACATTTTACCTCAAGTTTATCATTTTTTGTGAGTTAGTCCTTAGATTTTTTTAAAAAAATTTATAACTTGTGCCCACCCTGGAATTTTGAGATTTCATGTGTACACAGTGCCCACCCTCAAAAATATTTTTGGATCCGCCACTAGCTAGAGACAAGGAGATTCATGAAGGTTTTTGGGTTTTGATGGTATGCTAATCTTCATGAAAGTGTTTATTTTTCTTTGCTCATTTGTATGAAATTTTTAGTGGACTGGTATTTTTTTCTCTTTTTAATGTATTGTATTTGTAATATATTTTATGGTGTTTAATAAAATTTAGATACCGTTATTAAAAAAAAGGTATTAACTTAAATCTGGCTACTACTTGTATATGGGGGTATGTAAGTAAGACCCGTTAAAGATGGCCTGTAAATAACAGATTTTAGTTAGTTTTATGATTCTGTTAGTATGTAACCATATTAGTTAGTAGCAGTTATTACTTTTAGTCTGTGTATATAAGTCCATATGGTGTAATATTATTCTTAATGAAAGCCATAGGCATTCTTTTATTTTTTGTATTCTTTAATTCAACAAGAACATATACTGTTGAAAATGTCCTATTAACCCTGGAAATTGTTAACGGGTATAGTAAAAATAATATGTCACCTAAGTGTATCATTAAGA
Organism: Hibiscus mutabilis; assembly: GCA_019671005.1. Taxonomy (NCBI): domain Eukaryota; kingdom Viridiplantae; phylum Streptophyta; class Magnoliopsida; order Malvales; family Malvaceae; genus Hibiscus; species Hibiscus mutabilis. The sequence continues at coordinate 6,619,196 of CM033748.1, read as the reverse complement.
TTGATCATATGAAGGTTTTTGACTTTATAAGTGGATCATTCATTCTGCAAGTTTTGAGGGTGTTGGGATTCCCTGATCAATATAGGAAGTGGATTGAGGCTTGTATTACTTACCTCAAATTTTCTGTGAACTTAAATGAAGGACTAGTGGAGTATTTTGCTGGAGCAAAAAGGGTTCGACAAGGTAATTCTTCATCCCCTATTTGTTTATAATTATTATGAATGTTTTGTCTTGTCTGCTGAATTGGGCTAGCCAGTATGGAGTGTTTGATTTTCCTACGAAATTTAGGAGAATCAAGCTTACTCATATTTGTTTTGCTGATGACCTTCTGGTATTTACTAAGGCTAATCTTAGCTCTATTCTGGCTGTAAAGAATGTTTTGGGGGTGTTTTACACAATATCTGATTTGGAAGTTAATGCTTCAAAGAGTGAGCTTTTTATGTGCTAGAGTTGAGGGTTATGAGATACAATTAATGGTTGAACAATCAGATTTTCAGTTGAGACCTCTATCTGTTCGATATTTAGTGTACCACTAGTCACAAAAAAGTTCTCTTTTGCTGATTGTGAAGGGCTGGTGGGAAAGGTAGTGGGTCGAATTAGACATTAGACTTCTAAGTGCTTATCGTTTGCAAGTAAGTTGCAGTTAATCCAAGCATTTTCAGCATCCAAAATTTTTGGTGCCGAGTGTTCTTGCCGTCTTCTAGAGTATTGAAATGTATTTCGCAACTGTGCAATGATTTCCTTTGGAAGGGTGGGAATGGTTCAACCCGAGAAACAAGGGTTAGCTGGGAAAATATGTCTCCCAAAGTGTGAGAGGGTTTAGGAGTAAAAGATATTTCAATATGAAATAAGGCATGCATGCTGAAGTGTCTTTGGCTTCTTATTACTCGGTCTGGATCACTTTGAATTGCTTGAATGAAATAATATGTGCTAAAAGGGATTTCAGTCTGGCAAGCTCAAGCTAAGCCCTCACATAATTGGGCCTGGAAGACACTGTTGAAGCTGAGAGTTTTACTAACTCACTGTAGTGATTTGCTGAGGTGTTTCAAAGCAAGGAAGACTTGAGAAATGTTGAGAAATAAGAAAGAAAAAGTCTCAGATTTAGAGTCATTTGGGGAGGGCTTTCAGTGCCTTGCCATTCCTTTGTTTTTTAGTCGGTGCTGTTTGTCACGTGGCTAGAGTTCCAACCAGCCCACCGTGCGGCCTTAGGCAATGTGGCTCAAGACAAACGCAAAGCGTTCTACGCAGAATCGGATCAAACGAGATGAGCGAAGAAGAATTTCAAAAGAATGCTCAAGAACACTCAGAGGATTTAGAGTAAATGCCTTTATTCCTTAGAAACTTGGATACATGAAATGAGGAGGGGAAGGCCTCTATTTATAGTTGAGCTCCCCCTAATCCGACGGTCTATACAAATTTACATCGACGGCTATGATCGAAGCCCACCAACCACAATGGTACAATCTTGGGAATATTCCCTTCTATCTATGACAACAAATCCTATGTATACAAGGCAAGTTTACATAGGTCAAAGTGGATGGCTACGTCTTCTAGAATCTCCCACAGATCGGGCTAAGTCTGGTGGTCTCTTTGGGCCCAAAATCTCTATCTGAACCTCTTGGGAACCCTGGTGTGCACCCCTTGGTGCCAATGACTCAGGCCTTGGCTGGCGGCCCGTGACAATCTCCCCCTCCAAACTTGACGACGCCCTCATTGCGCATTTCGAACAAAGTTGAGATCGATCCTGGAGCTTCCTCTCGCGCACCTTGGCTTGCTTACAACTCGGAATCTAGCTTGATTGTCCCCCATAAGGATCGCTCTCCCCATAAAGAGCACCGGACTCTGATTTGGTTGTCCCCCATAAGGACTGCTCGCCTTGGCTCGTACCGCCATGCAAAATTACTCGTCCCAGGCACATCTTGATGGTAAGAACCTTTTCTTACCAGTTCTGACTTGTCCCGATCTGGACTCTCCTGATCCTTGTGCACAAACTTGGACGCCTTCACGTTGAACACCGAACGAACCCTCGGAACTCTGAAAGGTTGCTTCGGCCCGTACCAAATCTTGGCAACTCCATCTGATGGGTTAGGTTTTCTGCGCCCTACACCCAACAAATCTGGCAAATCAAACTATAAAACACTATTACTGTGTTCAAAATGTACCTCACTCTTTTTCCCGGCATTTACTTTACACATCAATCCTTCGTCCCTGAAGTTTGATGCCCCACTGCTCATCGGCAATGCAAAACCCATCGACACTTCTCTCCCATTGAAGTTCGATGCCTCGACCACCTCGCTCATGCGTGGCTCCTCGACGGCCTTCACGCCAACTGCCTTGGGCAACTCTCGCCCATCCAAGGTAGTGTCCCCAACTGTCGCCTCCTACTCGATGCCTCATTGGCTTGGAGCATCTTCGACAAGCTGAATGGCTGTCAGCTTCTTGGTTCCTCGCCCGCTGTCTCGGCACACAGACACAACGCACCGTTATCTCAGATCTAAGATGCACACGACGTCGGCAAATGGAATGATAAGAGCTTCAATACGGTCAATGAAGTTTAGTCCCAAAATAAAATAAAAATCATCTAACTTGATTACCTCGAAATTCTCCTTGGCCTTCCAATCCTCAATCTGCAACTCAATCTTCCGCACTGTTCCCACAACTGGAACATCCCTTGAATTCACAGCCTTGATCTTATCGGTTGAATCCACAACTTTAAGACCAAGCTTCTCAGCAGCCTTCTAGGACATGAACAGATCGCTTGCCTCGGTGTCCACTAAAGCAGTTCTCGATCGTCCCGCCACATTGATGTCGACAAACATCAACCCATTCTGCTTCTGGCCCTTCCTCGCCTTGGCAGAATTCAAGATCATCGAGCCAAGCTTCGCAGCCTCATCACTCTCGGGCTCGTCCTCCTTGGACTTCTTAACTCGATCCGGGCACTCTCGCGCTAAATGCGGCCCCTTGCATCGGTAACACTTTTGATGTACTTTTTCCACCATCGGCTTCCCCCCTTTGATGCTGGCGATTGCACCAACTCTACCGGGTTCTCCATCTAACTCGTCATCCTCATGGATAATGGCATCGAGGGGGCTCCTCTTCTTGGGACAGTCTTTCAATACGTGTGGACCATCACAATGGTAGCACCTTATGGATCCTCGATCATTCCGATCATCTGGCTTCGCATACTGGTTGGGCTTGGTTGATGGCCTCTCATTGCCATCATCGCTGCTATTTTCGGACACATCCTCGTCTTTCCCACCATTGCCCTTGCCATGGGGCTTGGAAGACTTAGACTCCATGGACTTGTAAGCACTGTAGTCGGTCAAGGACTCTGCAACGGCTAGGGCTTTGGAAAGTTCTTGCACATCCCTCCGCTCTAACTCGGTACTGGTCCATGGCTTCAATCCAACCATAAACGTGAAAAGCGCATCATTCTCACACAAGCCGGGGATAAGGAGTTGTAGCTCACTAAACTCCTGAATGTAATCCGCAATGGATCCCTCGTGTCGAAGCCTCCTAAACTTGGTCCTGGCTTCTTTCTCCGTGTTACTCGGGCAAAATTGCTGCTTGAACTCTGCTTGGAACTCCTCCCAGGTTCCAACGCTCGTGCTCCCACTATTCTCATCAAGGCACCTACGTCGCCACCATAACAAAGCAACGTCAGTCAAGTAAACAACATTAGTATTTACCTTCTCAGCATCGTCTTTGATGGTCATTGCCCAGAAGTACTGCTCCATGCACCAAATGAAGTTCTCAACATCTTTCACCGACTGGTTCCCCTTGAACTCTTTTGGCTTCGGAATGTCCTTCATCGGTCTAGGTGTCGTCATGGTTAACACACCGTTCCGCATGACAGCCTGAAAAACCATCACTTCCGCCTTCAGATCCACCATTTCCACCCTCAATGCCTTCAGCATGGCTTCGAGAGCATCTCTCTTTCCCTCTGACTGATCACCCTGGTCATCCAGCTCCTCGAGCCGTGTATCCACCACGTCGAGTCACTCCACAGAATCCTTCATAAATCCCTCAAGCCTGGTGACCCTATCCTCGAGCGCCGACAACTTGTCCCTCAAGTTTTCTCGGCTTCCTTGGTTAACCTGGGTCTCCACACCTTTCTGGCTCGCAGCAGCATTCTCTCCCTTCTTTGGTGCCATCTCAACTCGATGCTTCGTGCCTCGAACTAGCTCAAGTCGCTCGATCAAGGCTCTGATACCAACTGTCACGTGGCTAGAGGTCCAACCAGCCCACCGTGGGGCCTTAGGCAATGTGGCTCAAGACAAATGCCTAAGTAAGCCTTTTTCAACCCTCTCAAAAGATCAAACTTCCCAAGCACCGACAAACGCAAAACGTTCTACGCAGAATCGGATCGAACGATATGGGCGAAGAAGAACTTCGAAAGAACACTCAAGAACAAAGAAAGAACACTAAGAGGATTTAGAGTAAATGCATTTATTCCTTGGAAACTTGGATACATGAAATGAGGAGGGGAAGGCCTCTATTTATAGTTGAGTTCCCCCTAATTCGACGGTCTATACAAATTTACATCGACGGCTATGATTGAAGCCCACCAACCACAATGGTACAATATTGGGAATATTACCTTCTATCTATGGCAACAAATCCTATGTATACAAGGCAAGTTTATATAGGTCAAAGTGGATGGCTATGCCTTCTAGAATCTCCCACGGATCGGGCTAAGTTTGGTGGTCTCTTTGGGCCCAAAATCTCTATCTGAACCTCTTGGGAACCCTGGTGTGCACCCCGTGGTGCCAATGACTCGGGCCTTGGCTGGCGGCCCGTGACATGTTGGATAGGCTCCCAACTAAAGATAAGATGTTGCGGTGGAGCTGTCAAGTGTGTGCTTTGTGAAGAATAGTGGAGACAAAAAACTATTTATTTGTTGAGTTCAGGTTCTTTGTTGAAGCATGGGGCCTTGTTTTGCAGGCATGTCGTAGCCATGTCTCTCTTGGTTGTTGGGTGAAGGTGTTGGATTGGGTGCAGAACAGGGGTGAAGGGTATGTTGAGCCAGATGGGGCCTTGACACCCCTAAAATTTTGAAAATTTTGTATTATACTTTTAAAATATTTTTAAAATTTTAATTAGGCCCCTCAAAATTTATAAAAATTCTCATAAAGTTCTAAAAACTTTGAATATTTTTAATTATTCCCAAAATTATAAAAAAAATCATTAAACTTTTTAAAAACTTTAGTTAGACCCTCACATTTTAAAAATAAAATTTTTATTAAGTCCCTCAAAATTCTTGAAAATTTTGGTTAAACAACTAAAATTTTGATAATTTTAATTAGGCTCCCTCAAACTATAAGATCAAGATCCGCTACTGGTGCAGAAGTATGGAAAGGGAAAAACCTTGAAGGCTACGCTTATTCGAATGGCATGGTGTGGCCTGAATTACTTTTTCTGGCAGGAAAGGAATAGAAGGATTCATGGAAAAGGATCTAGGGAGGCTTCGGTTATTTTTTTCTCTTGTTAAGCAAGATGTTCGGTTGAAAATTTTACACTGTAAAAGGATTAATAGTCATGATTCTTTTTTGATGTCTGAACGGGGCTTGGGAAATTAGTTTGTTTTATCTTTGGTTGTTAGGTTGGGGGTTATATAGCTTGGTTGATGACTATTTTTGTGTACAGAAATAGTTACTTTGGATGAATAAAAATTATTCATCCAAAAAATAAAACACGGTCATATATTTTTTTAAATAAAAAACAAGACCATATATTTGATGAAGACGACTCTCAAATTTCACATGATATATAATGATGAAGCATTATTACCAAACAAACTTGTTATGTAAATCGATCAAAGATAATGTAATAAAACGAAAACAAAACAGAAAAATGCAAGAGCAATAATGTAAGAAGGATCATAGTAGGGCAACGCTGAGTTTCTTTGTTCTCCTTCATGTATCATTGATAGCAGCAAAATCCGTTGGTTGGTAAGCGTTCACCACTTCCTATAGGCCATCTAGGTTATTTGAATTTTAGGAACACTCAAAATATAAATATAAATCTTCAAATATATCACATGAAATTAAATATGTTTGTGTCCTCAACGAGTAGTCTCGATAGAAAAGAGAATGTTGTTCATCCTAAAACCCCCGTGTTTAATTAGTTTTGTTCGCAAGGTATGTGTACCTTGTCAAAAGATTAAGAAAAAATACGAACATATGCTATTTTGTAATTACCTTTAAGACTATTAAAAAATGTTCGTACCAAATATACACCCAGCTTTGACATGTCCAAATCGGGTATCCAGAAGTGAAAAATAACCAAAACAGCCGTCATTGGGGTGTTTTGATTTTTGGTATGATTTTTTGGCTGACATGGAATTATGTGGTGGTCTGAATTTCAGGTCAGTGTTGAAGATGTGAGTACGTTGGTGATCAAAAACCGGCGAGAAGAGGAGACTCGAGGAAGTCAAAGAGGAAGGGTGTAAATACATAAGGCTGAAAAGGAATATTGGGAATCAAAGTGTAAAACAATTCTCCCTTGAGATTAGCCGGCTAAAATAGAAAAATAAATTAGAAAATAATACAATAAAAGAATATAAGATTTTTATGTGGACACTCCTAACCAGAGAAAAAACCACGACCGTTGTCAAAGACAACCCGAGAAACCACTATGTGAAAATTGTTACAACACATAGACTATTCTCACAATCCCGATAACCCAAGTACACCCGAGAAAATATTTAACTACACCTTTCACCACTCTAATACAAGAGAATAGAAAGGAATTTAAAGCCAAATAGAACTCTCAATACTTGACTTACATTTGAAATTGGAAATGGTTAGGCCTATTTATAGTTGAGTTCTAAGGACTAACTTACAAATAGCCTAATCTTTAAGGACTAGAAAATAATTTTCTCATTAATTATTTCTTACTTACCCAACCATTTTCAAAATTAGGTGCAACCACTTTGGACTTTGGTGGTTGCCATCTTTGACAAAAAAAAATTCAAGTCATTTTTCCAACAAATCTCCACCATGACTTGAAATTCCATCGCTTTCACAACTTCAAAACAGAAATTGTCGTACTCCAGCATAAAAAGTACACATTTATAAAAATAAACCTCGGCACGTCGAAAATGTTGAATCTTATGGTGCAATTTCCATGTTGACACCCTCTGGAAGTTCACCAGCCATCGACACCACACACCTTGCATCAATGCCAACTGATGCCCGTGTATACCGTTAGATCCGCTAGCAGCAACAAATCCTCTTCTATGGTAAAGCGGAGATACCATGAGAACCTACTTCTCAACTTCATAGAAGAAAATCATCTTCTGTGACAAGCGAGACGATGTTAGCTTCTGATTCGGAGCCTTTTGCTGAACTTGCTCCTCTCCAATTGTATTAACATGTCTTTCATGTTTATTTGCCATAAGCCAAAGTTGAACTTTCCATCAAATTTCTCTATGTAGGACTTCTCGAATGTAGTCCGTGAACAATGCACCAGGTAGTTCCCAGGAAAGAGAGGCGGATCACAAGGATCGCTCAAATACCAAGTCTTTCCTTAGCTAGAACTTTCCTAGACATGCACTACCACAGTAGCAACCAATCGAGAAAAAGCCAAGAACAATCTCCAAGAAACCACAAACTCAAAGTAACCGTAAAAAAATTTCTTTTCTAAAATGGAGGTTCAGACAATGCTGCAACCACAAGCATACGAAAATTATCACTCATTCAACCTCGCTCCAATGCCAATTGTTGGGAATCAAAGTGCGGAACAATTCTCCCTTGAGATTAACCGGCTAAAATAGATAAATAAATTAGAAAATAATACAATAAAAGAACACAAGATTTTTATGTGGAAACTCCAACCGGAGAAAAAACCACGACCGTTGATAAAGACAACCCGAGAACCACTATGTGAAATTTGTTACAACACAGACTATTCTCACAATCTCGATGCCCCTATTTAACTACACCTTTCACCACTCTAATACTAGAGAATAGAAAGGAATTTAAAAGCCAAATAGAACTCTCAATACTTGACTTGGTACATTTGAAAATGAAAATGAAAATGGTTAAGCCTATTTATAGTTGAGTTCTAAGGACTAACTTACAAATAGCCTAATCTTTAGGGACTAGAAAATAATTTTCCCATTAATTATTTTCTACTTACCCAACCATTTTCAAAATTAGGTGCAACTACTTTAGACTTTGGTGGTTGCCATCTTTGACAAAAAAAATTTCAAGTCATTTTTTCCAACAAGGAAGGCGCCCCAGAAGCTTATGAGGAAGTTCCGGTTGCCTGAGAATGCTAATGTGTCGGCAATTGCGGCCAAATGTGAGAATGGGGTTCTGTCTGTGGTGGTTGAGAAGCTCCTCCGCCACCGAAGCCTAAAACAATCGAAGTTGAAATTTGTTAAGATAATGATGAATGTTAGTGTCGATTGTTGATGCCTTTCAAGTGTCTCAACTATGGGAACCGGAGAAATCAAACAATGCTTGTTGTATTTAGATGTCCATCTGTAATGCCTATGGTTTGTTCCCAAGTACTGCTAGAAAAACGAAGGAAATATCATCTCAATTTGCTCATACATACCTAGCTTGGTTCAGGGAACTAATTCGAACAGGCATCCAATTTGACGGTGCGGATTAAACGCAACCGACTCGATAATATCAACGTGTTAATTCTTCTGTTAAGGATAGCTATGGCTTACGGGCAATAATAGATTTCAGAAGAATGGCTTGAGTAATCTTTTCGTTCTCTTGGCAACACTTGGGAAAAACTTCAGCTTGCCGCAAGGCGTAATTGTTGCTATAGACAACGCAAGGCACAAAGTTTAATCTGCAATTGCCGAACGATAGACTCATGGTACATTCACTAGCAACCTTTAGAAATAATTCAATGAGTTACAGATCCTAGATGAGTTTGATCATGTTTCAATGGAAGTAAATTAAGCGTACAACAAGCGCCAATAATGCCAGAAGGGCTCAGAAGATGGAATGTCGATTTAAGAAAATATTGAAATATTTACAGGGTAAAAACCTGTGGTGTTCAATGTTTACAATCTTTTGCAGATTGAGTTGGTCAGAGATACAAAAGAAATCACAGCTATATACCAGTTAAGCTTCCTCCAAAAGCTATATCCACGTTGTTCAATTGAAACTTGCTTTTTATTCAGGAAAAGTTGTACTCCTTTTCTCAGGTCAATCTCACTTGCGTTTTTCTCGACAGAAGTCGCAACTCTTCTTTCATAAGTTCAATCACCTCATTTCTTTTATTTACATCGAAATAACTCGCACCCTTTGGGTGGGTTTGGTTTGTTTGTGAAACATTTTTTGTCATGGGGCTACTTTGATGAATATAAAGGAGTAAGCATACCACCATGAGTTACCCAAATCACAAAGCTCTCTGAAAATTCATCCATAATACTGAGTTCAGATGCAGTTCGGTACCCTCCCCCTAAACAAATAAAGTAGGCTTGTCAACCAATGGCATAGGAAACATCAAGATATTTAGCAACTCTAACCCTAGTTCAAATAATAATATTGCTTCTGCATGTAGACACTTTGTATCATATATATATATATATATATTGGGGTACCATAATCATATTAAACTTATATTATTTTTATATCAATTGTGATTTCTATCATGTATTTTCATGTTGTGTCTTCAAGGAAATAATCTTCTCTTAGGGTGGAGGTGAGTGTTGCAACTTGATTATATACGTACATACATATCCTCTCTTGAGCATTATAACAATCCTGCATGTGCAATAATCTTCTGTTAGTACTGACCTTTATGCTTGAACTGGATTCACTTGGAGATGTGGTCATACCAACATTTAGTTCAGCACCAGTATTTTCAAAGGATGGGCCCGTCATAGACCTGAGAGCAATTATACAGATTCATGCGATTTCAGAAGTCAAAACAAGATTTTTTTTTCAAATACAAGCAAATTTGGAATACATTTCAAAATAATAAAACGAGAGACTGTATTCAGAAAGGTATCAGAAGGCAAGTGTAGGGAGGAATAAAATCCAGAGGGAGAAGTTGAGAATTCTGGTCTAGAATGCTCATATACCTGTAGCAATATTCATTTTCCAAAATAAATTTATGTCTAAAATAATTTTTTGTATTTATTCAAGTTCAAACACTTGGAAAATACGTGTTCATTCAAAAGTGAAAGCAACTATTCAACAAATGTAGAAGTATAAGGACCTACAAGAAAGTGAATATGACTTGTTATCTACCTCCCTCTGTTAAATAATAAAAGTAGATGATGGATTTTGCTCAAATTAATAGTGTGGTGTTATCTACCACATAATTTGACTGATTAGTATAATTGATTTCAGAGAAAAAGCTTATCTGGAAAGCTTTCAGCATTTATAAAGTAATCAAACTGAAGATGAATTTGTCTACCTGAAAAATATATCCTCGTCACATGAATTTCCTGATGAAGAAAGCCATTCCAGATCGAAATTAGTGTAATTACAGTCATTGCCATTTTCATCATAACATATTGGGTCCTCATCACCAAATAGCTGCCTGCAAGACATTCAAGGAGTAAACCCAGAAAGCAGCAAAAATTTAGTGCAAAAATTTAGTAAGTGGGATGACAGATGAAGTCTCTGAATCAGTTCTAAATTATTTTAATGGTCATAGTTCGTAGGTACAGACCAACAGATTTCATACATTTAATATGTTGGCACCTTTAGATGCAACATTAAAATCAATAAGATAATAAAACTGGAACAAAAAAAATATTTAAGTGCACCTGAAATAAGAAATTTCAGATGTTGGGATCGCTGGAGTGGACTCAGAAAGACCATGCAAAGCTCCTCTATTCTCAGACAAAGGATCACGGTGTCCAACATTTGAAGCACCCAAGGGAGAGTCCGTTTCAGAGACAAAGTTGCCATCTGACAGTGATCTTCTAAAAGATGGTCTACAGATATATTTGAAAGTGATCTTATTAGCTGCTATTGCAAGAATGCTTAGGTTATGATACTAAACGGGGACACCAAAAAAGCAAGTTAAAAATATGTTTTACCCATCTATAACAAACAGATGAAAGAACATTGATATCACTAAAAATTTGTACCGGTAAAAGAAAATGCAGTTTTCAAAACAATCATTGTGGTACAGCAATAAAGCCTATTACATTTACAAACACAATAGTGTACATATAGGATGGCAAAATTACATGTTCCCGACCCGATCCGACCCAATCGGGTTTTTTCTTATGATTTTTGGGGATCGGGGATGGCGGGTATTTAAAAATGTAAAGTCGGGGTGGGGCGGGTTCGGGTATGATATGAAAATTCCCCGCCCCGTCTCGGTATTTTTTTATTATTTATTATTATTATTATATTTATAAAAATACCACTATATATAAATACTTTTAAGAGTTTCAAGCTATTTTTTTAGTTTGTGTTTATCGTAAATTTTTGTTAGATATTGTTCGAATTTTAACATATCTGATTCTAAAAGTCAATGGTCGAGTTTATTTTTTTAAATATGTATTTTTTTCTTCATATGAGTAATTTAATTGGTTTTATTTTATTTTTTATATAATTTAAAGTCTGTAAAATTTATATTTTACAAATATAATGGTCGTTCGATCGAATCTAACATTTATCGTCGACGAAATTTAATATATTTTTTTATATTTTCGGGTCGGGGTCGGGTTTAAGGTTTATAAATCGGGGCGGGGCGGGTTCGGGGCGGCCAAAAACCCGCCCCGCCCCGTTGGCATCCCTATGTACATAAAACCATCAATATATTATTAAACCTCTACGGATTATGTCTAGAACTAGAATTATTTGGCAGCATATAGTCTAAAAAATCCTTTAAACTGGAAAATTGTAAACCAAGAAATAGCAATTCAGAGTAGATTAACAAATACAACATTGTCTACATATAAAATCTAAAATATTGTTGAAACATGCATATTATAGGTAGAACTAGAATTATTGGCATCATGTAGTCTAATGAAATCTTTGGAAACTGAAACTTGGTATAACAGGCATTTGCAATTCAACTATTAGATTTACAGACAACATTCAGCATAAAACATTAAAATATTGCTAAACAACCTCATATTATATCAAGAAATAAATTTATTTAGAGGCATATAGTATAAAAGAAATAATTGGTGCTGGAAATTCAGTAGAACAGGTATTTACAATTTAGAAAGACAGACTTGATATACCTAGTATTCTCATCAAAGATATTAGCACCATGCCTTCCTGCACGGTAGTGTTGGTCTGAATCCAACTCCCAGAGCGCTGGTTTACCCTGTTGTGGCTGAAAGTGACCCAAGAACCTGCATGGGGTAATGCCAAAATTCAAAAAGTGATATCCATCACCATCCTTAAGCAGTGTGAGAGTGTTTGATAGGAGGGGGTTGTGCAGAGGGGCACTCCCATAGTGCTGGACCTTCTATGCTACCAAACACAACCTAAGTACCATCGTGAAAGAACAGAAATATGAAGAATGAGGCTCGCTTTTATCTTACAAATTAATGGCACTTTGCTTCTCCGCATCCATGTATGCATTGCTATAGTAACGTTGCAAAGTTCTAAAGAACTCTTGGGACTGAGTTGCTGCTTTCCATTGGCCTCTCCTTTGGCAAAATATCTGTTTAACATGACAAATGAAGAGTTAGAAATTGTACTCAGGATTATGCCAAAAGGTTTCAGTACAAGCAGTCTGACAACCAACTTGTAAGCTCTATTGTCATGGTACTACTCGGGCGGTTGTATTAATAAGAATTGGGGTGCAATTGACCCCACTAAAATATCTCCTATACCCAGTACAAAGTACAAGAAGTTAAAAATTTTCATAGGAAATATTAGAATTGACCCCACTTGATTTGTTAGGATATAGGGTTAACAATACTCTTAACAATATACATGTTCTTGATATGACCCCACTGTATGGAAGTCCTAGTCCAGCCACTCCGAATTCTTAAGACAAATTTCAAAGTCTACTCTGTCATCTTAATACCCTAAAAGTTCATTTCATAAGCATGTATGGAACGTTTACTCAATATGAAAATCATATTGTGTATATTATAATGAATCTATTTTGGAATGATAACAAAAGCCTACTTAAATCTGTCAGAAGGATACCTTGTTGTGAGCTGCAGAACCACCATACTGTAAAGCAAGTGTATCACCCATTGTTTCATAAATTTCCATTAAATCATCAGGCAAAGGACTATTTTGATCAATAGTTTGCGATTCTGTGAATCCTATAGCATGGAGCTGGCGTCCAAGAGCTACCAATCCATAGGCATATTGAGCAACATTAGTGCGGTCGAGACAGTCGATGCAGTTGGTTCTGAGAACTCCGGTTTGTAACATGGAAGGTTTTACAGTCTCGCTACAATTCTCATTGTCAATAGCAACATCAATTTCTAACTTCTCGATATCATCAATTCTGTCATAAGAAGACTTAGCAGGGTACTCATCATTTTGCCTGTGAAGTAGCATAAGTAGTTAACATGAATGATCACGAAAACAAATAATTAAAGAAAAGGAGCTTTACAGGTTTATATTTGCAAAATATAGTTAGCTTAGATCACCCCACCGCCAACCACACAACACAAAAAAAAACACTAAATATCATGAAAATATGAACAAATCATTTAATGGAACTTACACTAAGCAAGACAAAGTCAACAACCCATCTTGTCTACAATTTGGTGTTACTTGACAGTAAAATATGCCAGTTAAGTTTAATGCATAATCAGCCACTCTGCCTAGAAGTTCCAATACATTTGTAGCTCTGCAGAAAAAGGTCAACCTCTATTAAGTGAACAAACCTTGAAAGGATTAGTAAGAAAGAAGTTTGTTTAAGAAATGGGAATTTGGGGCCACTGAAGTACTTTCTGGAGTCTCTGTTTAAGTCCCAGTGAAGGAACCTCAGGCGGTTCTCTTTGGATAAGCTTTTATTGATAAATCTGATGGCTTTGGCAAACTCCGTGCGAAGAATAGTTTCACGCGGTTTCTTCTCAGACCTCTGTTAATCACAAGAGTAGAAAGCAGAATGAATCAGGAAAGTATTGCAGGTAAAGAAACATCACAAATTTTATGGAAACTGACAAATGATCAGTGCAAAGCCTACCTTTATCAAATTCAAGATGATTATTGGATTTCTGTATCTCATTACAAGATTTTCGAAATGTAGTCTTGTGGCCTCATAATTGGGATCCTTCTTTGATACTGGAAGCAAAAGGCGAAATTAGGAAAGTCTACAATAGTAACTATGTAGAACTGCATAATTATTTCTCGGTGTACTTTTATTTAACAAGAAAGAATTCATACATATAATGTCAGGTTTCAAGTTCAAGCGTGAAGTTTCCTGAGACCAGAAAAGTGGGATAGAGCCTCTATTCTGGACAACAGAACTTATTTGTGTAGGGCACCCTTCATGAACATCTTCAAACACAATTTGTTCTGTCTCAACATCATTTGCCACTCTGCCTTTCTCATTCACTCCACGTTTCAAGTATCTATGCAATAGAAGAAAAATAAGAAAAGTGAAAGTCATGTGTGAATCAAAAGAAACAACAACGGTATGTGAAAAAAAAGTTTATTTCTTATCTCCCAAGAGCAATCACAAACTAGAGCTCACAAGGAAGCAAAGAAAACCCAAATCAAAGTGAAACCACAAAGACAAACAGAAATAGCACAGTGCTAGTTTTCCTGATGTATCATAGGTCAAATGAAATGGTTAAGAGAACTTCCAACAAATCTAGCAGGCATTTCAATCAGTAGCCGTAAAACATCTAACCTTGTCCCAGCATAATGTCGAGAACGTCTTGCAATTAGAGTCAGGAAACAATTCTTGCCAGAGACGGAAAGTTTCACCTGGATATCAAAGTAGGGAAACAACAAATATTAGATCTAAACTTTAATATCAAATGGAAACAACTTTTAGCAAACTCGTGGAACAAAAAGTTTGAGACAGAGCAAACCTAGTTCATCTTTAGTTACCGCATTTAAGGTAGCTAAAGTTATAAGAAAAAACCTGGTAAATGGTCAATTATGTTCCTTACAAATATTGACAAAGGAACTCCATTAACCAAAGAAACAGTAAATTTGATAGTTCTCTCAATACTTGGATTAAAATAAATAAATAAAAAAACATCTAGATTTCTCTAAAGCAACGTCTTTTAAGCAAAAAACAGAGGTAGAAAGTGAAAGAAAATAAAACAATTACTTCAACTTAACCTTCCAACAAATCTGATTTCCACGATCCCTTATCACAAAAATAAATGAATAGAAAAAAGTCTAAAGAGTATCATACCTGCTTGAAGAAGCCATATACCAATGCGATAGTCCATAGAGAATTCTTGAGAGTATTGCGAATCCCTCGAGTTAAGAACTCATTCCAAACAAACATTGATTCATAGTGTACTAGTCCTGTCTCATCTCTGCATAAATTTCTTTGAAGACTATGCATGACATTGTAGGTGTAGCTGAAAAAGAAGTCTTTCGTGAGATCCACTGTCGAAAGGAGCTTCTTGTACCTACGTCAAGAGGAAAAAAGAAAAAACAAACAAATAAAAGGCAAGCCATGTTAATGCATCTAATATTTGATATTTAGATGAAATACAGAAACAAATAGAAATAAAAACAACTGCTTAAACTTAAAACTTAAAGAGGAAATAAAAGCAAAAGATAGCAATTGCCCCTAGAAAACCCTGATGATACCTTGTCTCGTTCAACATGTTATACTAACATTAGACGGCAATGAAGTTTGCCCCTGTAGATATGCAGGAAATGAAATTGCAATAGCCTCTACAAATGATATTAACTACGATGATGCAACATTAAACTGGTGAAAGCTGACTTAACTGATGAAATAAAAAACAAAAGAAAAATGGAAGATACTTAACCAGAAAGTGCTTCAATGGCACAAAGCCATATCAATGATATATCAGTAAAGGAATATCAACAAAAATGGTATAGAGATTACCTCCAAACCATGGAACTGTTCTACTTTTTAAAATAGAACTCCAGAACTCAACTTATTGCCCCGGAAAACATAATTAATTGAAAAGAAGGTAAATAACCACAACATAACACAATTCAAGCTAAATACAATTGAAAAATGAATACTTTCAGCAATAATCCCAGGTCTCCTTCTAAGTACCAAGGACATATTACATTTACATGTGAAATTGACAAAAGACCTTTTTTCATTCTTAGAATAAGCCATATTGTACGGGATAGGAGATATTGGAATTGGAATCATCTCGCTCTTGGAAATGGCATAGATAGTATGGCCACAAATTGCACCAATCTTTTTTCTTTTGGTGATCAGCATCATGGAATAAGATCCCAAAAATTTCACAAAACCTGAATTAAAAGGGAAAATTAATTAGATTATACTAAAAACGACGAGGAGGGAAGGTGGAGAACCTGATAAGTACTACATACCAATGATTCCATAACAAGCTGTAACAAATTTAAGTCCACCTGAGGGCCTGTTTCCCTCATGTATCCTTCTTAACAGATCACAACATTCAATTTCTGAGTATGCCGTAGAATCTTCAACAATGGTTAATTCGGACGGGTCTAATCGATCAATCTTTAGTACCCTCCAAAGTGTTCTATTCTTGTCTCTTCCAATCATATAGAAATTCTGTTGCACAGAAGGAAATGTTGCATCAATATTTTGAAATTGAGATGGCAACCACGTAATTATCAGCCCAAAAATTTAGGTGCAAAAGGAAAAAGGCAACTGTATTGTTCCTATCAGCATCATAGAATCTCAGGAGTAAAGAACCAATTTTATGAGATCAAGAAAAACATTACCCTTAATAGGAGATGATTGCAACTAAAGATAACTGAATACAGAAAGAAGTTCCAACTATCATAAGCCAAATAAGAATGTTAAAAAGTTCTGATGACCATATGTAAAGAACTCCGAATGCATGCTAAACCAAACCACTGCTGATAACAAGCAGATGTTTGACAATGGAAGTCAAACTTTTTTAATTAAACCTGGTATTACAAATTAAAACCATTTCTATTCAATTTCAAAAGAAAAAAAAAATCTCAATCTACATCAGAAAGAGCAATTCGGCGATTCTTAAATATGAAACAGAAATTGTACATCCATTGTTAAACATTTCAAACTTCAATCAACAAAAGAATTCGAATCATTCCAAAGCCAGACTATGCAACTATGTCAAAGAGCAGATTTGAAGGTGAAAGCTCAAAATCATCATTTATGCTCAAAATTTCCAAAATAAATAATTTGGTAAAAAGTCACCATAAGAAACAAAAAGACCGAGAAGAGCTTTGGCGGGTAAACAATAAGCAACTACAATGATCAGAGCAGAAAAGTCAAAAAATTATTAAACCAACAGCCGTATAAACAATCAAAGTAATACATGTACAGACGAGTGTATGACTGTATAAATACACGTATGTAATTACGATGAGAAATGAAAAGTACCGAGCGAGTCTCGTAGAGTCTGAATTTCTGCAAATAAGGATTCGAGTCGAGTCCAGCATCACTGCCCTTTTCGCCTGCCATTAGCTTTTCGGATCCTAGGTTCCCCGAGTCTCAAAGCTCGGGTTCACTCAAAACACGGATAGCCGATCAACAGCGAAAAGCAAAGATAAAACAAAAGCCTCTATCACTCTACAAAATTGTATCATATATACGCGGTACATAGGAGATAAAAACGCAAAAATTTTGAAAAGGAAAAACGCATCACAATTCAATGATTCAACATGGAAACCTCGAGCTACCCAAAACAAAGCTACAAAAAGGGAAACAAATCAATTAAATTGATTAATTTGAATAAGACGAATCGGGAAACGTTATGATTTGTTGAAAAGAGGAAGATAGAGATCGAGAAGACTAAGCTATTAGAGACTAGAACAACCACAAAAACTAACCCAGAAATTCAGTAATTATATAATGAAACATTACTTGTTTCTGCTTTTCTGGGGGGAAATGCGAGATATCGACGTTTTAAATTTAAAATAAAAAATCTCGATATTATGGACAGTAATTACGGAGAAAATATAGGAGGTGTCAACTGTAAACTTCCGTTTCTATCCTGTTATCCCCCCTTTTGAATTTTAGCAATGATTGATTTGAGTATGACGAGTTATGATTCGCTTGAATCGGTCCAGTCTCCAGGGGTGGGATATGGTGTACGCCCCCAGTTTGATTCCGATATACGTGTAAAGTTCACATATATTCTTTAAATTATTTTATAATGATCATTTTGGTCGTTAAAACTTTTAAAATTTTATAAAATAAACATTAAATTTTAGATTTTATTATAAAATATACGTTAAATTTAACGATAAAATGATAAACATACTATTTAATTGTTATAAAATAGTTATTTAACTTTAATTGTTGTAAAATAGTTATTGAAATATTTAATTGTTAAGAAATGTTTGGTTATTACGTATTATACGGTAAGTTTTTTTGTAGTTGATTTCAAGAGATTTTGTTTTTAAAAGTGCTTCAAATTAGAGAATAAACAAACTTTTTATTTGAAGAAACGTTTAGAATGAAATGAACTTTTTATTTTTACAAATCTTTTAAATTGAAGGAATCAAAGGTTTTTTTTTCAAAAAAAAAACCTTTCAAATGAAAATAATTATAGGTTTTTTTTTCTCAATAAACGTTTCTGGAAGCCCAAAACTCTTGCACTCTTTTAGTTAAAATACTTATGGAAACGAAGCCTCTTAAAATTAACGACAAAAAAATTGTAGTATAACATGTAATAATCAATTATTTTGTAACAATTAAATAGTTAATGTCTATTTGAATCAATTAAATAGTTAATGACTATTTTGTAACAATAAAATAGTTCAATGACTATTTTATAATATTCATAAAGTTTTTTGATTATTTTATAACAACTAATATATTACTTAATTGCTCAATTGGTATATCGTTAGGCTATTAACAGTATTAATGATATCTATTTTCTAACAAAATTTATATTTTAATATTCATTTTGCAATTTTTAAAAATTTGATAATTACAATAATCCTTTTAAAATAATTTTATAATCATTTACGAATTCTATCCTATATTAATGTAAATAATTATGCTTCTAAACTTTAGTAAAAAAACTATCCTTCCAAACTTATGTATGTTTCAACATAGGGCTTTGAATGAATCAAAATTGAAACGATCAAAATGGAACTTTGATTGCCATTTTCAACGGTCCTGATAAAAATGGAACTTTTTGATATAAAAGGCTCGTTCCAATGTGGTAATATACTCGTATTACCACGTGAACTTGTCATTTTGTGGCTCTGTCTGTTCCTTGACTCGGTTTGGATCTATCTTTTCTTATTTTTCAATGTGGGAATAATTTTCCACGTTTTCTTGTTTCAATTGGGATCTTCTTCTGGTTGCTTATATTTGTATATTTTATGATTTTTCGGTTGAACATTGAGGTTTTGGCCTAAGGTCCCTTTTTTGAATCCCTGATTGAATTTTCTTTTACTTCTATCTTTCACCAATTAAACGACTATACATATTATTTAATTAGAAATGATATGTTGAATCAAACGGACTAAATTGATAACACTCTAAAAATTGGGTGATTCAATTGCAATCGTTTTTTTTAATTAATATAAAATATATTTTTATTAAATTCTATCAGATAAGAAGATACATAGGCAAATGATACTCGTAATTTAGATAAAAAGTTGTTGTAGGGTGCTTCAAATTAAGAAACTTTTATTAATAAAAATTACTTTGATTTTGTCAACAACGTTAATCTCATTCCGATCAATTTTAACTAGTAGCTCTGAACTAAAGGTTTAAAAGTTGATGGTTTAAAAGGTTTATTTATCGCCCTCCTTGACATGTGGATGCAAGTTAAATATGTTAGTCGAAACGGTTTTGTCTATAAGGTGTGTATTTTATTAAAAGAGTTAAAAAAATATAAACAAATATTAACTTATAATTATTTTAAAATAATTCAAAAAAATAGAAATACTTCCTTAATAATTAAGGTGAAGTATGTGTACTGTATTTGTTATAATTATGGGTGTATTGTATTGTTATAGAGGTTAGGTACTTTAAAACTAATGGATTAAATATAGTTAGAGTTGATAATTTATGAACATGTTTTGATTTATAATGCTGAATAATTTTATTTACTTGTATAAAATTTTATTAATTGGAATTTAATTGAAAATGAACATTGAATCAAATTTTGAAAAGAGGGGGAAATCATGAATAAAGGAGAAGTGTTTACATCACCAGAGTGAAACAATTGGTCGTATAGGTATTAAAGCTTGATAACATATTTACTCAAACTAATCCACGTTCCTTTCCATCGGTGGCCGGTGGGGTCTCATCTAGATCCTAATAAAAAGTGTTAACTCAAAATGCTATATTTATAGTTTTTTATTAAAATATAAATAAAATTAGAAAATAAACTACATGTCATACATAAATTAGCCGAAGATTTTTTTATTATAATAGTTATCGGTTTACGGTTTAACCTTAAAATTTAAATAAAATAAAATCTTAAACACTTTTTTAAAAAAAAACTTAAAACAAATAATGCAAAAATTTATTTTAATTCGGAATATACAGCTTCAAATTAAATACAATTTTAATTTTTTTAATATTTTAAAAATAATAAAATCTACATCAAACTAAAATGAGTTTACATTCGCATGAAACGTAAAAAAATGCACAAATCTAATATTATACTCAACATTTAAAAAATAAATCAGAATTGACTCAATTGATTTAGTTTAATAAGAAACTAGTTGTTCAAGCATCGTCATCTATAAATAAAAGTTTTGAAAAAAGAAATAAAATAGTTTAATTTAATCGTACTAGTCAAGGATAACAAGAACCTAGCTAATGTCCATCCCTATCTATCGAAATTCGAACGTAAGGGCAAAACCTTGCATTGACAAATATTATATATATATACATAAGTAAAACTTCTTGAATGACGAGCCAATATAAATAAACACAGAAAGTAGGTAAAAACAGTGTTTCAAAAACTCAAATAAGAAAATAAAAATTATCAATAACCATAAATGGTTTAGCGGATTAAAATAGTGTGACGTTAATAAAATAAAAAATTCTAATTCTAATATTATAAATAAAAAAATTAGGTCAAATAAATTATATCTATAATAAAATTTTACAATATTTAATAAAACTTATAAAAAGCAAAAAGTATTAACTCGAGAAAGAAACATTTTTTCTTTTAAATTAAATTAATAATCGATAGGGAAATCATTTTAATATATATATTTATTTATATTTGAGAATAGACACGTGCAAAGGCGTAAACATCCATCCTACGATCGTACCAAAATTAAACCAATCAGAGTTAGACAAACTTTATTTTAGTTTTTTTCATTTAAAGTTATTCTTTATCTTTAAATAATTAATAATTTAATATTAATCACGGAAAGAAAAGTTGAATACGAAATTAAATAGACTCGCGACAGCGAAGTGTGGGACCGTGGGTACGAGGATCGGACGATGGAGATAGATGACCATTTCAACATGGCAAAGCGCGGAAGGGAAACAATTGGCCTAATAGTGATCGCAAAACACGGACGTTTCATCATCCTTATCAGTCACGTGATATATACTGGGTTCTTTATTTTGGACGTTTCCTCTGTTATTGCACGTTGAGGAACATAGATGAAGTAATTGGGTGATTAAGTTTAGTCATGTCTGTCTTGAGGCGAATCAAGTTACAGATGTATTGATAAAATTAAGTTCGCCTGATAATATTGAGATTGTTTGTTATATTGTTCTTCCGCCAAGGATAATGTCGTTGTTATTACATGATGTAGCTAGGTGAAGAATCGCTTGTGGTTCGATTGTGGTCATTTATTTTTGTTTTTTTATGTTTAAATTGTTAGCTTTTTGCTTGTTAAACTATAAATTATTACCATGTATACTTTTTTCCTCTATTTAGGTTTAGGGAGGTTTTTAACGAGGCCATAATAGTATTTCTCTTTTTTCATCTAAAAAAATATACATTGGAGTTTTATATATTATATTAAATGTAGGTCTAATATAATGATTCAGTTTAAAAAAAATGTTTACGATTTTTTTACTAGTCGGTGACAATAGTACTCTTAGTTAGGGGTGGACAAAACTCGATTTGACTCAAAAAAACGAAATTATTCGACTCGAGGCGAAAAAATGACTCGTTTTGACTAGACTCTTAATTTTATAAACTCGACTAAACTCGAAAAAATTTCAAATAAAATTTGAGTTATGAAATGAAAATTCGAATAAATCAAAAAACTCAAAATATTTAGTAATTAGTTTATCAGTTTTCATATTCTATATGAGTCTATCAATTATGTATGATATATTATGTATATCATATGTGAAAATATGAAGAAATATATATGTATATCATATATTCATATAGAAAGCCGTTAAAATTTGAATCAATATGTGCACCGCCAAGCCCTAAGTATATGCATATAGAAATATATATAGGCGCTGCTACGTATATGCATATAGAAATATATATGTACGATTAAATTTGTATAGAAACTCGAAAACTCGACTCAAATTTTTTTTAAATAAAATTTAAATCGTAAAATAAGACTTGTAAACTCAAATAACTCAAAAAATTTTGACTCGACTCGATCAAACGCCTAGCACTACTCTTAGTATTAGTTTTCTTCCGACGAGCTCTTAATTGAAATGATAAAGTAGTGACTATAAGACTTTGAATGATTAGATTAAAGTTTCATTTTATGTTAATCATTGGTGAATTTTGTGTATAGTAGTTTTTACCTAAAAGTAGGTAAATTGTCACACAAAACTTTTATAATTTCAATGATTCTAAAAATAATAATAAACTTTTTATCTTTTCTTTTGGTATTGTGTAACTTTATAAGCACACATATAATTTTTAGAATATATTCTGATTTTTCTTTGTGAGGCTCTAGCAATAAAGTCATATTCCATTTTAGCCATCAGTGGCAAAAGCTTTGCCACTTCATTTACCTCTCCACATCTTATCTTAAAGTTTACATAAATAGCTACACCAGCCAACAAAATTGGCATTTCATGTGGAAAAATATGGGTGTCCCCTTTTCAATTAATTGCCCCCATGCAAAGCAATCAGTTCCATAAACTATTGTCCTATTGTCTAAAATCTCTTTTTTTTCTTTCTTTCAACTGTATTTGGATGGTTATTCGGTGATTAGACAGGACAATGGCGGAATTTAGTGTTAGAATTTAGGAGACTAATATAAAATTTTAAAATAATTAAAGGTTTAAATTAAAAATTTTGAAGGGTTCAATTTATATTTTTTCAAAAATAATTTAGGGTTTAATTACAAAAATTTAAATTTTGAGAGGCTTAATGAGAACTTTTAAAAGTTATAGAAGTAATTTAATTAAGAATGTTTTAAAATTTTAAAACTTAATATGAATTTTTAAAATTTTGTGGGGATCAAATTAATTTTTTTAAAAAATTTAAGAGTAAATTATAATTTTCCTAAATTTAGGGGCCATGACACCCACAAGCCACATTGTGTTCCGTCACTGAGACATGACATATTATATAATAAGTAATAAGGTTACAACAATTTTTTTTTAAGAATTTCTATCTAGGAAATGAGAAAGGATAATTTGCTCTTGATGAGTTTTGAACCTACAATCTAGGGGAGAAGAGAGTGTGTCAGCTGAGCTTTAACCGCTTGTTCTATAGATTGATTACAACAATTAAATATTATATAATTTTTTTTATTTAAATACATAACGTTCTAAATATGATGGTCATTATTATAATACAAATATCTGATGTTAATGACTATTTCCATCTATATTAAAAAGATTAACTAACTATATTTTCAGGTTACATACTTCTTTCAGAAAAACAAACCATAGTTTCACAAATTCATTTGGTATACTCCAAGCTTTAATCTTGAAATTGATTTAACTTATTGGTTACTTCAAATTTAACGATAACGTTTCATAAGTTAATCGCCCAGCTATATTCGTTTAAATAATTAGATTTAGATAGTTTTATAAATCTAAGTCTCTCCGTAAAATTCAATTTAGATTAATCGATAAATTAATGACATATCAGTGACTAAATAAAAAAAATAAAAATCAAAGTTAAATAGTCAATGGCCTAATATCTCAACATTTATTAACTTTGTGAAATCGACACCCACTTCGCTTCTACAAATTCTGTATTAATATTATGTTAGGTGTTGAAAGATACATCTATGAGTTGAGAAATTTGAAAACCTAACTTATTATATATTAGATTTTTTTTTCTCTTCTTGAGGGATATTATGATTGGATTTGCCGAGTAATGTAGTGTGGGGTATCTCCTGGAAAATGGGAGCAGTCTACTTAGATATTGTTCAATTAGAAGAATATATGGGCTTTAAGCTGGCTAGGTTGAGTCAGATTTGGGCTTGGACTGATCCCTATGGTCAAAACTTAGAAGTAAGGAAACCCTTTCAAACGCATAAAATAAATTATTAATAAAATGCTACACGGACAAATAATAGTAGTTGTCACTTGTCACTGATATACCAGCAATTTTCAGTTTTCCGAGGAGTAGAAGGTTTGTTCGAAATTTAATTGAATTGAATTCAAAATCTATAACAATCAAATATTTATCTCAATGAAATATCTTCTTTTGTATTTTTGAAAAGTCAACAAATAATTTGATTTTTTTTATCAAATTATAAAAAATAAACTGATTTAATAAAATTCCAATTACACGTGGTATCTTTAGGTAGTGGTGAGTCGTGTGAATTGAGTGTAAATGGAACATCTCAATTACTTGTTCCAATTTTCATAATGTTGAGAATTAGGGGAATTGCGTAGTAATTAATTATGATGGCTTATAATTTTTTTTTATTTTTTAATGAATGAAAACACTAAATTGAGTATAATTTCGGTCAAAAAAATTTATTGCAATCACAAGGACCATTATTAGTAAGTTACATTATATTCTATTATAATTATTCGTGTGTCCAAACGTACCATAAAACTTATAGTTTAATGTGATGAATTTGATAAGACTTTTAACTATAGTCTATATACATCATTGGTGATTATAGTTTAATTTCCCACTTGAAAGGCATACGAAGCCATAATCAGATATTGACAAATGCAGTAAAAGCTAATTGGAGGAATTAGAAGCACTAAAATCTTCTATAAACGATATGCTCATCACATCAACATCGTAGTTTAAGTAAACATTTTACTAACTTAAGCATTAGACTACATTCAGAAAATCCAACTTCAGTATCTCACAATCTTATACAGATTCCTGACCCAGAATTCACCCCACAACTTGTAGAATCCATTCAGCATTATCTCCAAAGACCATCAATACTGGCCGGTGGGGGCATTCATTTGTTTTTAGTCATTAGCCCTCGCACTAAGAACCGTACGCATGCTTTTCTTTTTTCTTTTGAAATGATTGGCCTTTTCCACTAGAACGTTTCACACGTCAACGTGTGTATATATCCAAATTTGTGAAGGGAGAAATATCATGAGGATTATCAATTTGCCGACGTGGTGGTCACCGCCATAGTTGCCGTTTACTTGTTTTTTCCACCCAAGCATAAATCTCAATAATGGAAGTCACTAACATCCCAAGTAAGAAGCACCATAGTGTTTACTGTAATTCCACGTGCCAAAAATAACGACCCTTTGCTGAAAACTCCAGGTCAATGACATGCACTGACCACCGAGTCCTCAGCCATCGTTTTCTCCATTGTTATTGTTGCGTCAAAACCCACGGTGTCGCTGATTTTAGCTCGTCCTGTCATGTTGGCTTCTTTTTTACTACGTAATTATCATATGAAATTTGGTAGTTTCTCGGTTTCAAATGTTATGTTCAAGATTCACCGAAACTGATCGAAAGATTCTTTCCAAATGAAAAGAGAAAGGCAGCTACAACTTAGTGAGTGGGAAAAAATTAATCAAAACATAAGCTGTTCCTGTTTGAGAACAAATAGACAAGAAACCCACATTTTCATTGTAATATCTTCTTGGGATCACCAAAAATTCTCTTTCATTTTTACACCTCCAACAAAGATAAAACCTTCTTTAGCTAAGGCTGCTCGCCTTGTCTCGCAGCTCCTCCACTTTTTCCTTTTTTCCCCTCTGAAACTAGACGTCGCTCCGCTGCATCAGCAACGGGCATATAGGTAAATACCTAGGAAATCAAATGTGTGGGGTACTACACGTGGCGACATAGTGTGGTGGTGATGGATTGGGGTCACACTCACACGTGTGCATGCAGCCGACAGGTTTTGGACATGTTACCCACCATTTCACGTGCGCCTAAAAGCTCCCTTTCATCTTCCTCCCCTTCAATTTCATTCACTCTTTTATTTATTTCCAGTTTCCACTCATCACATTCACACACTTGAAACAGTGGAATGGCAGTCCCTTTAGTGGCATGCAACTGCATGCTTTGGATAGTGCCAGTCCATCTATTGGACCCACTTTCATCTTTTCCTTTCATGTTTCCTGTTAGCGTTACTATTTCCCCCTCCCCTTTCCAGTTTCTCCTTTAGATTTTTAATTCTAGTTCTGCATTTGGTTACTATCTTTCTCTTTCGTTACACTTTGAAAAAAATATTAAATTTTAGTTCAGTTAACATCATTATAACATCTCAAATTTAATCGTGAATTTAAACATATTTAGGTTAATTTGAAATCATATAAGTATTTCTGGGAGAATTATGTTGTAGATTTTTCATATAAATAATTCAATCAGATAAGATGTTATATTCGAATTTTTTAAAAATAAAAAAGAGCACTAATAAAAAGGAAGTTATGAATTTGTAGCTATGCTTATAAGATGAAAGTAAAGGATTAACATGCTAATATTGTACATAGCCAAAGCTTCACAATCATGCAAACTTGTCCATCACTTTGTTCAATAGAAGTATGTTTACACCGGTTAGTGTAAAAATTACTCTACTTTTCACTATTAATTAGACTTAAAAAACTATTTATAGACAAGGTAAAAAGTTATGTCCTAAACGTGTCAATAAAGAATAGAAATCATTTTCTCTTTTTTGGTGTTTTTATTTATATCACAAACTAAATAATTATGTTTAGGGTTAAGGTTACAATTTAGGGAGTTATATGTATAATGCATCTTTTAGAGTTTAAGGTTTATGGTTTAAAATTTAAAATTTAAGATTAAGATAAAATTTAATTTTTTAGTGTAAGATACAAAAAAAGAATAAAATTTTTTTGTCCGTTCATGAACTAAATTAATTTAGTAACGATTCTAATCATCATTCTGCCAATAAAGTAGAAGAAAAGTGTACTTTTCACTACTCAAATCTTAATTTTAAAAGAAACATCTTCCACAACCATTTTCACCACAAATAATTAATTACCAAAAATACTTCTTTTTCCACATGCTATCAATAAAAATCTTCAATAAATATAAAAATTTACAAGAATACATTCATATATATATATATATATGTGTTTTCTTTTATGAAATGGTTATAATAAATATGTAAAGACTTGATTTTAAGACCACTCGTAGTATTCATTTTTATGTCCTTTGCCTGTTTTAAGGTTCCTATTTAAGGATTGTAATTATTTTTTTGGCAGTGTCATCTCTAAGATTTAAACATGAATCTTTTTATTCGAAGTGCAATATGTTTTATCACCATACTCAACCATTTGCATCTTCGGATGTATTTGTAGTAAAGTTTCTCCCAGTTATTTTTACAGGTGCGAAATTATTGAGAAGAGAGTAGAAGATTATCTTATGCCAAACCACGTAAAAGACAGTACAATAACAAAATTCGAGGCTGAAAGTCCCGTCACGTATATGTATTTTCTCGGGGACAAATGGTTTGAGATCTACAACTGGTTTACTGCATGCAAATCTTGTTGACCCGGCATGTACCCTTGTGTATGGACAGCTATATAAAGATTGTCGAGCCAATACGAAAGGCATATGTGGTGAGGTGAGGTGAGGTGAGCTCAACCCCCTAATCCCATAACTGGACAGGTCTCTTGGTTTAATTAGCCAAGTGTTTGCTCGGTTGTTAAGCGGCATAGACGCAACGTCTAGATGTGCAATTAAGCTGATGATAGTTACGATTCCTTTATTTTATTGGTTGACGTCCCTTCATTGTCCGGGGAACAAAAATGGGGTCCTTCGCAATGAATGGTTATGGATCTGCCAATTTTCATACTCGTACTCTTGATTTGGAGTTTTATAGACTCTAAACAATTTGTTTTTTCTTAATTTACTACGAAATTTTACGGTTCTAATTTATCTTCTTCTACAATATCATTCTCAAATATATAGTCTTTAAAGTTTAATTTTGTATTCTCTCATAAATGAAATGCATTTTACTACTATATTAGCGGTTAATCCATGATTGACTATTTTGTTGAGCTATAATATAGAATCATCATTTGTTAGGGAGATGGGTCTATTTTGTCTCACGTGCATCGATATATTAGAAAATGTTAAAATATAATTTGGTATCTAAATTTAATTTTAAGTTTTAATTTGGTATTATGATTTAGATTTTTTTTGATAAAACTCTAGTCGCTTTTTCAGTTTTTTCTCAACTATAGCCGCTTGTTTTTCTCCTTTTCTCTTTGTTTAATCGGCGGTGATATTAATCTTTGTATTGGTTGTCAACCGCCGGTGGTTCATATTTATTTTTTTCGTTTATTTGTTTTATTTTTTTTCTTCGCACATTTTGTTGCGCTTTTCTCTGTCTCCGTGGTACGTTTTCTCTGCCTTTATGGCACGCTTCTATGGTTATTTTGCAGGTTTTTGGTGTTCGTACGATGACCCTCACATCGTTTGTCTTTAATTCGTGTTTGTCGGTGGCCACGTAGAGTTGATCCTTTTTGGGTTGTTTGCCAATGTAGTCTATAGTGAATCGTCGTTTTTGAGAATAGGCGTGAAATGTTGTTGCCGATTTTGGGGATTTCTTCTCGTTCATGTTTTGACAACTCCTCATAGACTCTTCCTACAATGAACCGTAAAAAATTTCTTTGGTGCAAAAAGAAAGTGTCTGATCTGACTGGTGCAACGCTCATCTTTTCTTTTTAGATTTATGATTTTCTTTTTTGTTGTTCTTTTGGATGTTCTAAAACCTCTTTTATGTTTATGTTTTGGTTTTATTTTATTTATCAATAAAGCTCTGCCTGGTTAATGTATTAAAAAAAGTTTAGTTTGGTATTTAATTTTTTTGTCCAATTAGGTACTTAAAGTTAGTTACAAGGTTCAATTTGATATCTAAAGTTTTTTTTTATCTGATAAGGTACTTGAACTTGACTTATGATTTAATTTGGTATCAAATCTTTTTGTCCGATTAAGTATTTGAACTTAACTTTTCTTTTGTAATAAGCACTTGGACTTTCTTCTTGGTTCAAATTGGTTAAAAGTCGTAAGTACATATTTGAATCAAAAGGTAAGTTCATATACCTAATTGAACAAAAAAAATTAAATGCCAAATTAAACCCTAAAGTCAAGTTTAAATATCTAATTAGATAAAAAATAGATATCAAATTAAATCTTGAAATCAAATTCATATAATATATAAGTATCCTAATAGAAAATAGGTTTTTTGAACCTCAAGAATATTGAACCTATATAAATAGGACCGAGGTTTTTAAAAGAATTTATTAATTCTAAATTTACGGTGTAATCTCTAATTCTAACTTCATCCTTTTCGTACTTAATTTGGATCTCAATCCATTTTGTGGGTGTAACACTTTTACTAAAGGATGTACCAATTTTTATCCAATTATTTTTAATAGTCTTAAGGTGATTATAAGTTAGTATATATTCGTACATTTTATTAACCCTTTAATAAAACACATTTCTTGTAGACAAAGCTGATTGAACTCGTATATCTTACGATGAAATCATCACCTTTTCACACAGAGCTTTGTGTTCATCCGATTACTATTTTTCATAAAATATATTTATTTAAAAAAATTTAGTACCCCGTAGAGTGAGTGTCTAAATTTTTTATATAAATGAAACTATTTTTGGCCAATACGTGCGAACTAAGCTCTTTCGTGCATGTGTCATAATACTCTATATGTAAACGTTGAAATGTTTTTTATATTGATCCAATCTTTTATCATGATTCAACTAACGCGTTGCATGTGCATAATACAATGGATAAAGATAATTAATTAAGGGTAAACTACATAAATGGCCACCATATTATGGATAAAGTCGCGATTTGACCACAATACTATTTTTGAAGCAATTAAGCCACCATACTATTAATTTAGACTCAATGTGGCCCTAACGGCAGGGTGACAAGGCAGTTAAAAAAGGGTATAATTACACATTTGGTCACTGCTATTTATACATTCTTTTAATTTAGTTCTAATTTTAAATTAATAAAATAAATTAATTATTTAATTAGGTGGTGACACATGTCAACACCTTATTGGAGGACTTTAATTATTTATATTTGATTTAATAAATTTATTTTCCTCCTTCAATCAGGTGGTGACACGTGTCACCACCTATTTAGAAGAGAAAAATGAAATCAAGCAATCTTGCTTGAGGGGGATCAAACATGGGCAAGCCTTGGGAATAAGAGTGGCTTAGCCACTGCACCAAGCACAACTTTGTGCTTTATATCATTAAATTAAATGTATGTGTCTTATCGTTTTCTACACTTATTCTTTTAATTTAACATATATAATCATCGAATTAATTTCACATATATAATCCTAAAGCCCAAAGCCCAAACACTAAATGTTATTTTTACATATATAATCATCGAATTAATTTCACATAAATAACCCTAAACCATAAACACTAAATGGTTAGGGGTTTAGTATTTAGGGTTATCATTTAGGGTTTAAGGTTTAACGTTTAGGGTTTAGGGTATACTAATTTCACATATATAATCATCGAATTAATTTCACATATATAACCCTAAATTCTAAACCTCGGGATTATTGGTTTAGCATTTAGGGTTAGCATTTAGGGTTATATATGTAAAATTAATTCAATTGTTATATATATGAAATTAGCGTTTAGGGTTTGGGCTTTGGGCTTTAGGGTTATATATGTGAAATTAAAGGAATAAATGTAGAAAACAATAAGACAAATATATTTAATTTATTGACATAAAGCATAAAGTTGTGCTTGGTGCAGTCGCTAAGCCACTCTTATTCCCCAAGGCTTGCCCCATGTTCGTTCCCCCCTCAAGCAAGGTTGCTTGATTTCATTTCCTCCTCTAAATAGGTGGTGACACGTGTCCCCACCTAATTGAAGGAGTTAAATCAAATGTAAATAATTAAAGTCCTCCAATAAGGTGTTGACACGTGTCACCACCTAATTAAATAATTACTTTATTTTATTAATTTAAAATTAGGACTAAATTGAAAGAATGTGCAAATAGCATGGACCAAATATGTAATTATACCCTTTTTTAACTGTCACGTCACCCTGCTCTTAGGTTCTAACGGCAGGTGGCCATATTGAGTCCAAATTACTAGTATGGTGGCTTAATTGCTTCGAAAAATAGTATTGTGATCAAATCACGACTTTATCCATAGTATGGTGGCCATTTAGGCAATTTGGCCATTAATTAATTAATTAATTAGGGAAAGTGAAAAGACGGAAGATCTAATTAGCCAAAACAAATAGATAAGGATATCTTAGTTTGAAAACGAGTGCAATGTTTTAGGAGAATAGAAATCCCTTGACCCGTTTTGGCATCCTATTTATGTCCAGTAGCGGAACTTGGAGTTAAAGTTTGAGGGGGTCAACTTAAATTTTTTAAAAAATTTAGAGACTTAAACAAAAATTTTCAAAAAAATTTGAGGGCTTAACTAAAATTTTTAATAATTTTGAGAGATTTAACAAAAAATTTAAAAAATTTGAGAGGAAACTTAATTAAAAATATTCAAAATTTTGAGGCTTAATATGAATTTTTAAAAATTTTGAGGGGGCCAAATTAAAAATTTTAAAAATTTTAAGGGTAAAATTCGAATTTACCAAAATTTTGTGGGGACTGTGGCCCCTATTAGTCCTTCAAAGGTTCCGCCACTGTTTATTCCCACAATAACAAAAATTTGGTTTATGATTTAAGAGTAAGATTAGAATTTAAGATTAAAGTTTAAGAAATTGGCATAAAGTATTTCTTTAAAGTTTAAAATACATAATTTAAAATTTATAATTAAGACTTAAAATTTAATTTGTTAGTGTTGGGATATAAAAACGAGACATCGAATAAGGATTTTTGCTCGTTTTAAAAGTATCAACTTTGGAGTGAAGCCAAGCAAATCGGACACCAAAGATTAGATCCCTTTTGTTCACTGCTTTTGAGACCATGCATGCATATAAATTTCCCCCCTCCCTTCTCTTCTTTTCCATCACCCCTCCATTTTTAGCCCTACAACACAACATATACACCCAATGCTGTCACTGGAACTATATATATCATGTTTTACTCTTTAGTAAATGTAAAACTTTAACTAATAATTTGCTCAAAAACTTAAATTAATAACAAAAGAACGACTTGATAAGAAAGTAGTGTCATTTAGAAGCAACGAAAAGGACCCACAATATTGACAGCAAAAAAGAAAAGAAAAAAGCTTTATTTGGATGATGATGATATGTCATTGTCGCGACCATTTTTTTTGA
Organism: Hibiscus mutabilis; assembly: GCA_019671005.1. Taxonomy (NCBI): domain Eukaryota; kingdom Viridiplantae; phylum Streptophyta; class Magnoliopsida; order Malvales; family Malvaceae; genus Hibiscus; species Hibiscus mutabilis. Next base: position 6,586,555 of record CM033748.1, on the reverse strand, counting down.
AAAGATCGGGAATGTGTGAAAATAGCATGACGATCGATCTTTTAGATAATTAGGGTTTTCTGGTCATTTTTAATTTAATATTGAAAATTAGGATTTTTATATTAAATCGAATTTTCCTTTATTTTCTTAAAAAACGTTTGGAGTCGCCACCGATCACTTCGAGGTAGACCGGACACCGAAAAACAAACCAGAGATTTTGTCTTTAAAAATTGGGTTCGAGAGTCGGTTATGTGTAGGAAGGATTAGCACCCCTACGAACGCCCGTTATCGGTACCTTTAATTTTACATGGCATTTTGAATAATAATTTGAATTTAATTTATTCCATAATTATTAGCTGAATTTTAATTACGAATGCAGATATCCTTTTATAAGGAAATTCATTTTGTTCGAATACGAGATTAAAAGCACCCCGTTAGGTGGCACCCCTATTCGTATTTTAAAAATGAATTTCCAACATAAAAAGTTTTTAATGAATTTATTGTCTTGTCAATTTTAAATACTAATCCTAAAAAGGCTCTAATTAATTAATTATTTAAAACTACGAATATTAATTAATTTAATGACCTTTATGAGAAAATGTCATTTTCATGAACACCTTCCATATATTTAAAGCCTTTATATTAATCATATTCCTAATTAATTAATTCTTCTAATTAATTAAAGTTTTAATCCTAATTAAGGCTCTAACAATTTAATTATAACTGAAAATGTATATCGAATATACACCTTTATGACCAAGGCTGAGATAACACCCCATTGTAAACAATGGAACACCATCCAGATTTGAACCTCAAAAATTCTATTCGATATATATTTAATTAACTATAATGTATTTAATTATTAATGCCAATTAAAGAACTAATTTGATTTCCAATTATAAGTGGAATGTATATTAAATATAATTTGTTAAAATTCACTTTGAGATAACACCCCATTGTAAACAATGGAACATCATCCAAATTAGAATTTTAAAATTATATTTAATATGCATTTAATTACTACAATTATCTATCCTATTTAATTATTGAATCATAATTAAAGAACCTAGGTTAAAGGCTCTAATTTAATTAATTAACTAGATGGATTTAATTATCTAACAATATATATTATATGCTATTCAAAACATGCAATCACACATATAATTTAATTGCATTAAAATAAAACAATTAAATAAGTTAAATAAAACTAATTGAACATTTAAAACTAATTTTTTATTATATAGGGACCTAATTGAAACTATTACAAAGCTAAAGCCCAATTACAGATTGTCTAGTGACCCAATTGAAAGAAAACACAAGCGTAAGGGTACAATTATGGGATTCGGGGGACTAAATTGAAAGAAATACAAAGTTTGAAACTCAAATTAAAAGGGTAAGTGACTGAATTGAAAGAATGTAAAGTTGTGGGCAAAAACCAAAAGGTACTCGTATGCAAACACGCAGATCCTGATACCTGACCCGGTTAACCTTCGCCGGTTTCCCAAACCCGGTGCCAAAACGACATCATTTTGGTCTGACTATAAATAGGCTTGAACTGAGTTGGCTCAGCCATTTTACCCATTCCGCCTCTCTCTCTTCTATCTCACTCCCTCAATTCTCTCTGAAAATAACACCCAAACCCAGAAAAACCAAGATAAAATGGATTGAAACCCCATGTTTTTGCTTAGTGTTCATCATCGTTCATTAAGAACATGATGAACACTTAGAAAGCCGGCCACTCTCCGCCATGGTCACCACCGCTTAATCCACAACCACCAATCTTCGGCCAAGCTCAACCGTTCACCGGCAACCGCTTCATTTCGGTCGGCCGACGCAGGGCGATTTTCAGCAGTCGTGAGGCGATTTTCGACTGCCGCCGAAGCCTAAAAATCCAATTTTTAACCCTAGAACCTCTAATCTACCCAGATCCGATAGGATCCCCTTCTTCCCCGGCTTAGATCTACCCGAACCCTCACCTCTTCAACTCCGCCGTAACCTAACTCTCCGGCCACCATCAAAGAGTTGATCTCATTTTGTTTCTGTTTTTTTTTTTCTTTCGGTTTTTATGTATAAATGAACTAATGTTTTTTTTATTTTGTAGGAAATAAAAAAAACGAAGGAAATATACCTCCGTTATGGTGGTCGGTGTTATTCTGACGACAGTGTAGTTTCCTCTGTGACCGTTCATGTTCCCGGCGACCGTCCGTTCAGCTCTACAGTGGCGGTTCAACCCCCTAACGCGCCGGTTCCACTACCGAGGAAACCTCCCTCCTCAATTATTATTTATTATTATTATTACTTTAATTAATATCCTCATAATAACTGTAATTATTGTTGTAAAAACTTTCTCTCCCCTATTTATAGGGATGTTAGATAATGATGTAAGCATAGCCAGCTGGTGAAAGGGAGGGCTTCAATCCAAGTGAAACACGGAAGGACCAGTAGCAAGACGTCATGTGGCCATTTGGGCGGGTCTTTTATCTGATAATAGAGATATATTTAAGCGGAAAAACAATTGTATGAGTTTTTTGGATCTGAAAATGGGCTTTTAAATTTGTAATGAATATGTAAATGGACTATAAACTATTATTTATTATTTGGGCTTTTGTATTTATTATATTTATATATTATTTATATTTATTTATTTAATAAAACCGGTCGAAATTTTAATCTGCCTTTACTTTTCACCTCTCTCTTTACTTTACTTAATTTTAATTTATTATCTTTGTTTCGCGTGTGAGCCACCGCTCTCAGATTCTTCAATTACTTCAATTTCTTTGTTTTTAAACAATGATCATCGTTTGTTCAGGTTCAAATCGTTTAATCAAACTGAAAGCAAACAAAAAGAGAAAATTAATATTATCTTTTTGATGTAAACCCCCAAACAGTTTAACTAATAGTACAAGTTACAACTAGTTAATTACTGCTAATATTACACAATCAAACCATTAACAATGGCTCGATTCGGATCGAGACGTGTTGTTTCGTACACAGGCAACTCTTCTCGATACCTTCGATGCCAATACCTGACAGATTATTCAATTCAAAGAGATCGGAGCTTGCATAACTGGCGGTGTCCTCCTCGTCGCCGTCGGAGAACACTTCGTTGACATTGCAGATATCAATCATATCATATTCTTCTTTCTTCTTGTGGTAATTATTTAAAAGCTCCTCTGCAGCTTCTACAACTCGGCGATTTTCTTCCATGATCCGGAACTCGAGTTCTTTGCTTGTCGGTTTTGATCTTATGGACGTTTGAATTTGACGATCATTTTCATGGCGGATGTTCTTGTCGTCAAGAATAACGTCGTTGACGGGACAAAACCTGACAGACCTTTTCGTCCCATTCCCTCTCGAAGATGGAGTCTTGCTCGGACAAGATCTTGAGAACGAGGAAGCCGAAGAACATGTCGGAGTTGCCTGGTCGGTTTTTGACTTCGTTTCCACGTACTTTGACGATGAATTAATCTTTGTCTTCTTTGTATTTCCGGCCGTGAAAAGCGAGTTCAGGAAGCTTGCAAGTTTACCGCCCGGAGATATCGGCTGCTTAACCTTTCTGAGGTCACTGTAAATCTTCAAGGCCTTGGATTTTGTTCTCACGAAACCACCTTCATGCTTCGGTTTCGGCTGTGTAGCGCCATGGAAACTGTTCTCGACTTCAGGCTGCCGGGCTGAGACGCCGGTCCGAATAGGCTTTGGCCTATGAGTGGAGTAATGGCTTGACGCCGAAGACGATGATCTTGATTTTGTACCGTGAAACGAATCTGACTCGGAGGATGAAAACCCACCACCGGAACTAGAATCGGAAGAGCTGGAACTGGAGTTCAACAGCACCGGAACAAACTCATCTCGAGAATTTTTCTCGGAATCCGCCATGGGTTTTCGTCTGACGACAACGTTATTATTATCAGCCTTCTTCTCCATCCATTTCTCGATCATGCAAGCACGTTGAAGGATCATCATTTCTTCATCCTTGAACGAACGGCTGTTGCTGTGCTTCTTCGCCATGGTAGCCTCTCTGTATAAAATCAGTTCTTCTTTTGTTGCCACCGTTGGGTTCATCAATGGAACGGTAGATAGAATCGAGAAGAGTTGAAGAAAAAGACGGGTTATCTCTCCTGTACCGCTGTTGTTCTGGCAATTTAATCCACAGATCCATATGGCTTTATAGAGTGAAAATTTAGAGAAAAAAGAGAGAAGAAACAAACAAGAGAATCGATCAGTGGGATTTGAATGATATTGTCTGCTTCAGAGGATGTCAAAAGCTGGAAGCAAGGGTAAAGAGAAAGAGAATAGTAATGGGCATGGTTAATGATGTGAAAGAAACAAGGGGAGACATTTTGAAGACAAAGACTGGCTCGCCCTCGCTCACTTTCTCTTCTTTTTTTTGGATCAAAGCAGACATTTTCATGGATGTGTTTTTGATGGCTGCCACAGAGAGACAGAGGAAAGAGAGAGTAATGAAAGCCAAAAGCCACGCCTCAAGCCAAGATTACTAACCCAGGACGACGGAGGATGATGATTTGAGAGAGAATATTTTCAAGCATTTATAAAGCTCTACGCACACTTGGCCAAGTGGGCCCAAGCTGGGACAAGGTGGAATACTGATGTGGCAAAATTATTACACTCACCTTATTTGTTTAGTGGCTTATATTAGGGATGGCAAAATTATCCGTCCCCAACCTAAATTGGTGTGTCCCGACCCGATTTGATCGAGTTTTTTTTTTGATTTTCGGGGATCGGGGCGGGTATTTAAAAATGTAAAGTCGGGGCGGGGCGGGTTCGGGTATGATATGAAAATTCCTCGCCCCGCTCCGATATTTTTTTATTTTTATTATATTTATAAAAATATCACTATATATAAATACTTTTAGGAGTTTCAAGCTATTTTTTTAGTTTGTGTTTATCGTAAATTTTTGTTAGATATTGTTCGAATTTTAACATATCTGATTCTAAAAGTCAATGGTCGAGTTTATTTTTTAAAATATGTATTTTTTTTCTTCATATGAGTAATTTAATTGGTTTTATTTTATTTTTTATATAGTTTAAAGTCTGTGAAATTTATATTTTGTAAATATAATGGTCGTTCCATCGAATCTTAACATTTATCATCGACGAAATTTAATATTTTTTTACATTTTCGGGTCGGGTCGGGGTTAGGTTTAGGGTTTATAAATCGGGAAGGGGCGGGACGGATAAATTATTATTTTATTTCTGAGGCGGGTCGGGGTCGGGTTTTGGGATTAATATATCTGGGTGGGTTCGGGGCGGCCAAAAACCCGCCCCGCCCCGTTGCCATCCCTAGCTTATATTATAAAGAAGTATTTAAAGTATATTATTTTTTCATCTAAGTACTTCAAGTATTTTTTTGGATAAAATAAATATTTAAAGTATATTTTTGGTCAAAATAAGTAATAAAGTATTTTTTGTCAAAATAGGTGCTAAAGTATATTTTTTATTCATCTAGGTTCCTAAAAGTTGACATATGACATTGATTAAAAGATAATTTAAGTACCTATTTTGACCTAAAAAATATACTTTATGCATCTACTTTGACGACAAAACTACTTTAGATATCTATTTTGACCAAAAAAAGTATACTATTTTGATCAAAGAATACTTTATGTACTTAGATGAAAACTGTGATATACTTAAGATACTTATTTGTGATATAAATCTAATATTATCAAAAGCTAATTAAATATGCCATGTGTTATACTTTTTTTTATTAACATTTTTTAGTAGATTGAGGGGGGAAATACAATTTCAGTACCATTTTAACAGAAAAAAAACATCTAAGTACCTAAATAAGAAAAACTGTATAATTTAAGGACCGATGTTACTATTAAGCCTTTTCCAAAAGGTGATACGGTCATTCATGTAGCAAATCAGCAACATGATTGTATATTAGTGAACATAAAATCACAATTAACTAGTTTATAATAATTGACTAACATGGTCACCATTTTTATGACCCTTAAGCAGTGAACATGGATCACAATTATGTGGGTTTAACAACAATTGACGACAACACAGTCCATTGCATTAGCAATCAAGTAAAATCACATAACATTGTTTTGTTTTTCTTTTATGTTAATAATAAATTTTATCTATAAAAATGTCACCATTTGTCTTATACGTTGTGGGTACTCTTGGCCCTCTTTATGCAATAAATTTGCTGCCATGATCAATTCCTAACATATGCCCCAACAAATATAAGCATTTCCTATTAGATGATAGACAACGCTTCTCAATTATTGCTCTTCGAAATCATAATTTGCTGCTAGACTTGCTCTCAATTATTGCTCTTCCAAAGCCATTACAATAAGAAGATTAGGTTAATTAGAATATGTATATTTGAAATAGTGCCGAATTAACTCAAGATCTTATTTTACATTTGAAATAGTGTCGAATCAACTCAAGATCTTATTATTAATGGGGTGATCCAAGTGGTAAAAAAAGTTTGGTATCGCTTGAGCATATCTTGAGTTCGAGGTCTCGTGTATGCAAAAAATCTCCGCTGGGAGACTCACTCACTAAAATCAGATGTGCGATGCAGTTCAGTCCAAATTAGTAAGGGCAAAGCCATGAGGATCCGGGAGAACAACAAAAAAAACTCAAGATCTTTTTTTTTTGCTTGGCAAGGAGAACTTTAAACCAAATTAAATGTCTCATTAAAAACCTCCCTAAACTTAAATGGAAGAAAAGAGTACATTCAACCTGGTAATGCATGAAATAAAATAACAATTCTCACCCATACAAAAAAGAGATTGACAATGCTCACCATCTAACGACTAGACTCTTCCAAAACAATACTAAGGCTAAGGTAAAGGTTGATAAAACAGGTCCCCAAATGATCCGTCCCAGGTTTACAATAATCACCAAAGCAGCCTTGATGAACCTTGCAATTAGAACAACCAAAACTTCACCTACACCTTAAGATCTTATTGCCATAAATAAATATAACAAATTCAATTATAATCTCCTTGTAATCACCTTAAGACTATTAAAAAAATCAGTCACATACATGATATATATATATATATATATGTGTGTTAATTTCGATAAGAATCTTTTTCACACGTACACACATTTATATAGAGATGGAGCTAGAATCAAGCATTGGGAGGGTTACGAGTCTATTAAGCCTTTAAATTTAAAATGTGAGGGACAAAAATCTTATTTGACTAATATTTAAACTAAAAAAGACCTCAAATGTTATTATACCAAAATATTATAGAAGGGGCAAACAGTACCTCTCAACCAATACATAGCTTTGTCCCTGCATCCCTACATGTATATATATGCATGGATACAGATGAATCCGTGATGTATGGATATGAATACAGATTCATGGGTAGATACTAACTATTTGGTGCATGCATAGCTAGTGGCAGATATACCTTATCGGATGATCTGTTGAGATATTGATTCATGTACGGGATCTCTTTCTGTTAACAATGTGACTGTGCCATACTAAAATACAGCGTATCCCATCAAGATATGGGGAGTTTGTCATATAGTTCGCAATGCTTATGACAAAGGAGAAATTATATTATGAATCTTTTTCACCACGTTATTTATGGGACCAACCAATAAAATGCATCATTTTTATTATTATTTTTTATTTTATTTTTTTACCAAGTGAATCTTTACTCATATTTACTGTAAATCAAATTTAAAAACAGTTTTTACCAAGTAAAGATTCGCTTGATAAAAAGATAAGATGAAAAAATTAATGAAATTGCTGTATTTTTTAATTGATTTATTAAATGACGTAGTGGAAATGACCCATGATATAATTTCTGATGACAATGGGATTTTATTCAATTTCTGCTAGGTGTATTGGAACTAATTCTGTTGGAAAACGATCTTTTAACAAAAGGGTTTTTGGTGATCAAAATCAATAAATTAATTTAAGAGGTGAGCATGTTGGGTGTGGGGATGGTGCTTATTTGTACAATGATTACACTCGTGGCTCCTTACTTTTTTGAAACCTTAGGATGCTAAGCTTAAACATAGGGCAAACCCAATGTCAATTTCATAAAGAATCATCATATTTTAATCAAACTCATTCGATTTACAAAATCACTTTCTTTCAAAAAAAAAAGGGCAAATCTTGACTATTACTCAGCACCTCTAATTTATTAATTTGTCCCTAAACCACCACTTCTTTTTTATATAAAAAACTGTGATTTGATAACCACAAAATGTTTGGATAAACAGCCTTAGAGAATAAATCAGTATTACATACTAAATGGAAGAGAGCTTCCATTCTTATAGTCATACCCAAATCAATCAGATTAATCTCTACTTAAACTATTAAATTAATAATCAAGAGACGTGATTAAACAAAATGATTTGAAAAACCTAAAGAACGAGCGAAGAACAACGAGAAGCTTAAATTAATATAATTATAAAATAAAAGTGAAAGGTTGGAAAGAAAGCAAACGTGCGTGAGCAAGCTTCTCATCGCTCATGATGGGGTTTCCCCCCAAGCCAAGTATAGGCCTTCCCTTCAAACTCACGAAATTTCATCTTTCATTATTATAGTATTCGATCGCATATTTGCACTCATCAAATATTCGATTAAACCAACCTAAATATTGAATTCAATTCCTTGCCTGCAAAAACACAAATTGATACACATATGTATGCATCCATGTTAGTAAGTTTAATCGCTTATATGGTCACAAAGCATTTAGGGTTTGATAAATACAGTGACATAGGGTTTGAACTATATATGTGATTTAATTCATAATAATGCTCTCTCTTTCTATGCAACTAGGTTCAAAAAGTAACCAACTAAAGAGCTATAATGGGGACTTTATATGGGATAATAGAAGGGCCAAACCAGATTAAGGAAGGTTTAGTTTGTTAGGGAAACTAGGGTTTGTGCCTAAAATAGAAAAAAAGGTGGAGAGATTCCTTTGAGATGATGTGGGGAGGGCCTGATTTGATTTGAGATATAGATCATATAGTGTTAATGAAAGACGAGAGATTGCATTTAGATCGGTGAATAATATAGCAGTGTTGTTTGGGGACACGAAAATTCAACTATATTTCCACTGACATATTTGCCTGAAATTGAAAAAAGTTTTTTCCCACAATAGTCATCATCCCACCAAGGAATTCAACTCTATATATTCCCCGGTGGATGTAGACTCCAGCTTCCACCAGCCCCTTTGATTTGACATGTCAATCAGGCTCGGCATTATCTTCGGTCCCCAAGCTATTTGCAAGAGGTGACCTTTTGTGAATATATAATTCGAGTTATAGCCATCTTAATTTGTAGAAAAAATACACCCAAAGTTCAATTCATCATTATTTAGTTTGACATACTCGACTTAAGTGATTTCAGTGAAAAAACAATATATTTATTATAAAAAATTCAGGTTCGAATAATATTGTATGTACAATATATGTTTTATCAAAGAGTTAAAAAATAAAAATATATATTACTTTATAATCACATAAAAAATTAACTATTATTAATTAGTTTCCATCAAGTTCACAAACTGTTTATAGATATTACAAAATCAATCAAGCTGTATAGGTCATAATTAACATGCCAAACCCTAATCGCCATAAGTGATATGAGGCTTAGGGTTATAGATGGTTTAAACCAACCATGATGAAGCATGCTGCAAAGTGGAATATGGGGTTTGCAAGTACAGGGAATCTTCTCATTAACAAATAATAATAACATGGAATAAATAACAATCTTAAACTTAACCTATAATAATAATAGTAGTAATAATAATAATAATAAATCACGGGTAAAACTACCCCTACTAATGAGTAGTTTCTTTAAGATTAGAACAGTCAGCAGAATGCCAATGGTTCTCAAATTTTAAATGGTAAGAAGGTTTAACATTTTTAAATTGTACAGAAGCTGGATCTTGAAAAATAAGAAAATCGGTTGCAGACACCGAGCTTGAATCGCTCTTGAGGGTAATTGTTATATATGATCCGGTTAAGTTGAATTTGCAGGAAAGCAGGTGATATCAAAAGTTAAAGAGCATGGAACTATATCTCAAAACAAGATGGAAAGATGGTGAGCAAGGCAAGCAAAGAGAAGAAATTGAATCCACACTACATTGGTAGTAGATAAAGCATAAGGGAAAGATTATTCCTCCAGGTCCAGGAGGAATTAAAAGAAAAAGAAGAAAGTGAAAAAGAAAGAGTGGGGTTTGGGCTTTCTTGGTGTTTAAATGGAATGGAACAAACCATGTAAGGCCAACAACCCAACCAAGGTGATGGAAAAGAAAAAGGAAGGCATCAAACATAGGAAGTGAAATGTGTTGGAGATCCCGAGGAAGAAAGCACCCTACACTCCTCTCTACAAAACAGAGCGCCCTGCCCTTGCTTTCCCTTTCCCCCTCTATACATTAAAAAAGAAGATCACCAAAGATCATCTGATGCAATGCAGACAAAGGCTCATGCGTGGATCCACTGCTGCTGGTACGGTAATGATTTACTATAAAATATCAAAAGAGAAAGCTTGGGTGGGTGATAAGCTCCTAGCTCTGGTCTGCTATGTTTAGTCAGTTAAGCACCTGTACAAATCCCACAAAACTAAGTCAAACCCATTTTAGCAGATGGACTTGGCGTTTAAAACCTAGTAATAAAAGCTCCAACAGGCAAAGATATTGGTTTATCACGCTTTAAGTGTAAAATGTTTTTTTTTTTGCCCTGACTAATCCGGATTGATCCGCGGTGCACACCTAATTTTGGTGGGTGAATTTCTCGGCGATGATTTTTTGCATACACAATGCCTCAAACTCAAGACCTGCTTAAACGATACTAAGTTGCTTACCACTTGGACTAACCTCGTTGGTTTGTTTAGTTGTTTTTCTACTTGTTCTTGTCTTTCTTGTGAGATTCTATCATCTTTTATATTAAAGACTTCCATGAATGAATTTTTTTTGACGAAAAAAAGTTAAATTCTTGGAGGAATATCCTTGTATTTTCCACATTTCTTTCTAAAAATTATTCAGGTGGGGTCATATTCGGTTTCTGATTACAAAATATGCACAGTCACAATATCTCTTCTATTCTTAGTTGTCCAATTTAAGATAGGCTGAACAGCACACAAGTTTCTATGGGTGTGGCTTAGTTCAGTTTAGCAAAAACAGTTGAGCAAATGGGAGGCGGTTAAACACTAATCATGCATTGCAATAAAAAGATTGCGAGTTACTCCACTTTGAACTTCCCAGAGCTATAGAAGAGTAAGGGTTAGCTAGATAATACCATTCAGAAGTTTGCTGTCCAGTTAAGATGAGCCAATTGGATGAGGTGGGTCTGCCATTGCAGTAGGGTACAAAACTGAGAATTACATGTGAGAAGATTGTGTCATCGAAACAAGTGTGACCGGTTTTGAGTATAACCATGAGGTGTTTGTATGGAGCAGATTGCAAGTCCAGGTAGCTCCCTCAGGTTCGGAGTCCAGAACTCTGACGTGTCAGCCTGTCAAAATGACAATGAAATTAGCGAACCTGTCTTTCATTTTTACATTATGAGTTTCTCTCTTCCACGAGATGAATTAACCGTCTAAAATTCAATATCATTATACATTTGGAATTGTAAAAACTCATAATGTGTGAGAAAAAGTCAACGCTGAGATAAATGTAAAAATCAAATATTCATAACAAAGATAAACAGCCACATGATTGGCAATAATGAATTACAGTACCTCCAAAGGGCTTAATTTGGGTATCATGATTCATAACAAAAGAAAAAGTCAATGCTCAGAGAAACGTAGAAATAAACAGCAAACGCACAGTGAGTTTTGTTCAGTAATTTCAATTCAACAGTCTTTAACATAATCCATAGGAGTGGGGCAGAGTCATAGATTGTGGACTCTAAATGTATGAACAGTGAGTCAGTGACTATAGGTGAATAGGAAATAAGGGATTAAAAAAAAGTAAGAATGGCCAAATCTAAACACTAATCACTTGAAGTCGATAAGTAGTTCTAAAGTTCTGTAAAAAGATAGCATTTTTAAAGCAGCCCAAGGTTGTGATATTTCAGGTTCACTATCTAATTCAGCTAGAAATACGAATGACGAACCCAACAAGTGGTCATAATAGAAAAGCGGGTGATGTTCATTCTAGGAGACTCTGGATCAATCGTTTTGTCTACGAGGTGTGTGCATTGTCAAAAGATTAAGAATATATATGAACATATACTACATTGCATTTACCTTTAGACTATTAAAAAACGCAAATGACAATCACTTGAAAAACTTTGAAGTATCAAACTTACCCTAGCTATTTATAAAATAAAACTATAGTATGAGCTAAATATTATTTTTGACAATGGAGAGTTACAAGTTAGAGCAGGCTTACTCCTCAAAGGTTCTTGATTTGAGTCACCTCATTACATTCCATATTCTTCTCACCATTTTTTTCACAGTTAATTGTACTAGATATCTTAAACTATGACATTCATTCTAAATGTCTTCAAACTTTTGTATGTTTCAATTTCATTTTAAATTGGTATTCAAACTTTTGAATATTCCAGTTTCATACCCAAACTATGACCCTCATTCTAAATCAGTTTGTTTCCAAACTTTTGAATATTTCAATTTCATCCTCATATTAGTACGATCACGCCACATCATATTATTCCATAATAAACACAAGTGTTTACATGACAATTAATAATTTTTATAATGGTTTTATTAACATGGAATATGATTAACATATACTGATAGTTTGGAATAAAATTAGAACAATAAAAAATTTGGGGACCAATATTGAATGAGCCATAGTTTGGGGATGAATTAGAATGTTCAAAAGTTTAAGAACCAATTTAGAAAGGAGCCATAGTTTGTGAACGAAATTAGAATGTTCAAATGTTTAAAGACCAATTTAGACAGAGGTTATAGTTAAGTACATGCGATGCAATTAACTCTTTTTCACCAATAAACATTTGAAAACCATTTGTATTTCGTCTCTGAAGCCCAGAATTGGGCCGTGGATCGTAGGCCATTAAATAGTTGGATGAAAATGCACAAAAAAGAAGAAGCTAAAACTAAAACATATACTTGAGGATATAATCATAGATCTAACATCTAAGCTAAGAAGACTGATGCGAGCCCAGTTTTCAAGTAACAAAGACGCTAAGAATCGAAGCAGAGAAATTAAGAAGAATAAAAGATAAAAGGAGGGAATTTTTTTCATTAGAATTCTGGTGCTTGCCACGATGAACATAATTTAGAACATCTCTCTTTCCAATCTTCCTTCATAATTTAGATTTTTTAAATGTCTCCCAATAAATGAGGTTAAATTCCGCCACTGTTGATTGGTCTCTCCAATCCTTTTGCTGCACTCAAGGTGTTGTTTGTCTCTTCAACATATCATTCAAATTGAAGCTCTTGACTACCTAGGATGCCCCTAAAGAATCAATAAACGGTTTGAATAATACCTTGAACAGGCGAACAACACTTGAAGTACGCTACATACGAGTGGGAGAGAGTACTCAGAAAACTTTCACAGTTCCCATACGAAGATTGGCAAGAACCATGTGTTAAATTGTGTTCCTTGTGGCAAGCCACCAAAATTCTACAAGAAAAATGTTGCCTCTTCAAAGAGTTCGTACATATATGTAACATATAGGCTTTGTGGTTAGTTGTGTCCCAGGCACACAGAATTTGTCTAAACACCAATGGTAAAAAGAACGAGTCAAACTTGCAATTCCACTATCTTAATTGATTTTGCTAAGTCTCACAAGTACTGTTCTTGTATCCTGGCTCGGTTTTCTTCCCACCACATCCTTGCATGCATTTCTCCAAACCTTTCTCGGCTGCATCATACATTCAAAGAAACAAAATATCTGTTATCGTTGTAACGCGATCCTTGAATTAGATATTAAGCTAACATTACAGCATCACAAGTCAAACTAGCAATAATAATGGTTAGGACCGTTAGGTGTTTGTATCATTCATCGAATCCATATGCAGTAGGGAAGCTGTTTTCACCCCACTGGGACCAAACTAAACCGGTTAATAATAACAACACTGGACACTAACCAAGAAAATGCTGTCACCTAGTTGGTTGTTACTATAAGACTGTCAAACAAGTTGTACCTGAATCGGACACGTCTAAGCTCTCGAGTGCCGCCTGGAAGTGCTCTAATAGTGATGTAAACCCCTGGTTCATCCTGTTCAACCCATTCAGTTTCCATGTCACTAGCATTACTGGTTGAGAGCTCTCCAGATCGATCTGCTTCCCTTGATGAACTAGTCCTAACAGAGCCATTGATTGACGATGTCTCAGTCTTGACTCCACTAATGCTTGAGAGTTTTGGTGTCGAAGCAAGTGCACCTGAGTCATAGGGTTGACATGATTGCATTGGATGATGATCCAGGGAATCTGGTGACAAGTAGCCCATTCCTGTTGGCTGGACAAAGTTGCGGGGGCGTTCTTTGTTCAGGGTTGGACTCACAGGACTGTCCTTTGCAGATTCAGTTCTTGATACCTGAAAGGGAGAGAGAAAACTAATTTTAAAAACTAAATACAAATGGACCAGTTATTTTATATATATAAAAAAAGATGCTTATGGTGATCTTGGAATGAAATTGAACGGAAGCAGTCCTCTCATGAAAGGAGTAAACCCTTGAGCTAAATACAAATAGGATATGCTGAAGCAGCTTACTTTATCTTCAGATCCCGGAGGAGTTGGAAGTGGAACTGCTTGACGATTAAATCGTTGAACATTGTATAGTTCCATGACCTTATCATTGTTCTCTGCCCACCACCTTTGAGCTTGCCATTTATCAAACATTTCACGACTGATTAATTAACAAGAAAAAAGACAGATTAGCACTCCAAGCAATAAACAAGAAATTACAGAATGAGATTGGTCAATTAACAGAGTTACAGAAATCACGTGCTTTGATAACTAAACTTGAACCCACTGAAGAGATGGTTGCTTATTCAACAGAATTACAGAAGCCAAGGCCCATCTGTAATCTTGACCCCGTTAACAAGATAATTAAAAACAACAGTTGGCATTCAAAATGTCATTAAGAAGAACCGGGTGATTGAACAGCAAAGCCATAGATGTTTAAGTTCCCAACTGACAACATAAAAGCTAAAATGCTCCTTGTGCTATACTGTCCAAAGATAGTTTCTATACATACAAATATACAATAATCAGCATATAAAAAGTGGGTCTATTACAAAACACAGGACAATTTTTGTTGATTCTAGTTAATGTTCTTTTTGCTCCATATCAGCAGGTGGTGTTAATTTTGCCATTAAACTCCCTGGAGGACAAAAGGGACTTGTATGTACCAACATCACCGTGTAGAGACATTACTTTAGCCCATTGGGGAATGCTAAATTCACCAAGAATTGATGAACTGTCAACATAAAGATTACAAAGAACTTAGTCCCAAGTGTCATCTTACCTACGAGTTAACTTAGGCACATACCAAGATTAAGATCAACTGCCCAAGCAGTACGAAACACATCCTGCTCAACTAGTTTGGCCATCCATCTCAGTTTGAGCTTATTTAGGTAGGAAACAAAGGACCTAATGTCCTCTACCATTGTATAATTTGCCGGAAATGCAAAGAAAGCTATAATGCCAAGTGGGTCAATCCATCAGAGACCCATATATGGGGCCCCTTCAATGATGCTATAATGGATTTTCACTCATGAAAATTTACTGTGATACACACATAAAATGACAAAGGATAATGTCAAAATGTCCCAGCTTCAATTGCCAGCATCACCATAATAACAACATGCAATGACAATCCAACATATTGAAACCTTCAATATCAAACTCAAGTGCCAAAGATGCATCCGAACTACAAGGGGACAATTCCAGCAGAAAACAATAACAACACTTGAAAACCTGGTATTTGATATACATGAAAAGTTTAAACCACAGAGGACGATGCAAATATGGCCTCTATTTCAATACCAAAAAATGAATTCAAACAAACGAAAACCTTCGCCATCATGTCTTCATGTATACCAATAGGCAATAACACAAGTACCTGAATCGAATCCGTTGCAGATCATTCCCACCTTCAGGCAATGAGACAAAAGTGATTAAGACACCAGGCTCCACTTGTGCAACCCATTCTTTAGGCTCATCTTCCTCCATGAAAACTACTGATTCTGTACGGCCACTAACGGAAACCGGCGTACCTTCACCGCTGGAAAGTCCTTTTAGTCTTGATTCCTTCCCTTTGCCCTTCCTTCCGGGCGTGGAATTCGAGCTCCCTCTTCTACGGTAAGGGCAATGGAAGCGTGCCGAGTCAGAGGCAGCATCAGAGTCTGCATAGTTCTTATGGTCGTTGTTTAATGAACATGAACATGGCTTGCAGCTTTTGTAAGCTTCTGATGCTTTCAATGCAATGTCCTTGATCTGAAAACAAAACAAACTCGGGGTTTTGAACAGAAACTCCATTTAATAAATATGGCGGATTCAGAACTGCTAAATGGAAAGCAACGGAACAGAAAATTAATTGCTGCATCCCTTCAAAGTCAAATTATAACCCTCTTCTTTTTCCCAGCTTCTCAACACTGAAAATCTCACAAGACTCGAAGAACTTCAAATACTCGGAGTCAATTTTCCCGTATTTTCTCAGAGAACAAACACAAAAGCATTTGCAAATTTCTACAGGCTTATATATAGCAAGTAATAGCAATACCTGGGAAGTGAGGGCCTTAATGGTTTGCCTAGTCCTAGGAGTTTCCAAAGTATCTTCATCTTGATGGCGCCTTATAGATCCATTGTTATTATTTAACTGCTTCGAACAAGCTATGCACGTTAACATATTCCCTTCTCTTTCTCTTCTTCCCCAAACAACACAAAAACCCAGATCGGATTCAACAACCAAATTTCATATCATAAGAAATAATGTATAAGGTAGCTACGTGATGGAGTGAAGGAAACTTGGTTATGAGTATTCATAGAGCGAAAGAGTGAAAAAACACACACGAAGAAGCAACAGAGGAGGAAAAATGAAAGAAAGAGCAAGAAATGCAATGTTTCTTAGGCTCGGTTTCCGCTATGTGTCTTAAGAAACAATAAATAGTAGTAATAATTTGTGATTCTTTGAGTTTTCTCTCTCTTTTTCTTCTTACTGTACTGCCATTGGATCTTCTCTGATGTTGGCCTAATACAGCAAGCTGTACCGAACCATTTTTGTAGCTCTCACTCTCCGCCTTAATTAATTTATGGGTAAAGTACACCAATGGTCACCGAATTTTTAGGGCGCATTTATTTTGGTCACTGAACTTTTAAAATTTTTGTTAGGGTCATCTAATTTTTATTTTGTTTTTATTTTGGTTCCTCTCGTTAACCTCCTTAAAAACGCTGACGTAACACTTTATTTTTCTTTCTGTATTTTCTTCTTTTTTTCTTGTTTTATTTTTCCTTCATAACTTTTAGGTTCTTTCTTCCTTCATTTTCTTCTTCTCTAGGTGAAAGATTTACAATGATGTCTGGAACAAGCATGGTTGCTCCTCATATTATTAGGCTTGTTGCACTGATAAAACAAAAGTTTCCTCCTTTCAGTCTTGCAGCTATCACATCTACACTCTCAAAAATAGCTTTTGGTGGCCCTGTAATGGCCCAGCGTGCTTATGCTAGTTTTGATGTAAACCAGTCTCCAGCAACAACATTCGACATGGGCAGTGGTTTTGTGAATGCTACTTCAGCTCTTGATCTTGACCTGATCTTAGATTCGAATAAGTCATTCTGCTTTTGTCTATTAGACATTCTGCAGTAGTTCTATTTTCATGTGCCTCTCATTCTTACTATATACTTACGATGATTATATATCTTTTTTTTATAACATTAATGATTCTGGTCAGTGGTCATGTGATCTTGAATTACACTGGTCAAAACTATAGGGGTTATAATCCTAACCTGCCATCCATTACCACCATTGCTAGACTGAATCAGTCTAAAACGGTGGAAAGAACAATGAGTAATGTTGCCGACAATGAAACGTACAAAATGACTAGAGTGCTCCGTATGAGATATCTGTGAAGGTGAATTTAACTCGATTCTTCATTGACAAGGGAGAGAAGCAGGTCTTGACAATAAGCTTTAATGCAGCAATGAACCATGTCGCAAGCTTTGGGAGTATTGGACTTGTTGGTGACCAAGGTCATAAGCTCAACATTTCATTATCGGTCATTGTAAAAGTTCCCTAAATACCACTAATAGCTTAGGGTTGACAAAATAGTGATTTTAGTGTCCTTTGGTTTGTTGGGTTTTTTTTTTCTTTTCAGCTTCAATTTTTATGGATGTAACCAATTTTTTCATTCGTTTATCCTGTAAATGCATAAAATCAAATTGTAATCTAAAAATAAAAGAATTAAATAATTTGTAGCGGTTCATTTAGCCCACTTTATTCAATCCTTTATGCTTTTACAAATTCTTGAAGTAATGTCATAGTACTTAACCGAAAGAAAGAGAGAAGAAAAAAATGAAGGAAGAAAGAACCTGAAAGTTATTGAGGAAAAATAGAGCAAGAAAAGAAGAAGAAAATGAAGGGAGAAACAAAGATAACGTGTGACGTCAGTTTTTTTAATAGATGTTAATGAGATAGACCAAAATAAAAGCGGAATAAAAATTAGATGATCCCAATTAAAATTTTAAATGTTAAGTGACCAAAATGAACAGCGCCTTAAAAATTTGGTGACCATTAGTGTACTTTACCCTTAATTTATAATTGTCGAGTTTAGATAAAGAAAACGTTTTTTCAATATTTAAATCTTTGGAATTTAAATTTTTTAAAACTACTAAAAACAAACCACAATTGAATGGATGTCATTATTTTATTATCGTTTTTATGGTATTGTTCACCTGTCAATATTTAATTCTTGTGGATCTCGTTTCTCAAAAAATCAAATAATAATAAATGTCATATTCAATAATACAAGAATAAAGAGAACGCCAAGTGCTTTGTTGCCGAGAGCCGATCCAGTTTTTTCAACTTTTTGAGTGAAGATTGAACACACACATTAGCTTAAATGAGGCGGAGAGGGGTCGTCGTAGGCTCGTTTTTCATTGTGGGAGTGGTGGCGCCACCCTATGGACAGTGGACCTTGTCACCTTGGTGGCCATATCATTCCAGTTTAGTAGAAAACGCCACCCAGGTTGTGTTCAAAAAAGGGAAAAGGTGAAAAACTAAAAAGAGACGCTCAGGGCAGCCACCCACCACGAGTACTGCTGCATGCAGTTGCAGTTAGGACTAAGAACAGGGATATGTGGGGGCTTAGGTGCCAAATAAATGTCCAAACTATATATTTTTTTTAATTAGGTGTTCAAAGTTTTTTTTTTGGTTAAACAGGTGCTTAATATTTTTAACGTTACTCAAATAAGCGTTTTTCGTTACTGTCCATTAATTTTTACCGTTAACTTCCGTTATCTGACACGTGTCTTCTTGATTTTCTAAAAATTTATTTAAAAATTAATAAAAGAAAATAACCCAAAATTCACAAATAGCCCCAAATTTTGAAATTCATAACACCCAAAAACCCAAATCCAGATTTGACCTAATTTCGCCGCTGATTGCCACGTCGCCGCCCATCACATCCATTGCCGGACCATAACAACCATTTACCCCACCACTTCGTCGTCGAAAATCGACCGACGCCGTGCGAAATGTTAAAATCGTCAAATAGTTCATTCGAATAATTCGCGACGAACGACAGCATAACGGAAGATGAACGGTGTGTGGGTCGTTCGACGAGGGGAGGACGCTTCATTCTGTCGCCGATAGGAGTGGCCGAATTTGGGGTTTAGGGATTTGAGGTCTATTTTGAGATTATTTGAAAATTTTAGGATATTTTAAAAATTCTGATTTATTAAAAAAATCAAAAAATGTTTAATATTGCCATGTGTTATATTTTTATTGGTTACCAAATTTTTTTAAAAGAACAATAATGACGTGGTACCTATTTTAGGCACCTAATTGGCCTGAAAAATACTATAAGCACCTATATGGAGAAAAGGGTATAATTTGAACACTTATTTACCGTCGTTTGCGGGGGCTAACCCCAAAAAACTTATCATTTTGATTTTGCCCACCCTAAACCTGAATTATTTATCCATATGTTAGTTTTTGTGTGCATGTGTGTTAACTGTTATTTATTCTTTTCGTAAGAAAAAAAAACTTTTGTTTATTCTCAACTCTGCTTTTAAGATATCGTCTATGTTTAATAATCGTGACTCTTTCTAAGAAGAGTAATATAATTTATTATTGCTCTCGATTTTATTGATAATATAATTTTTTAAATTGAGAGAGGAAGGTGCACTTTTTCACTCATAAATGTGTAATTTTCAAGGAATGGGGTTAGAAGGAGAGCCTTGAAATTTACAATAATGAGAAGGATGTGGTCCAAGTGAGACATGAATTTGGTGGTGAGGGCACCTCTTCCTTCTTTTTCATTTCACTTGTTTGTGAACTAAAAAGATTTCCATTGATTGCAACACCTACTTTCTCCCAAACCATTGGTGCCAAATCAATGAACCCATTCAGTATTATCAAGCGGTGCCACAGCCAAACAATCACAAGACTTGTCAACCAATGCATTCATTTCTAAGAATAATGTACATGCAGTTCTAATATTTTAAGTAACATGATTTGACTTCCAATACTAAAACTATTAGGTGAAAATGACCGAAGTGTGACTTACCTAAGTTTGAATGCATTATCGGCCAAGAAAATTTAAGAAACCTAACCATCATCCATCATAAGCCACCAAACCCAAATTGCTTATTACCTAATAAAACTGTTTAAAGAATTGTTAAGGTATTATTTTACTCGATATTGGTCGAGAAGTAAGCGACTATTTCCTCTGCTTTTCCACAATCGCAGACTGGTGTTGTTTCCTCAATGATTTTGGTGGCAGAGTAATGGCTCCAAATTATAAGGGAAATGCTGTAACTTTTGCTGACCAACCACCAGAACATCTGCCTTTTTGAACATATATAAGCCAAAATGAAAACTGTGTTACATTAATGACCTTGAACCAACAACAACAAAACATTTCAGTATCAACAAGTCGGGAAAAAAAGACCCAACTGTTCAACTATTCAATTCATCCAGAGATGTAGAAAACCATGTGAGTGTTTTTTTTTTGTCCTTTTTCTGATCAAATTTATGAAAATTGTATTCTGTTATATTATTAGAATTCCAAAATTTAATATAAAAAATTATAAAATCTGTGTATATTCCGAAAAGTTCTACGATGGTGGCAATGTTTTTCTTTTTGGATTAATTAATGCAACATAGTTTTGCTTAGGTTAGGTGCTGTCTTTACGCGTAGGGCCTGCAATGGTTTTTTTCCACCTTATCCAACCATGTTTACTGACTATAATTAAGGCATGCTCCAACACTTGTAAAGCAGAGCAGATAGGTGTTTGTTGATCTGCATGGTTCTTTTTTACTTTGGAAAGCTTTTAGATTGAAACACATGCTTTGCTTATCAAATAACGCTGATGGTGAACAAAGTTGCAGAATTCCGAGGTTTTTCTAAACAAGGATTTTCACTTTCTGCTTTTGCATAAAGAACAAATTTGCCTTGGAGTTGAGGGTTATGTTCGAATAGAAATCCTCTACTTTTTTTGTGCTCTATTTATACTTCCACGCTAAAAAAACAGGTTTATAGTTGAGATTTAGAATTGAGATCTAGTGAATTGGGAGTAGAGTGTATTTTTTAAGGTTTAAGCTTCAAGATTTAAAATTTAAGATTATGGCTTAAAATTTAATTTTTTAATATTGGGAGTAGAATAGGACACCGAAAAGGTTATTTTTGTTCATTTTGTTCCATGTATTTTCACAAGAAGTTAAAATTATTATGTTAATAATAGTGAGAAAAACAACAGTAATGATGTTGACATAAACTATAGCAGGTGTGCAAACATTGAAATTATTATCATTAAAGCTTAAATTTTTAAAATAATTGATTATTCAATTTAATTTATAATGTACGTGTTTATTCTATAATTTATGTTTGGAATTCGTAGCCGTTCATCTCAATAATATTGTCTTTAAGGTTTGAATTCAATTTTTTTCATATTGTTGGTTGTATTATTATATTAAATTAGATTTTGTCTTAAATACTTGACTAATGACAAATTATTATTATTTAATTAATCTAATTAGCATCGTTACTTGGAACTAATATCATTTTTATACTCCATTTAAGTTTAAGAGCAAACATCGGTTGCATAATAGTACAAAATAATTGCTCTAAAATAAATGACTCTTAAAGAAATAGATTGGTCGCGAGTTCAAAAGGTGAGTATAGGCATATATGCTAGAGCCTAGAGGTGCAGAAGATAAATTAATTCAGCATTAAGACAGTGAAAGATTGATCTACATTAAAAAGATTTGCATGTGCCTTCACATGCTTGAAACCAGAAAAGTCTTTAGTTTATGCTTTGAAGAGGATCTCATATCGTTTTAAATGTCGATTAGAATCGACAAAATGTTAGCTTTAGAATTTCACCAGCACCTTACGTGTTTATTTTTCAATACAAAAAACATGCATTTGACCTAAACATGTATTTTTAATTAAATTTTGGATTATTAAATATATAAAAAGATGCATGTCACCCTTTTAAAGATGTTTATAAATATTTTTTTTCACTCTCAGTACATTAAGTTTATCATGCACTGGTGGTGTAAACTTTTTATTTGTACAAGCGTTTTAATTTTAGGGTTTAAAATTTAGGGGTTTATCTGTATGGGTTTATAATTTAAGGGTTGTGGTTAGAATTTAGGGTTTGTATGCTAAAATCTAAAACCTTACCACATTACCCTAAAATCTAAACCCTAATATTTAAACCATAAATTCTAACTATAAACATTAAATTCTATCACAACAATCAAATTCTAAACCCTAACCCTAAACCCCTAAAACATAAACTCTAAATTAAATTTCTAAACTCTAAGATTAAAACGCTTGTGAAAAAAAAAACCCTCAGTGCATGAATATTTCTATTAAGTTTATAGTCTCCTGATAAGCGACATTCCGTAAATCCTAGTTGACTTTAAGTTTCGAGTATGATTATGAACAATCATTTTTCTTTTTCTTCTAAAAAACACTATTAGTTTTGGGTTTCAAAAGTATTTGGGTTGAAAGTTCAATTCAAGCTAAAACGTTGGGCCTGCCACTCCTTCCAATAGGGTTTCGAATTAAGTTTATTAAGTACTCTCATCTTGAATAGAAATTATCTACTCTTTTTTTGTGTCATTTATATCTCATATTAAAAATTATGTTTAAGGTTTAAGATTAGAATTTATGACTAAGATTTAAGAAATTTGAGATATGGTGTATTTTGTAGGGTGTAAGATTTAAGATTTAGAATTTAGAATTTAGGGTTAGAGTTAAAGCTTAACATTTAACTTTTTAGTGTTGGAACATAGAAAGGGACATCAAAAAGAGCTAGAGGATTTTTGTCCTATCATCTTTTGGTATTTGATCTTGAGATTGTTGTTGTCCGAATGGAAAGTTTGGTTAGTTTTTTAATTGCAGAGAATAAGACTCTAAAGCTATGGCATCATTCATCATTTTCTTTAATGCGCTCTCTTTGCCCTGATTTGATCTCCGTCTCTTTGTCTGATTCCTGTTTGTTAGGGACTTGGGAGGAATCACATGATAATTCAGATCATATTTGTATATGGTTTCTTTACCTTGGTTATTGTTGGGAGTATTAAAGCAGACATTTTGATTAAAAAAACGAGTTTTTAAATTCATTTAAGATGGAGCCTTTAGATTAATTTAGGAATGAATGTCTTTATGATCCATCTGTTAACATTGGCAAACCCCAGGATGAAATTTAAGATAATATTATTGACTAATGCATTGGCTATGTAATTTAAGAGACAGAGTCTGCGGCAGTATTTCTTAAACAAGAATTTATTGCAATAACTTTTTATTACACACATCGGCACAACACAACAAAATTTATTTATTTTTTTTAAAAAAATCAACACAAAAAAAAAATACTTTTTTGAAGTAATACCATGGTGATGTTATGATGAGGGTGGCTGTGAAGATTGAAGAGCTCATGGTGGTGAGCAGCCACTGAGCTGAAAAGACATACTACCTTTTAAAATGAGATGATATGTATTATTCAATGCCATCCAAACAGAAAATTTGTTTCCTTAAAAAGGGATCAGAGAAACAGAGAGGGAATTATATGTGAATGCAAATCCAAACTTTAGGAGTTCGAAGAACAATCCCCACCTGTTGTTATCTCTCTCTTTCACTTCATTTCCAAAGGTGTAGTTTTTCTTTCTTTCTATTGGATTTTATTTTTCTGGGGTTCTTTGACTCTTTTGTTCCATCTAATATGTGTATCTTTCAGCACAGATTATTAACTATGCCCCCTTCTTTTTGACTGTTTAATAGTACTTTAATAAGAAATTTGTTGGTTTTAGTCTGTTAAGAAAAGTTTGTTGTTTCTATAAGGTTCTAGGTTCTGAATATGCTTCGATTTAGAGACTGAGGGTGGCATGGGAATTTGCATGCTTAGCTGATTAACGGGTTTGTTTTTGGTTCAACTTTCAGCTGTTTCGCTGGATTTTTTTTTTGTTTTGTTTCGGGTTTTGCATGCATCGGAACTCTCTTGAATTCGAGCTTAAACTGGATTTACTTGAGAAAAAAATCCATTCAACTGTTCTCCCACCCCCCATCATTTTTATTTCATCTTTTATGTCTTTATTGGGTGTAAATGGTTGATATATTTGATGTTTGTAATGTTAGTGTTAGGCACCAACTGCTTCTTTTTACTTGGTTACTAGCTTTCAATAGTTTCCTCATCCTTCTCCCACCAACCTCTAGCATAACAGAGAGGAAATGCTCATTATTTGAAGTTGCATTTTTTATGTGTAAATGGAATGGTTTCTTTAATCAGTTTTATCATGATTCTCACGTATAGTTTATGTTCCGAGCAAGGCATTATCATCTCCAAATGGAATTCGTAAAAAACTTGTAGTCTAATTAATGTATCTGATTATCAATTCGAGGGTATGAGTTAATGCGAGGTGTATGGAGTTCATGACAATTGTTCGATGGAATTCATAAAAAAAATTGTTGCTTCTGATTTAATTGTCGAACACTGACAGTGTGCGGTTTGTTGATAGGCCACTGGTGTGAGCACACTAAAACTATGCACTCTGCAGCAAATACCTCCTTTTAAATTTTTAAGATCCTTGTGGACTTCCCATAATTTCGAACAGTAGTTTAGAGAAATGCAAAACATGCATAGAAAAGGATTCTGGCATAAATTTACATTCAATGTGCACATAGGCAATTCGACGGAATCTCAGGTCCAGCAATCTTCCTTGTCTGAAAGTTTAAGACTGAAGATGGGAATTCTGCCTCAACACTTCCATAACACCAAGCAGCTGAGTTTTCAATTTCAGGACCAGGACTCATCATCAACTCTATCACCTGGTCGCCCTGAAGCAGCTAGTGCTGGAGACAGCAATGTTTATGGGAAAAGTTTAATTTCACCATCATCAGGTCTTTATATTTCCATTGCTCCTTTTGATGATATCTAAGTTTGGTGTGGTATAATGTTAAAGATGTTTCATTTTTCATCTGTCGTTACCTGGCGAAGGGTATATCTAATTAGCTGTTCTTGCACCTGCTCCGGGGTCAATGGAATTCATGGGAAGCTTGTTTGGATTCATGCTAAATTAGCCTCTTCAACAGGACTGTGTCGTCCCTCCTACACAAGTTGATTATAGCAAACCAAATGTAGTAAGTTATTACTTATGTAGCTTGGCTGGTATGTAGATGCGACAACGTCTTGTATATCACATTCATTTATGTCAGGTTTCTTACTGCAGTCTCATACTCCTCTCCATTATGCCAAACCATATTTTGGCAGTGTAGCAATGGCTGCTCATGGATCGCAAGCTTTGGTAAGAGTTTTATCTTGTTCAATTGCAAGCACTTCGGTCTGGTGTTTGATTAGTTCATAGAAAGATCTTGTCCTTTAATTACTTATAAACATAACCTTGGTGATGTAGAAAATCTGAAAGCACAAGTCAGGGTATAAGTTGTTTATTTTGATATAATGTAGATGCTATAGACCATTACTTTAATCCACTAGCACCTTCCTGTGTTCATTCATTGTTTCACATAAAGAATCCATTAGCCGGCCTGGTACAGGTCTAATTCTTTAATGTACATTAAGCACATTTGCGGACTATATTAGTTTCCGTCATTCTATTTAACACTTTGCATTTTACTTTACTCTTATTCTTGTTTAAATTGATTCTATATCACGAAAGCTTTTCTTTCATGATCTTATTCTATGAAGTGCTTTTTACTATATGAAGCATGGAAGTTGCAAAAGTAGTGCACTAAGTGACATTTGTTCTTGTCAACTGTCTTTAAGTAGCAAAAAATAATAATTAGTCGAGGTTAGTAGATCTTATTTTATTCTCCGTTTTCTGACTTATTGATTCTGCATTAAAGTGGCTTTGGTATAGATTCTGGTTTTTGTGTTGCTAAATGATATGCCTTGAAAATCTTTTTAAGGCACATCCTTTGTTATGCATGACGGGACGGAAAACGTTTCTTATTTGTTATCCGTTGGTGCAATATTTGTCTTTGCACTCCCAGCAGATTCATCATGCTCGTATGATGGCTATGCTTCCTACTCGTGTTCTGCTGCCGCTGGATCTTAAAGAAGATGAACCGATTTATGTTAATGCAAAGCAGTATCATGCTATTCTCAGGCGAAGACAACATCGTGCAAAGCTCGAGGCTCAGAACAAACTCTTAAAAGTTCGCAAGGTATGTGTGTCTCTTCGAGGTTTTCCTTCTTGCTGGTTGCTGCATGAGAACTGCAACCTGGCCTTACAATGGTATTTTTCTAAAAAGTTATTTTACAAATGTTTTGCAGCCGTATCTGCACGAGTCTCGTCATCTTCATGCGTTAAAACGAGCCAGAGGAAGCGGTGGGCAATTTCTCAACACAAAGAAACTCCAACAATCCAAGAGCATTCCGACAAGCCACGGACCGGACATGTACAGGTCACCTCAGCTACATTTCAAAGATGCTGCTTCGGCTACCTCGTGCTCTGATGTCACAAGTGCCTCCAACAGTGATGAAATGTTTCAGCAGCCAGAATTCAGGTTCTCTAGCTATCCTAGTCCTGATCATAGAGGTCATGCTGGCAATGTCCATGGCGATGGGAACCTGAACCTCCATCATCTTTCTGGTCTCAGCTGATAGACAAGATCGATTCTTGTTTGAGCAGTCCAATGCCAATGCCGATGCCAATGAAAATAACGGCTGCTTTGTTCCCATGGGAAGTCATCCTTGGCTCTGTTTAGTTTTACTTGTCCTGTCAACAGACTGTTACCAAACTGTGAACATATTGGTGACATTATTTTAACATAAATGCATGCATGCCCTGCCACACATTTGAGCTTCAATTGCATTTACCATCTCTCCATATACCTTATGTTTACATTTATACGGAACTAAAATTTCCAGTCAGTAACATTAACACCTTGAACACGATACAGAATTACAAACTATCAGTTTAATTTGGATGGAAATCGTCTGTCCCAAACTATGTTTCTTTTGATGTCATGTTTTAAAAAGTGAGTTTATGGTTTATGGTTAGTGTTTAAGGAATTAGTGGTAGGGTGTATTTTTTAGAGTTTAGGGTTTAAGATGTGGTATTTAGGGTTAGGGTTTATAATTTAATTTTTTTAGTGTTTTATTGTGTGGGGCATAATTAAGAAGCAGAGAATTTGTGTTCATTTAATTTTTGCCTTAAGCTGATTGTCTTTTATGTTTCATGCTAGAGAAGGTTAATCCCCTATGTTATGATGCTGAAAATGAGATGAAAATTCTTAACACTAGTCGAAACAATTAACTTTTTACTAAAATATGTAATATCTATCAAAATTTACAATAATTTACTGGGAAGTTTTAGTAAAATTAAAACTTTTCACAATAGAAGCGGACACTACTCCATTAATAAAAGGTCAAATGTATGTGTTAGCCCATGGGGAAGTAGTAGTCAAGTACACAAATTGACCAAATTAATATTATTTGCAATTCTCAAGCCGCAGTACAGTGTTTGCCCAGAATTACCGGCTGTAAAGTTACAAGGTGTGAACTAAGACATTGACATGGAAGCCCACCTTGGTCCCAACCCTCTATAACAAGCAAGCCACCCTCCCTCTTTAACCAAATTCCTCACCGTTTGCCCGATCGTCGGTCCGCGTCCATTTTCTTCCCCATTGAGGACCTGCAACCGTGTCTTGATTGTATCAAATGGCATTGTGATCAAAGCTGATATCCCGCCTGCCATTGCTGCACTCACCCCTTGGACCGCCATCACAGTTTTTGAATCCGGCCTGATTGTAACGAAATTATTGTTACCTTCCTCGTCTTTTTTGATAAGTAACATCCGACGCCACCCCAAACAAGCCTTTGAGCAATTGAATAAGATGCCCACCAAACTGCATTTGATGGTGCATATGTCAAAATCGATATCCCAAAGCCTCTGTACAATCCCTTCGGACCATCTCTACGAACTATTTTCCTAAAGGCATCGATCCCGTTTTCGTATCTACAATGTGAACTACAACCCGAATTCGTTCCTTGAACCATTAGCCTCTGGCTAACCACATCGATTGGGGTCCAAACAAGCTGAGCAGCCATCGCAGCTGTTAATCCGGCAACCGCATTGGCGATAGCAGCCGCGGTCGGTTCAGGTATGCCTAAGTTAATCGTGGCACTCCCTACATTACTCTTGGTTACCTCAAGTGCAGCCATGTAAAGAGCTCGAGCCGGGATTGTTCCCATCAACGAAGTGCCGAAACCGCGGTATAATGCACGGAAACCGTCGTGTTTAACAATCGAAAACGCCGTCTTGACGCCGGAAACTTGGGATTGAGCAACTTGTTGCCGCGTCTTAACCAAAACTACGGGATAAAGAGTCGCCGATACGCCGGAAAACAACGCTGCGCCTAAGAAGAAAAACTTGGATTTATCAAGCATTTCCCAATTTATATCCGCCGGTATGTGAATCTCAGTTTTAAGAAAAAGATTGATCACAACAAAATAATTTCGTTTACCGGAGACTCAACCATTGTAATCCCCGGCGACGTAACTTTCAACCGGTGATAGAGAGATTCTTGATATTGCGGAGAGATTTAGAGGAGAAGATAAGAGAAATGGGTTACCGGATATTAGAGGTAGAAAATAGGGGAGGGAAGAGAATAAGACGTACAGTTAAAGAAGGCAGAGCGGCCAAGTGTCGGTTAAGGATTAGGTATCTTTAAATTTTTATGTTTTTGGTTATCCGAAAGGTTATGATTGTCTATGATTGTTTCGATTGTATGAGAGCGTTTGGATGGCTGGTAACGCTGGGATTTTGATGGTCTCAATAAAATAAGGGTTTTGTTTATTTGTGCAGTGTATGCTGTGATGCAGAGAATTTAAGCCGGTTGTTTTACGAAGGGATATAGTGCTGTAAATGAGACGAAACCGATCTTGAGTTACTCGAGCTCGATTCGGTTAAAGTTTAGTTAATACTCGATTTAATTGGACTCGTTTTATACTCGAATTTAGCTCGAATTCTTAATGAATTGAACCGAGCTGAGCTGCTTAATACCCGACTTGAAAAGCTCGCGAACTACTTATAAATATAATAAACTATTTTTTAATTTTTAAAATTAAAATAAACTAAAATATAGGTTGGGTGTTTTTTGTTGTTACGTTGGTTTATTTTTTAGTTTAACTTTTTTTATATTTTCATATGTACTTTTTTTCTCCTACTATGATTAAGGTTTTTTATAGATAAAAAGAGTATGTTACGAGCCTCGTTAAAAATCACTTAAAACTAAATGAAAAAAAAAAGAATATTCATAGAATACTTACATCAAACAATAAAAAACCACATTAGACATCAAAACAAACTATTCCTAAACAAACCTCACCAACCTAACCCCCAGAGTCATCCTGTACCAAATGAACTTGATGTTCTTCCTGTACCAACCCCACAATCGAGTCTGGTGGATCCTAGAAAACCAAAGATGCCATAGGCCGTGCTCGGCAAATCGCGGCCATCTGATCAGCACACTGATTCCTCTCGCGATGAATATGGCGAAATACCAAATTCCAGTCCCTCCCTGCAAGTTCTCGAATCAAGGAAACCAACGCATTTCCTTCGAGTGCAACAGAAGTGTGATGAGCTATCCGCACCGCCTCCATGCAATCCGATTCAAGCTCAACGCAACGAAATCCCTTCACCCAGGCATGCACGAGAACATCATGCATTGCCCATAGTTCGGGAAACACTACTGAGCACCGACCAACAAAGCGCGAGAACCCGAATAATCACTGGCCTTAAGCATAACGAAATACCCCTTCTATCACTGTCCGACCATCCGTGGTATTAACTGTCGCATCTACATTAACTTTAATCCACTCCAAATGTGTTCGAATCCAACGCTGTGACGCCCATAACTCGGTGAGATGGTGAAGATGCAAGCCATGGTGAGAAACGTGGTTGTGCCGGCACGTAACTCGGTTGTGAAAGTGGAGTTTCGTTCAGTGAGTTTAAAACGTTTCTCGACTCGATTATTGGCCACGGCGGAGTTGAGCTGAGTTAGGAAAATTTGGGGCGGTGGTTGAGGTTCCATGGTCATGGAAAATGAAAAGAAAGAAGCTTTGTTAGCAGGTAAGAAGAAAACCCAGTCATCTGCTAGAAATTATGTTTTATTATTAGGGTAAACTACATAAATGGTCACCGAACTTTTAAGGTAGATTCATTTTGGTCACCGTACTTTTAAAATATTCGATAAGGTCACCCAACTTTTAGTTTGATTTCAATATAGTCACCGAACTTTTACGGCGGATTCATTTTGGTCACCATACTTTAAAAATATTCGATAGGTCATCAAACTTTTAGTTCAATTTCAATATAGTCACCGAACTTTTAGTTCACTTTCAATATGGTCCCTCTCGTTACCTTCCGTTAAAAGCTGACGTTAGTTTTTTTCCTTAATAAAAAAACGGGTAAACTACACCAATCATCCCTCAACATTCTTCTCATTCCTATTTTGGTCACTAGAGTTAATTTTTTATTCAATTTAATAACTTAACTTTCGAATCGTTCATATTTTGGTCACTCTCAAATGACATGGTTATACAAATAGAAAAATTCGATTAATCCTTAAAAAAATGGGTAATGATTTTTTTTACTTTGCTTATTAAATTTACCATATTACCATATTTGATATTTTAATAAGTAAAGTAAAAAAGTTATTACTTGAATCAAATATTCCAATTAACCGGTCAATCGATTTTCCAATTTAATTGGTACAATATAAGATTGAGAATTGAATAATTTGAATTTAACAATTAACCAAAATATTTTTTAAGGATTAATTGAACCGATTCCGGTACAACTTTTTAAAATAAATTATTTCGATTCGATTACGGTTCACAGTTTTAAGCAAAATTGATTAACTGATCTGATCTAGTATATATAATATTTTTAAATTTTATTCATTACAATATCTTATAGTCTAATGATTTTGATACCCTTCTGATTTTTTAAGTTTTGGCTCTGGGTAGAATTAATAGATGTGAACTTTAAATTTTTGACTTTCTAGTTGTTTTTACACTTTTATCACAACCAAAAATTTATTAAATTTACCATATTATCATATTTGATATTTTAATAAACAAAGTAAAAAAATATTTCCAGAATCAAATACTTCAATTAACTAGTTAATCGATTATCTGATTTAATTAATACAATATAAAATCGAGAATTGAATAATCTAAATTTACCAATTAACCAAAATAAACCTTTTAAAGATTAATCGATTTTTTCTATTTGTATAAACATGTCATTTGAGAGTGGTCAAAATATGAACAATTCAAAAGTTAAGTTATTTAAATTGATTTTTTCAAATCTAGTGACCAAAATAGGGGTGAGAAGAATGTTGAGTGATGATTGGTGTAGTTTACCCATTTTTTATTAAGGAAAACGAAAACTATCTTTTAACATAAGGTAACAGGAGGGACCATAATGAAAGTGAATTAAAAGTTCAATGCTTTTAACGGAAGGTAACGGGAGGGACCATATTAAAAGTGAATTAAAAGTTCAATGACTATATTGAAATTGAACTAAAAGTTTGGGGACCGTATCGAATATTTTAAAAGTATGACGACCAAAATGAATCCGCCCTAAAAGTTCGGTGACTATAATGAAATTAAACTCAAAATTGGGTGACCTTATCGAATATTTTTAAAAGTACGATGACCAAAATGAATCTGTTCTAAAAGTTCGATAACTATTTATGTAGTTTACCCTTATTATTACTAAATAAAAAAGTAATTTAAAACAAAACTCTCAAACCCTCAACACCCCAAACCACTTTTATTCTTACCGGCTTCACCCACCCATTCGCCGTCGTCATTCTTATCGGCGTCGCTCACCCATTCGCCGGCATCACCCTTACCGACGTCACCACCCATCGAAGGGTCTTAAAAACTCATCGGATTTTGAGAAACTGTTTGAAAACTCTGTTTCCAATTTCGAAGAATATTGAGGGAGTAGAACAGGAAATCCGATTTGAATTTAATCGATTATCCTACCTTGGGCTTTGGAATCTACCATGCCTCAAATGTTTCTATCCAGTTTGCAAAGTTGTAAGATTTTGCAAGTTTGAAAAATTTGATCCCAAATTAATCAAACTGTGACATTGCCAAACTTCAAGGCTTTCAAGACTTGTAGAAATATGGTCATCTCTAGCGTCCATAGAAGTATTCCGCTGGTAACATGATCCAGTTTCAACTTTTTAAGAATGATACCGGTAAGGGTGACTCCGGCGAATGGGTGGGTGACGCCGATAAAAGTGATGTCGGTGAATGGGTAGATAACGCTGGTTGGGGTGAAGTGGTTTGGGATTTTGAGAGTTTTGAGTTTTATTTTAAATTAATTTTTATTTAATAATAATAAAATATAATTTATTTTTATTTTAAATTATTTTTATATTTAATAATAATAAAATATATCATATTATATCAAAATATTAATAAAATAATTTAAAATAATCAAGGTGAGAAAATAAAATTCAGTCCTGATCCGTGTAATTTAACCAAATTATAATCCCCGGCGTAAGCAGGCTGAATACTACTAGGAGAAAAAGCCCAACATCGGTCCAACTTCCAACGCTGGAACTAAATATAAAACTTAAACCCTTTTCTCAGCTCTGAAAAACCCTTTCTTTCATTTATTCCAATAAACCAAAACCCTAACTCGAAGTATTGTGCCACCCAACTCACCTTTAACAATGGCTCATCATCGTGTCTCCGACCCTGAAACTGACCCAAACAGCCGACTTTATAATCCATACCAAGACCTAAACCTTCAAGTTCCCATAACCAACCTGTACAAGCTCCCAACCTCACCGGAGTTCCTCTTCGCCGAGGAATCCCTCCACCAACGCCGGTCTTGGGGAGAAAACCTAACCTTTTACACGGGTTCCGCTTATTTAGGCGGATCGGTATCTGGCGCAGGCGTTGGACTCTTCTCGGCTCTGAGGAGTTTCGAGCAAGGAGATACTTTGAAGCTAAAAATCAACCGGATCTTGAACGGTGCCGGTCACACTGGTCGGTCGTGGGGGAATAGGATCGGGGTGGTGGGCCTGGTTTACGCGGGCACAGAGAGTGGAATCGTTGCCGTGACTGATCGTGACGATATATGGACTAGCGTCGCGGCAGGACTCACTACCGGGGCGATTTGTGGTGCGGCGAGAGGAGTGAGGTCAGCTGCAGTGGCGGGTGCGCTTGGCGGGTTGGCGGCGGGGGCGGTTGTCGCTGGGAAGCACGTGCTGAAGAGATACGTGCCCATTTAAAAGAAATAAAAAAAGAAAAATGGCTTTCAGACTCGATATTTCTTTAAATTGATTTTTTTCATGGTTGTAGGTCAAATTTGAATGGCGAAATTGCTATTAACATTGGATTTTGGAGAGCTCTAATTTAATGTTAATATGTGAAGTTGATGTTTTGAATGAATGATCCTTGTAAATTTCGGGGATGTTTCCCCGATATTAATGGGTCGATATTCGGACAAACATGTTCTTTTTTACTTTTCTTTGGTGTGCTATATTCATGTATGCCTACTTTTCCTTTCCCTGCTAAGTAGGAACAGCTGGAGCTTAGCTTGTTAATAAGCTGATTAGGAATAGTTATGTATATGCGTCTGAAAATGTCATCGAACAATGTGAGAGCAAATGGTGCTGGGGTGGATTGAACTTGACAGGAGGCTGGCCCATGCAAACTCTTTCGTCGTTGAACGGAAAAATTTCAGCGTTTTGGTTTTTTGTAGTTACCGGTCAGCTCATTTAAAGGAGGATAAATGATTGTGTATTCGTTATTTTAGGGAATTTGGTGTCCTTCAAGACTGATTCAATGAAACATGAAATTAAGTGAAAATTTCATAAACCCGTTCCTGAAAATCGGGAAACTCACCTTGAGCTCTTGTTCCGTCCCCTCCATTAAAAATAGGAAAAACACACAACTCAGTTCTCGATGGGTTCGAAAAAGATATTCACCCGCAAAATCAAACCTTAAATGGCAGGCTGGTAAAGATTTCGTTGAAGATTCTAGCAACCAGTCTACTACATGTATTGCGCACGAGTTGCTACTTCAGAAGACTAAAGAATCTTTGATGTAAAACCATCATATTCAGTAACATTTCTTACCAGTAAAACATGACAATAGCATACCCAAAATATCATTCCAAGTATTCACGGTTACACTCTGCAATAGGAAAATTCCAGCTCGCAGTTCAGTTCCTCAAATCTTGACCCCTTTATTCCCAAAAAATATTAATGTGGTTAAGCAACAATCCCGAAGAAATTGGTCGGGAATACCCGTAACAGTACTCATTACGTCATGCAAATTGATCACAGAAAGAAAATGCGTCTAAAAAAAGCACCACTTGACTTAGAGCAACATCGACTCTGGATTCTCAATGTAGCCTTTGAAAGCTTTCAGCCATTCAGCACCAATTGCACCTAAAAGTACAAGTGGAGTAGTTGATTGGATTGTAAAAGTTTGAGACATGTCAATAATAAACCATTACAATTCTAACCAAACTACTTACCATCAATAACTCGATGATCACAGCTTAGAGTTACAGACATATATGAAGCAAAGTTGAATTGGTCGGGACCTGAGCCAGGGATAACCCTCTTCTCAGCTGCAAATCATACAGTCCAGCGATTATGAAGAAGCTGAAATGAATGAGTTGACATAGAGCAAAATTAATGTCAAATCTTACCAGACCCAACAGCCAGAATTCCTGACTGAGGAGGATTAATGATGGCACAGAATTGCTTAATACCAAAAGGCCCTCCCAAGTTAGACACAGTAAATGTGCCTCCCTGCAAAGGAAACCCACCATGTATATAAAATCCAGATGATGACCATAACATCAATTATTGTTTATTAACATGAAAGCAATTTCTACCTCATAATCTTCTGGTTTTAAGCTGTTCTCTTTGGCTTTTTGAGCCAACTTCTTGACCTCCTCACCGATTGAGGACAAACCTTTCTTATCAGCGTCCTGCAATATGCGCAACAAATTATGATAATGCTAACCAGAAAATTATTACAGGAATGGAACAGCATGAAGTTGAAACAACTCACCCTGATAACAGGGACATAAAGTCCATTGTCTGTCTGCACAGCTACATTAATATTCACATTGTTATACCTGGGTTGGAAGCAAAAGAAAGTGTGTCATGTCGATATTTTACATCCATTATTGACTCTCGACTTTATAAGTTTTTCAGTAATTTATACTCACTGGCGAATATAGTCATCTGTCCATGAACTATTGCACTGAGGAACCTTTCGGAGAGCCAATGCAGCAGCCTGTAATTGACAAAAGACTTTTACCTTCTAAGTATACTAAATCTGACATGTTTATTTGTTGTAGCATTCTAAGGAAGTTCAATAAGAAAAAGAAAAATACGCACTAATTTCTTATTTGCAGAAATGCTATATTAGCATCTACATAAAAGCAGACATTTCAGACCATGTCCGGACTAAATATTTCAAACAAACAAAAAAGTTCGTGATTTAAGAAAGAATTACATAACTTCAGGAAAAGGATTAAAGTTCACAAAGATGAAAAGCAAGAAAATATGATGACACAAGCACACAAATGTTTTTACTATTTACCCAGAAGCTTAATCAAGAAATGCCATGTTAGGTCCACGTTATAGCCTTTGGACCGTAACAGAAGCATCACATGAGGTCAACTTGGTATATCTCAAAGCTAAGTAAATGCATAGAAGTTGTCTACCTTAATTACAAGATCATTCACAGATATACGCTTTCCACCGGACGATTCCAGTAATGAGTTGAGTTGGCTCCGCAAACTGAATGTAATGAAACCATTTATAATTATCAAATCTATCATCGATTTCCTTTGGCAAAGATTGAAGCACTATTACTTACGCCATAAGTTTGTCAACACATGTATCCACTGTTAAATAGTAATGTGGGATAGTCTGCTTCGAGAATAGTAAGCGTGATGCTGTGACCTGTCAAATTTTGTAGTAGAAATTACTCACAAAGCACTTTGGTTATGTAACAGGCATAAAAAATGGGCAGACAACAAAAGAAGCCGGAGAGAAGATAGGGAGACCAACTTCTTGGCATTCTCATGCAAAGAGTAAAGAAATCTAAAAGGTAGCTACAATTTGAGATTTCATTGGCTGCAATCGAATGCAGATCCTTTCAGAAGTAGATGAAAGGCTTAATTCTATTCGACAGCTTTGCACTCTCATGAAACTTATAAAAATAATATCCACGAGTAAAATACCTTTCTTATTTGAGAATGAGGGATGTCCACATAATCTAAAGATGCAAGTTTTGCATCCTTTGTCTTAGGGGTCGGTGCTGAAACTTCCTTTCCGCGTGAAGCTACATGACAAGAAAAACACTCCAGTAAGCAGAAGTGACAATAGTACATCAAAAAGTATAATATTAAAGAATCGCTGAAAAGGAAAAAGGATTGTGGGGTGGGGAGACGGACATTCTTTAATATATAACATTACTTATCAGGGTTACAAAATCGCAAAAGCATCAAACAGCGTAGAAATTTAAATGTGATACTTAAGTAATCTTCAATATCAGCCTTCACAATGTGGCCATCAGGACCTGTTCCTTTGATACTTGACAGTGGTACCTATATTTGCAGCCAAGAAGAATAGAAAAATGTTAAAAAGATTTGGGATAGAAATGATTAGGAGCTTAAGGTTGTATTTTGACACAGAACAAGACAATTGCAGTCACAGCACTTATATGACTAACCTTGTGATCTTCAGCCAATTTTCGAGCTAGAGGACTTGCAAAAATGCGATCTTCTGAAGGAGAGGAGGTAGGCTTGGGAGTCTTGGGCTGTGGTGAAGGAACTGGTTGTTCAACAGGCTCCTTTGGCGGTGGCGGAGGAGCTGCTGAATCTTTTGCTGCAGGAGCCCCAGAACCTGATGCTGGAGGACTGTAATCCTTGAACTTTGCAACAT
This sequence comes from Hibiscus mutabilis, assembly GCA_019671005.1. Lineage (NCBI taxonomy): Eukaryota > Viridiplantae > Streptophyta > Magnoliopsida > Malvales > Malvaceae > Hibiscus > Hibiscus mutabilis. The sequence goes on along the minus strand of CM033748.1, from coordinate 6,548,987 downwards.
CGTCCTCCTCTTCAACAGTGATGGCAATTATCTACATATAACCACAAAAGAAAAAAAAAAAAACATTAACTGCATAAATATTCAGAAGTGTACATTATTCAGGGAGCAAAACAACAATAGACGAAGGTCTAAGAGGTGGAAACCAAGATGATCTACTCTATTTAGTGAAATTGATTTCCAAATCCATGAGAACTGAAAAAAGATAAATGTATGCACAATAATTCTCAAAATCAATACCTCACCAACTTTGATCTCTTTTGACCCGTCTCCCTTTATAATCTTAGCAAGATAACCTTCTTCCATGCATTCCATCTCAACAGTTGCTTTATCCTTTAAAATAATAAATGAAGTTAAAAACAAAATCCTATTTCTGATACAAAGAAAGCAAATAAAGGATAACATCCATCAGGTGCTACAAGTTAGCCAGAAAATGGAGAATGCCTTACTGTTTCAACTTCGCACAACACTTCACCAGGAACCACCTTATCACCCTCTTTCTTCAACCACCTTGCAATATTTCCCTGCATTTAGGAAACAGCATGCTAAGTATACCGCAGATATTTTACAATATTTTGGAGAGATCCAGAATGATTTCACACCTCTGTCATCGTGGGTGAGAGCGAAGGCATTCCAATCTCTTGGTGAGGAGGAAGGCCTAAAAGCAACTTAAGAATATTAGTAATATTTAATAGGTCATACAATCGCAGAATGGAACTTTTAACAAACAACACCCAGTGGCTATCATTCATGCAGCAGAGTTCAATTTACAAAACCTTCAATCATTTCAACTGCCATGTGCCCAACCATAAATATACTAATCTCTAGACTGGCAAACAACACTGGAAAAACCATTCATGCTAAATAAATCCAGCATTACCTAAGAGAGAGCACTAGCAAAACAAAAATAAAAAAAAAGACATATAGCACTACCTTGTAAAAGAGAGATGAATAATAAACTGTAGTTATGATGTCTCAAATCTTAAAAGCAGATAAGTCGCATTATTTACAACTTAGAAACCAGATAAAGATGTTTCATAATACAACATATTATTATCCAAAAGGTAAACTCCTATTATCTGAGGTCTCCTGTAAGAAGGGTACTGAACAAGAGATAGCAAGCATGAATGATACAATCTCACAGATAATTATGGACTAAACATAGAAGTTTCCACGGAAAGTGCATCAATGTGTCATAGTTCGGAATTCAGAATGAGGTGTGCGGTCTCATTAATTAAAACACATTCTTGCAGCAGTCACTGGTACGTGCAAAACTTTTTACCATTTGACAAGTAATGGATCCCTAAGAGAACAATGCGTGATAATTAAAGCAATAATCCATACCTGCGTCAGATGCAAATCCTCTCCTTGAAAGCACCCGTGAACTGATAACAGATACAGGGAAGGAGATGAAGTTGTTAAAATGATTAAGAAAACATTAATAGGAAACTTCCAATAAGATCGCAGAAAAATGCTGAAAAGAATACCATAGAAGTTCTCTGCTGTATACCACACCACCCACTGGGATTCCCAATCTCATTGTCGTCCGAGAAAGATTGTTCTTAGATAAACCAGATGATACCTGCAGATAAGATATTAAACACACAGTATTAGCCAACTGAGTCTTAACTTCAATTAAGAAATCAAGCACAATGGGAGAGCCTGCAGAAGAAATAAAAAGAACAAATATGCAACATTGCTCCACCAATGGGGAAAATAGAAATATTAACTTACAGGGTTACGGGTAACAAACTTGGATACAATCTCTCTTTCTGCAGGTGCATCAAGTGGGGAGATCTTAGCAACATCTGAAAAATAACCAACTTTACTTAACATAACATAAACAAAACAGCTTCCACTGTTATGCTTTTAAAACCTGAAACCTATCACTAAAAGTGTAATCATAACTTCAAAAAAAAAAGGTGCCAGACAATTGCTAATAAAAGAGCCTAGATGATGTGTGCATGAATCTTTCTGATTCAGAGGGCTCCTAGGGCAATCTACTACACGCCATCCATTCACCATACCACATTCATTCCACACACCATCTTCTTGAATCTGTTTATTTTTCAGGATTCGATCTTTCTACTTTCTTGAATCTCTGTTTTCAATTTCAGGATTCGATCTTTCTACTTTCTTGAATCTGTTTTCAATTCAAGATTCAATCTTTCTACCTTCTTGAATCTCTCTTTCAATTCAAGACTCAGTCTTTAATTCTTCATTCATTAAACTTGTTTGTTTTTGTTAATTCCAGATTACAAGCTGCCGCCAGTCTTCTTGAAAAGTGTCTAGAGCCTTAATAAGGGCAACGTGAATGTATCCATCTTGTTCCACTGCTGTATCGTAACATTAGAGATTGTACTTATAATACCTTTTTAGTAAATAGGTAGCTGGGAGGCTTTGTAGGCACTTTTTGCACGTCAACGTAGTAGGCTAAACAAAATTCTAAAGCACTTGCGCTTAAGGGAAAACTAGGTATCAGAAAACAGAGCAATCTTTATACCATTGCATCGTTATATGTACCTTCTCTTTTGCAAACAGAGGCGTGTGCTCCATTGCAAAACCAACGAACCAAAACGGTGTGATCGTGCCGCATTAATTTAGGAACATTTCTTAACTATAATGACAAAAAATCAAAAGTTAAATTCAAAAAATATAAAAATAAACGACATAACAGAAAGATTTTCAACTATGATCAATAAAATGATACTATTAAAGATGATTCGTCAATTGAGTTCGTAGACGCCCTTTATGAAACAAAATCAATATAAATACTCAAATCCATTAAGGGATTTGAATCAAAAACCGATGAAAGCAGTAAAACAAAGAAACGAATCGAGTAAAGAGAACTGAGAAAACTCAGGCGTTACCTTTCTAGAATGATTGATGAGATGAGATGCATAGGCCATGATTTTCTAAGCTCCCAATCAAACTATTAAAAAAAAGTGCAACAAATGGAATAAATATGTGAATGTTAGGGTTTAGACCGTTTGGGCATAAAGATCAAACAAAGTAGATCTCACTTCACTTGTCTAGTTTTTTTTAAGGGATGAAAAAAAAAAAAGAGAAAAGGATCACTGCCTTTGATATAATTTTATGTTTTGTGATCGCAAGTGGCCTGGTGCATAAGTTTGTAAAAAAGGTTTAATAGCAAGTATACGGTCTGATTAGGGGATCTAAGCTACGTTCGGTGAGTTGTGCTGTAGAGGATGATTCACATGGAAAGAAAACTAGCTCTACATGTTTTGGGCTTGATTGCTAGGCGGGCGCCCACTTTCGTGGATTTGACCAACAATTATGTAGAAGAAAAAAATGTTTGTTCGAAAAATAATAATAATAATGTAAAAGAAATTATGTAAGCAATGTATTTTTTTAAAGAAAATATAATCATTTTGGTATAAAAAAATTGTATAAGTAAAAGTAAGAGCATGAGTAAAAAATAGATTTGTTCAATTAACCATATAACCTTACTAATTATGTTATTTATTTTATATATTTAATTTGTTTTTTATTTTCCAACTAAACATGTGTTCGATTATCCTGTGATAGTAATTTATTTAAAGGTATAATGTTAATATATATATATATATATATGAATTATTATCATGTAAGGGAGAACATAAGTGGGTTAAAGTAGATTAAATCGGAACTCAACAAATGGCTCAATTAAAAAAGAGAAAATGAATAAAGTTCGTCATAGAAGACTCGGGTTTAAATACATGTGTATAAAGTGTGTGTTGTCAAATTGTTAAAAAAGTATGAACAAATATTACCATATAATATGTCGTAACAACGTTAATAATTTAACATTCGAGTGATTAAAAACATAAATTCAAGAAGTTTAATATTACAATTGTTTTTTTTTTAATAAATGGCCAAAAAGAAAACGAAATCAAAATCAAAATTTAATGACTAATGGCGTAAATTTATCCTTATTTAATTTGAAGTTTAAATATTCAAATCAATTTTTCGTGCGTATAGCATGGCAGTTGACAATTTGCTAGTGAGTTTGGGGTGTAATAAGTTTAAAGTGCGGCTAAAAAATATAAGTTTTAAAATTTGTATAAGAATTTAAAATGTTAGATTTTTTAGATAATATTTTAAATTGTTTTTTCATAATTTCTGACAAGTATCGATACTTTCAAAACCAATATTAATACTTTGTCCACGAACTTAATATGTTATAAAAAAATAAGTATCGGAATTTATTTTTGTAAGAATTTATACTTGTCAAAAATCACGAAAAAAATAACTTAAATATTATCTGAACAGTTGAATCTTATGGCTATCGTATACAATGGTTTACGCGGTGACACTTGATCTAATTGTTACAATCAATTAATAGATTGACTTGATTGCAACTCTTTGAAATCTAATATTTTTTTAATAAGTAAAATATTCCACGTCAGAAAAAAGTGGTCTAATAGTTAATGGCCTAATTATCTATTTGTAACAATCAATTAATTGAGTGATTCATTTCTAATCTTACTAATAATTAAATGACTTATGGTGCACTTCACCCTTAAAACAATTTAAACCATTGATATTTTATTTTCTCCACAGCCTCAGCATCATCTTCAACCTCTGCAGTCTTTGCCTCAAAATCCACACATTTGTTTGTTTCATGGAAGGATTTATATCCAAATCGTACAGGGATGGAGGGTTGCAGAAGGAGAGTTGCTACGAAGGAGGGCCAAGGAACATGCAAAGCCTCAGATGTTACAGTGCCAATAATGCCAACTCTGCTCAACCAAATCAGAGCAAGTTGAAGAAAAGCGAGAGCTCTTCAAAAACCTGGAGCTTCAATGATCCGGAGCTGCAGAGGAAGAAGAGGGTTGCTGGCTACAAGGTTTACGCGGTTGAAGGCAAGATGAAAGGGTCCCTGAGGAGGAGTTTCAGGTGGATCAGAAACACTTGTACACAACTTGTCTATGGTTGGAGGTGATTCATTTCACTGCCATTCTCTCTTTCATTTGTCTACAGCTCCCAACAGTCTTGAATCTGAAATTTTCATAAGCTTTTACAGAACAGAATACAGTTCAATTATAGATGGATGATACATCATCTTCATCTTCTACTGGAGCGCCCTTAATCACAAGACATCTTTCTTTTACTTAATTTTCCGGCATTCATTTTTGTATGGTTTTTCTTTCCTCAAATTCCTCTAAGATCATGTCTCTACTCTATCAACTAGTTAGAAAGGCATTCAAAATTACACATACCATTTTATGTCAGAAAAGTAGGAAAGGGGGGAGAAATCAATTCCAATCAGATGAAAAAATAACTTAAAGAGAAATCAACCATATTAAAATACTATGTTACTGAAAGTAATGTATAAATAAAAGAAAGAAATTATGTCCAAAAAATAAAAATAAAAAGAGAATCAAGCAAAACAGAAAGTACTGTAATATATGACCAGAAAAAAAAGACATACCTGATTTGCTATCAGCAATTGCACCTGCAGGAGATATGCCAGAGCTAGTTCCAGCACCAGGGGCCTGGAAAACATTACAAATGCAATACACAGCTAATAAAAGATAGTTAAAGGTGGTTGAAAGAAGCTAGATGCCTAACATTAAAGGTTTTGCCAGAGGAATTGTGAACTGTTAGCGTTCAACATTAAACAATAAACAAACAAATAGTAACTGCATGAAATATTATCGATAAAAGCTCACAGATCTACATATCGAAGCATTCAATGTTAACAACTTAGTGATAACCTATTCCAATGAAATAACTTCTGATGTCGAATTTTAAAAGAGTATGAACACAATAAAAATGCAAATTTTAGTAGATTTTGAGACATTCGTATTTTCATTGTCTGAATTCAAACTACTTCTTTCGGGTTGTTCTATTGATTAGGCTAGACCTAAACTTACCAAACTGCAGTCAAAATCCAAACTTATGGCGTAAGGTATGAGTCTAAGGACTGTAGAACACAATAAGAAAACATACAAATATGCACTAACATCAATAAACAAGACAAGATCAAAACACAAGGAAGGTTGGCTTGGTTCAAACCCTTTTTTTCTCTTTACATCAACAGTTTCAACATTGTACGTTGTACAGAGTAACCCTAAACAAGCCGAGATAAGGCAATCGAAAACAATTAGGAAGATATGGACTATTTTTTTCACAAGCTACAAGCTCTTATGGGTGTCTAGTAGTGTACATACCAAAGGCCTTAGTATAATGAATGGGACTTGTAACCTATAAAATGATAGGCAAATGAATAACAATAATAATTAAAAAATGAACTGTAAACGTCCCGGAAAAAGACCCTAAAAATCTCCAAAAGGTAACTAAATTCATGAGCTATGATGGACGGTTTGGACTATGCATTTCCGAAGACACGTGCTTTCTTTGCAACTTCCCTGTTAATTCTCTGATCTTTGCATCTACACGTGCTGTGAACCCGATCTTAGTTTCCTGTCTTGCCTTTGATCTCTCCTGAGACCACATGTGTTGATCCTCAACATCTTTCTTGTAGAACTTGATCTCTAGGATGATATGATGGTCCAATGGGTTGAAACATCTTTGGAAAGATATATGGGCCATGTATGGGAGATTGCACGCAACAGTTACTAAAAGGGTGGCTGACCAATAGATAGGTGCCGGAGCGAGAGCTTCCACTAGAATTTGGTAGGCATTACCAGAGAGAGTGGGAGATATCATGCCGTAAACAAGGAGAAACAAATACCAAGCTGAAATGCTGCCCCATATCAAGAAGTGTTGAATCCATGTGAAGTGGCTCATCGTGAGTGCAATCTGGCAATTGAGAGCCCAAATGATGCAAGTAAACATAGTTGTTCCCAAAGCAGCCATATCAGCCGTCTGGCCTCCAGCACGGAAAGCTTGCTCATAAAAGATGATAATATTGAGGAAGAAAATGATTAGGGAAGAATATAGACCATTGCCCATCCACCCGAGTATCCGATACCAGTCGAAAAACAAATTGCTAGGTCCTTGCTGATATAATGCAGGAAACTGCAACAGAAGTAGGCTAAACATTATAACGAAAGCCACCAGTAACATTGATGAATTGCTAGCTAACAAAAGAAACCTCTGCAGACTAACCTGCAAGCAGACCTCAGAAGAAACATCTTGCTCAAACACTCCTAGTGAGATCACAGGCAATGAGGTAAGAACAACATCGAATAATAACATGTACCAGTCATCATAAACTGATTGTCCGGAAAAGCCTGTGAATGCCTCAAAGTAGAAGAGGGTGAGGCCAAATGCTATGTTCTTGTAGAAGGAATAGCAAACCTGAATAAAATATACAGGTCAAATTGGTACAAAGATAGAAGATCATCGAGATAAAAAGAGTACAACAAAACGAAACATTAGTTTAGTTTAGTTTAGTCAATCTGTTGACATTACCATCTGTGCAATCCTCTTATAACACCAGTGTCCATGGACAACAAGAAGTCTTTCCAAGAAACGAAATTGGGCAATAGAGAAGTCACCGGCCATTACAGCCTGCAAAAGGGAACAATTTATAGGTAATTCACAAACATGCAGAAATAAATTGTCTTAAGAAGCATCATATAAAGATAGACAACTAAAGCTTAAAATATTTTATCTCCCAATGAGAATGGTTGAGTGTAAACTGCTAAGGTTTGTATCTATTTACTAACTGAACAAAAGTGCAGCTAACAGGAATCGTGAAGCTCGGAATATTTATCACAAACTCAGCAAAGGATCAAATGAGCAAATTCCCGTTTAAAGCCCATTGCCAATGAGATAATCTCTCCTCCTCTAAATTCATAATTAAGGAACATCCTTAATGTAAAACTATATAAAAGATACATTTGCTACTACTATCGGTACAGGAATGGATGGAACAGCACGAAGAGTGAGTTAGATGTGTTAACAACCTGCATGCCTTCCACACCTTGGGAGATACGCGACAGCATATGACAGATGCACACTCAACTGCTAAGCCTAGGAATTGCTGTTTCATATCATCTTCCAAGGCATATGCAAGCGTCTTTCCATCGATGATCAATGCAAATGCAGCATGTAGATCTTTTTCTAGTTTGATCATTTGTGAAGCATTGGTAATTTGCAACAATATGTTCTCCTTGACCACCTGATCAGTAACAAAAAGCAACAATACATCAAATGAAATCATTTTCCTCAGGGGAAAAAAACCAGTCCTCTTTCACAAAGAAATACATACATTTTTGGCATCTGAACTAATTGCTGTAATACATATCTGCTTCATGCCTTGTCTTAGCAGACTGCAAGCAAATCTGTATGAAGAAAAAGAAGCTTTCACTAAATTGTTTTTATGAAAACTTTCCATTGAGAAACCCAATTTCAGGTTCCCTCAAAAGAGGTAAAAAGAGAGCCTAATATTAAATGGCAAGAGATTGACCCTATATTTATAGCAGTTTCCATTTTGTCCCCTGTCAAAACCCAGATCTTCAGACCAGCTTGTGCAAGTTTATCAATACATTGGGGTACCTGAAATTAAGAGAAGTTCAACCAGGTTGATGTAAACCAAAAATGAAGTTTCTTAGAGAAATCAAGCAGGTCACACATACCCCCTTCTGCAATTTGTCTTCCATTGCAGTAGCACCAATGAGAATCAAATCCCTCTCAACCATATCTGCAACCTTTTCAAGCAATGTCTATCTATCAGTCCCAATAGAAGTTTTTGCTTTCTGAAATTCATTGTTCCAAACAGAATACTCAGACTCCTCGAGCTTTCTATAAGCCAGTGCCAAAGTACGCAATCCAGCTTCACCGTACTCATTCAAATGCTTACCGGTATCTTCCTCATACAATCTTCCATTCTTTGATAACCGATCAAAAATAATGCTGCACCAAAAGGGGGAACAATATATAAGTCAAAAAACAAATCACCATGCCGTTAAATGAACGGATCGGAGTATGCTAACTTACCCTGTAGATCTGTTAATACCTTGAAGAGGTTAAAAGGATAGAGAGACTAACCTGTCGGCGCCTTTACAAAGGAGAAGAATCTGCCCATCTTCATCCCTTACAATTACTGTCATCCGCTTTCTTTTGCTAGTAAATTCCAAAATATTTAGAATTTTGAACTCCCTACAAGATGCCAAGAAGACCATTAAGGTGCTAAAACAATAGAAATTCAGATTAATTAGCATAGAGCACAAACATTGTGCATTAGCATCCTCACCTGTCAATTGCTTCTCCAAAAGCAGAATATTTTTCATGGACAAACACACTTGATTGAGTTCTTTTGAAAAACTCAAAACCAAATTCTCTTGCTGCAACTAGAAAGGCTCCTTCATCAGGTGATTCTACTTCATAATATTGTATTAATTAAATAAATAAAGTTTTTAGAGCAAAATCTTAACTACATAAAGAAAGAAGTAGAGTTTATAATTTCGCGTAAGAACCGATATTGTTTTAACAAGTATAAAAAGTTAGATTTAACAACTTTTGCTATCTGATATGCACGTGTAATGTAATTTCAAACTCTATTTCAATGTCCAGCTCACATCAACCAAAGTGTGAGAATACTTATATTTTAAGCAATGTATATTTAATCATTGAGATTTTATTACCTTGAACTTTAGTATGTATATATGAATTATAAAAACACACCAAAACATTAAATTAGTGAAATGTGATTTTTATAAGTTATCTTTGAGTATATTTTAATTCTTAATTTTAATTTATTCAAATATATTTATTTTTAATATGTTTATTTTGATTATAGAATAGATTTCAGCGCGAAGATTGATGAGTAAACACACACATAAATATACACACGTTATACACAATTTTTTTTTAATTTGAAGGACTTATTTGATTATATATTTTTAAATAAGAGTTATGTTAAGAAAAATAAACAATACTTTATTTATAGGCATGTTTATTGTTTAATTCGACAAATTCGATTTTAATCTAAAGTCAAGTTGACACGAGAATTATTCGGTAGTTAAACTGATGCAATCCAATTGAAATGTATTTATTTGTTTTCTTTTTTTAAAACAATATAAAATTTTTAAATCTACAAATACTAACAGGACTGACCGAACAAATAAAAAAAACAAGAAAAGACGGCACTCTAGCAGCAGGCCAGGACTGCTAGAAACCTCAATCCTTAAAAGACAACGACATGATGCTACTGCAATCGAATGCTTTATTCACCCAACAACGCTTCAACTCCATTTGTCTTCCAAATACATGTTCATCATATACATACATATATTCTGTGATACGATTTTTTAATATATAAAATAATTTAAAAAATAAATAAAATATTTATATCAAATATATATTCGTATTCGACACTTTGAACACGGACTCGTGCTTATGGTGAAACAGCTCAAGAAGGTGACATCCTGACAAAAAATCATGCCCAATAAGTCTAAGGCAAAAGGGACCTCGGGGGAAGAGATAAGATTTTATCAAAGATTTGCAATCTCTTTAAAATTGGCGTTGTGAAATTATTAAGCCTAAATCAAGTGATTGAGCCGACAACAGACAGAATTGCAATCTCTTTCATTTATTTGATCGGTTGGATCCGCAGAAGGGCCCATTACACATTGAAGACAGGCATCTACCAACGCTCAGAAAACAATAAAATGACATTGCATATTGGAACACAAAATGATCCACTTATTCACTTATAAGTTATATGGTCTTCGATTACTACCTATACATTAATAATGCAGATGGAAATAGGCACAAGGATGTCAAAATTATCTGGTCCCGTCGGGTCTCAATATGACCAAACCCGATAGAGGTAAATTTTTTAAAAATTTATTAGGGGCGGGGTTGGATATTGAGTTTGGGTTTAGGAATCTGACCCGATATATATATATATATATATATATATATATATATATATTATATTTTTATATAATATATTTAATATTGTTGATAAAAAATTTTGGGACGGGACAAGTTTAGTCTGATTTTTTGTTAAAATTTCGGGAACAGATTATACTTACACTATGTCAAGTCGGAGTTGGGACAAAATATATTAAATTCGGGACAGAATGTGTAACACCCATAACGTATACTCGTAAATTAAATATACATTAAAGATGTTACAATGTTGCTTATAGAAAACTTGATTTAATTTTTTTTAAACTTGCCTCGTAGTTTCAACCTTTCTCGGTTTTCATTTAAAATCTATGTCATACTGTAGTAGCTAGTTTTGACCCTGAATTGCTTTATAAAATTTATACACATGTATTTGAAATAAAATACTAATTAGGGTGAAAAACAGATATGCTACCTATACCTTTTTCTAAATTTTAAAAAATTTATACACGATCAGGGTTTAACGATACCTAATCGTATTCAAACTTTTTACCTAATTGTACCAAACCATTTTATCAAATCCATACATCCATAATATACATAAATACGTAATATACTTAGGTTTACAAACCCATTTACTCCTTTAACATACATACCAACATATATTTTATCAATTTGTACATGTCACTAGATATCAACTACTTACAAGATGTACATATCGTGGTCACTTAAATAACTTGATCTTCCAAAATGACAGCTCCTCCTTACGTCTATCTTGGACAACCTACGTGTGAAGCAACATCACACGCTAAGTACTATCTTAGTGAGGCATTCAAAACAGTTTAGGATAAATATAAAGTAATGCAATTCAGTATGTCATATATAGAGTGCATATTCATTTCCCATATCTAGAAATCATGTCACCTTGTCAACTTTTCATGTAACATTACTATCATGCGAAACTTCATTATCATGTATAATATGAATCATCTCTATTATGTAATATCTTGAACATGAACATGCTTTCATCATGTAATCATAAACACATCATGTACTCTTTCACAATCATGCTTTCAATATGCAATCATTTGCATAACATGTATTATTTTTATCATGTATAACATGTATCATATATATATCCATGATCTTTCATGTAATCATCTTGTTTTTATTATCCTCGTGTCTGGCTAGAGGCTCATGGAAACCCCGTAGCCTATCAGCACCGTAGTGCTATGTAGAGTACGTACTCGGGAGGATGCTCTTTGTTCCTTATATTAAAAACACCTCGTTAGTGCCAATTGCACTATGGGCTTGGATCCCCAGGGTGTATCTTGTTTCATTTTAATCTTGTTACTGTCCATATTCCTTGTATAAATATGCATTGCCATTATGCATAATAAAATTCTTACTTCGTATTCTACTGAAACTTGCATTTACTGAATATGCAACAAATCAAATTTATATAGTAATGCAATATCACTTTTCAATTTAGGGTTGACTTATCACAAGTCTTCCCTTTTTCATCATTATGCAAACATAATAAAATGCACTCACATGTTTATGCCATATAGCCTCACTAAGCTTAGTCGATAATCTTTTCTTTCTTTTTGTTACTCGGGTCTTCCTCACTCTCCTTTTGAGCTGTAGAAGACCAAGCGAACATAATTTATCATTATTCTTTGTTAGACTTAAATCTAAAATTACTAACTTAATTTCAAGACATAATTATTTGAATATAAAATATTTATGAAATTTTCCCAAATTTTCATATGATTGCCGATTTGGTCCCTATCTCTTTAGTGACCATTTTGAACTTCAATCAATTGTTCAAACTCAAATTGAACAATTTCATTACTATTTACTTATTTTGGACTATTATTCTTTTAGTCCTTAAACTTTATAAAAGTGACATTTTGGTCACCATATTGGCTTTGTACATTAAATTAATGTACAAATTTAACCTTTCACATAATTCTAACATTCTTATACATTTTCCTTCAACTTCCAAACTTTATTCACTTTAGTCCTTCATCAATTCTTTATTTCGAATTAGGTCACTCTTGACTACTTTCTTGACATTTCAATCCTTCAACTTTCATAACATGCTTAAATCTTCAACTCTATCAATTTTCCATAAATTCAAGACCAATCCTTAACTTTTACTAAATTGCCGAATTAGTCCTTAAATTCCCAAAAAGTTTCATTTTGGTCCCTAATCACCAATTCAAGCCGCTCTCATCATTATTCAATGATTTCAATGCTAAAATAATTTTTACAACAATTTCCCCTAATTTTTCTAAATTTTCGAAATGGTCCTAAAATCACAACTTGGGAAATTATTCAACACATCATCAAAATAAGTCTCTTAACATCATAATTCAATCAATTCCATCCTCAATTTAACTTCCTAACCAAAACTCCCAAAATTTAGGGTTAGGGTTTATAATATCTAACATGGAATTTATCCAATTCTAACCTTAATTCCATGTTTAAATCATCAAATTAACTAACTACAATTCTAATTCCATAATCAACTTCAATTTCCATAATAAATCTTAATCCAAACATAACTCATACTTGGAGGTGTCTAGATGATTTTTTTATCATCTTTTTAACATATCTAATCCAGGTGTAATATTAAATGAATTTAAAATTCATTTAAATAGTAAAATTACCATCTTGCCCTTTTTATTATAATGGCCAAGATTTAATTTCATCAAAATCAATGGCCAAGATTTAATCCATATGTAAATCTTATTCCAAAATTGCCCTCAAAGTTTCAAAATATTTCAAAAATGCCATCCATGGCAAATGTTCAATTTGCCCTCCAACTAGACTTTATTTGCAACAAGTCTTGAAAATTGTCATTCTATTACCATCTAACTAAATATAGTTAGAATCCAACCAAATGTAATAAAATTCTCATAAAATAATATTTTATGAGTTTTTCATAATTTATTGGAACTGTCTTTAAAATTTAAGTTCGATTCGATATACCAATAATTACCGGGGAATTTTACCGGATGCTTTTCCTCTTAGAAATATTATCTCCACAATCCATCTCGAACATTATTAACTTAAAATAAGTCATTGTTATCAATCAAATTATTAAATATAGGACCTTCCCATATGGTCACCCATCCTTTTACTACTCCGGTTTGAGCACGCTTAACAATTTTCATTTGATCCAAAAATGCTAATAATAAAGCCTCGTACAAAAAATTAGAGTAACACGAAAATGCCACTCTTGGGGGTAAATTATTCATTTACGGGGTTAACTTACATAACTTTTAGAAATTATACATTGGTTCTTAAACTTTTCCAAGTTCACACTTTTACCCCTAAACTTTCAAAAAATTTAATTTGGTTACTAGTCCAAAAATTGGATATTACAGAACTTGGCGAAGTCAGGTTAAAGTTTTTAAATTTTTTAGTCTGGGACCGCACAGCCAAAACTCAGTCCACCTCAGTTACCATCCCTAAATAGGCATGTAATGTGTGCCTGAAATTGGCCATACATATATACACAAATTATCATCAAACACACTGATTATAAAAAAAAAAATTAATTCCGGGATTAACAAATTACTCCATGTAAGTTATAAGCTAAGGCTTCAAATTTTCAACTACTCGAAAGTGCAAATGGCTTGGAATTCAGTCAGATATTAGGAAATCATCTGTAAGTAGAGCATTGCAACAGAGACAAATTGAATTTAGATTTTGTTTTTGTACAAATGGTTAAGAAATCATCTGAATCAAACTGAAAGAGGAGAAATATGGTGAGCTCATAGCAGTGAGCAGCTTTTTATATCAAGGTCGACTGTAGCTTAGTTCATGGACTATAAAAGGACGGACCACACTTGCATTTCCAACTCTCGGGTTCATAATTTGCATATTGCAGACCCACATGGATTCGCTTGCTTGTCGTAGTAGGCACTTGAATGGCTTTACACGGGGTGCACCCATAGCATTTGTGCTCACAGTTTGGAGGACTCGACCCAATCCCCACCTTACTCTCCCCTTCACCATTTTCTATGCTTTTCAAACTCTGGGAGGAGGTTTCTTTTGAGCTCAAGGAAACTTGTAGAGCCTCTGGTTTCTGGCCTGTGACTGATCAAAATGGAGAAAAATTAATGTTGTCAAAAAGTGATGACATGTCGGTAATAAGGTAATTAAGGCAAGGGTGTAGACATAATCATTGGTTTTAGCTTAGCTAACCTGGTTGATGAGAACCCAAGCCATGATACGGTGCTAAAGGCCTGCTCGTTGCACAAGTCCATCTTACTATTTGAAGAGCCAACAGAAAACAAAGCAGCCTTCCTTCCATATCTTCAAAACCCTCAAATGGTGATGATGTTGATTGACTAATTATGATAGCAATGTGAGAGAAATCTCAAGGGTGTTGGTGGGTATATAATGTGGTTGGAAAAGCCTGGAAAAACACAAAATCCCATTTCCCAAAGCTTGAAAACCAAAAGGGCTTCAACCCTAGCTCCTCCTCGTCTTGTGCATTGACATGGATGGGGGAGACAGATATTGCTTCACAAACAAGTGATTCTGGTTTCTTGTCATATGGTTAAAAGAAAACAACAAACAAACTTAAAAAAACTCCACCCATTTCACTCCTCATTTGACAACTCAACTTGAAGAAAACCCTTTTTTTCTGATATAATACTCTTTCCCCCTTCTGGCCTATTGCAGTCTTGCTTCTCTTCACAAGCTAACATCTCTTTCCCCTCACCTTCAAATAGTTCCACTAATATAATACTCTTTGAAGTGGTGTATTAGAAAGGATAACAGCTGCCTCTTTGGGGTCTAAGAGACCTATAAATCAAAGGAAACATCAGCTTTTGTCCTAGACTGCAGTGCCTTTAACCTCTGATAGTTTCCATTTCCTATTGAGGGTATGGAAAATCCAGTGGCAGGAGTCTCATTTATGCACATCAATGACTGAGACATTCAGGACTGCAGCAATCTTAAATGAGTTTGTTAAAAAGAAAACAATGACTACAACTTTTTTCACAGGTTGGGTGGCGGGAAGCACAATGGCTAATGTACCCTTGATTGGATCTGGCCGCCCATTTGGAGAACCATCCAAGATGGCAATTAAGATGATCTTCTGGTCCCTGATTCTCTTCTTTAGATCTGAAGATGTGCACATTAATAGAGAGTAATAAATCCTACCAGACGCAGACAGACAGTAATGCAGTATCACTATCTTATTTCTTTTCTTACTTTTCCATTTTCTTTCTAATGGTGGAAAAAGAAAACACCAGGTGCTTCCCCAGTAAGCAACTGAGCATGTGAAGGGTGATGATAAATTATATTCATTTAATGTTGTGTATAATATTAAACTTTGAGGTGACGGCTGTGAAACTGAGTCAAGAAAGAAATGATTCGATATAAGAAAATCTTGATTGCACCACTCACTCACTGCACTTTTCAAACTCCTTTTAGCTGATAGTCTGGGCATTAGGCTCTGCTGCTGGCTGATTTCAAAGGCTTTGGGGGCTTGGAAATTTCAAAACACAAGTCAAAATTATCATCAACAATGAAAATAAGCACTGTCAAACAACAAAGGGTATTTTGTTTTTCTTCATTTTCTGTGTAATTTTCTGTGGATTGGCGTCTGAGTATAGTGACACGATCTTTCAATGTACTGCAAAATCCCCAGTCAGTAACTTTTTTTCTTTCTATATATACAAAACAAAAGTAGGAGAGTACTCCAAAATTAGGGTAAGAGAGAACATCGGTGACTTCTCAACTATCACTGTAAGTATAAAGACAGGTCTCTGCTCTTAAGACTAAGAGATACACCCTCCGGTATTAAAACACCACTTTGTTCATGCAAAACACCAACTCAGTTCGAGTTATGGTGAGGAAAACTTTACTATGACTGTGAATGACTAGTACTAGTACTTTTATCTGTTGCTAATTGTAAAAAAAGTAAAAATAAACTTGTTCAGAATTCAGAGAGTATTTTTTACTTTTATCACTGATTTTAACCAAGCACACCCAAAAACATGAAAGGTTATTTTAATTCGGTTCAACAGTTTGTAATGGTAGTCTTGCATTTGCAGACTTCAAAGCAAAGTTAATGTGGTTTGAGATGAAAGACTGAGTTTAGTACCATTCATGGTCATGACCGAGTGATTCCAAATACGAGCTTTACCGCAAACAGTATCCACTCCACTTGTTTTGAAAGTGCAAAAAAGTTCCCCATGTCCGCCCCAGTTAAGGGTCCTTACAAGCTATATAACTTATGCATTGATTCTAAGCTGGATCATTGATTTCTAAGTGAGAAACATCTGCCAATGTTGTATGGTAGAAATCTGATGGAAATAATAGAAGAAAATTGAACAACTGGTCATAATATGGGATATCTAAAAATTGAATCTCATGGCAAAGCTAGTTTCAACTATAGTCTTGGTCTACAACCCTTTTTTTAAATGATATTGAGCTCTTAAGTAAACGTATTTTTTGTTTTACTGAAAATTAGTTTCTTAGAAATATTCCGTTTTATTTTTTATTTAACCACCAATATATAACACATTAGCTGACTAATCCGCTTAGTATAGGGTTGTCCTCCCAACTTAATTTGCTCTATTTACAATGTCAGAATTTAAACCATTGACCTTGCTTAAGGGATTAGTGTCTCATCTAGTAGATCAACTAGTTGTTGGTATATTTCGTTTTATTATCTCTGTTTCAATAATATGAAGATTTAATGCACCCCTTGACATGCTAATTCTTGTTACCTTAATTTGGTATTTACAATTTTTTGTCTTTGATATCGCTAATGCTTACAAACATTATCTGTTTCATTCAAAACATTGACTCCGTTTAAAAAATTGTAAGTCAGTAAAAACGTGACATGTGACATTTTGATTATGGTAAATGACATATATAATCTCTTAGAATTTTTTATTCAATTTAATCCATTAAAACTCTTATTTAATCTTAATTTGAATCCTATCTATTTCTAAATTTTATAATTTAATCCAATATTTATAATATTGAAATGTTTTCTATTTATTTATATTTAAATAACTTTTATTTTTGAAAGATAACTTGATATTTATCATTAGTTTTTTTTAATAGAATAGTTAAACAAGACGGCGATATCTTTCTCGAATTTGAATTACCTGGATGAAATACATCATTTTTTATTATTGGAATCACCTTACGGATTCTAAAATTATATGAATAAGAAAAGCAGGTTTTTTGAATTTACAAGATCTATTTTAAATTTTTGAAGTGAATGGATCAGTTGGGACAATTTGTCGTAGCACTATATTGTTTCGAAATTCAAAAATTCAAACCTCGATCCTTTTCTCAAAACCAACGGTCCCTAAACTCAAAATCACCTTTCCCTCTCGTCGCTCTCGACTCGCTAAAGTTCACTTGCTCTGTTTTTTCCACCCAAATTGAAGCCTTTTACTTTCGCATTACTTTTCTTTTTTTTTGAAGAGATCCTTTCCCTTTACAATTCCTAAAAATGGGTGCCTCAGGGAAATCACTTGTAACTGTCAAACCACTTCAGGATCTCAGTAACCAAGTATTTCTGCCCTATCCCTAAACTAAGATTCTCATTTCCTGGAACTCTGTTTTCTTCTTCGGCTTCAGGTGTTTTTATTTATTTATCTCTTTTGTAGGAGAAAATGGGAGATAATAAGTCTAAGAAGAAGTGGAAGCTCTGGAGGAGCACACCGGAAGCCTCATCCAGGGGTCTCAAAATGCGTCACGTGGCTCCTTCAGAGACCTCCGATTCTTCTTTCATGGCGGATGATGCGCTCGCCGCTGCTATGGCTACCATTGTTCGTGCTCAACCCAAAGATTTCAGGGTTGTGAAGCGAGAATGGGCCGCCATCCGAATCCAGACTGCATTTCGAGGCCTCTTGGTATATGGGTTTCTCACTCTCTTGATTATTGTTGCTTTTTTTCATTCAGCTGAATAATTTTGGTATATAATTCAGTGGGCTCATCGCACTTTACACTTATTAGGCCTCATGGGTTTGATATAGACTTGTACACCAAAAGAATGATTTTGGTAAATTGTGTGGCGATTAGGCTTTCAAGAAGAGTTAATCTCGTGTTTTTAGCCATAAAAAATGTTTTCCCATTGTTTCATCTAGTTCAAAACAGCTTGTTCCTGGACCAATCCCGCTTCATCAGCGCTCAAACGTTCAAGTTAAATGGAAACTATCTGCTTTAAAACTCCATTTTTTTCATGGTAGGCAAGACGAGCTTTAAGGGCCCTGAAAGCAGTAGTAAGGATTCAAGCCATCTTCCGTGGTCGTCAAGTCCGGAATCAAGCAGCCGTGACATTAAGGTGCATGCAAGCTCTTGTAAGGGTCCAAGCTCGTGTGAGAACACAATGTCTGATATTTTCAGAACAACAAACTGTGCATAATCTCAATGATCCAACCAAGGATGCTGAGGTTTCATATATTTTTATCTTCTCTATCATTTTACTGTTAACCATTTGACAATAGCAATATGCTAATTTGATGAAAATTTTCCAGAAAGGATGGTGCGACAGTCCAGGAACTCTAGAAGAAGTAAGGGCAAAACGACAAACAAGGCAAGAAGGTGCAATGAAAATGGAGAGAGCAATGGCATACTCTGTTTTAAAACAGGTAATAGAGCTTGACAGACCTTTGATTTGAAGTGGGTATCAGAGTTCGGTGCTTTGACTGGTTCGTTCTTGTTATATAGCAGTCGAGATCATATGGCAATGGCAGCCCAAATTTGAGAGCAAACCAGCAGCCACTCCCTCACAAACATCGTCAAAGGCTGGATTGGAATTGGGTAGATCGTTGGATGGCAACCAAGCCCTGGGGAAGTGAAGATGCCACCTCTTCCGAACAAACGAATCTGACAACCCGAATTCTTGCAAGGCCTCCTATGGTCAATCTGACATCGGATTCATTGTCTGCCCCTAGTTCCGAATCGGTCTACGACGAGAGCTCGACATCAACGTCATCCGCATCCGTGTCTCCGACTATAGTAGAAGATGATTATACTCAAAAACCCAGCTACATGAATCCTACCGAGTCTATCAAAGCGAAACAGAGGACCTTCAGGTTTTCTTCTTCGCATAACATGCGGCGGAGACACGTCGTTGATGGTGATGATTTACAATATTTTCAGAAGAAATTGACAACACTCTCTTGTGAAGACACCAGGAGTTGTGCTGATTCGAACCCGTCATTTAATTTCTCCAGGGAATTGTGCCGACGGAGACAAGATTCCCCGAGGAAAAATCAGAGGTAGACGACAATGGAATTCTTTTACGTAATGCATCATATACTTTGATTCTACAAAAGACTTTTTTGTGGGGTTTGTTATTTTGTCATGTATTGTTTTATAAACTAACTTTTTTACTCAAAAAAATGTAGTGCATTTAGCAATTTTTTTTGCGTTTGAAAAGTGTTTTTCAACTCAAAAGTAAAAGTTGAAATTTTTAGTTTTTGTTGTTAGAAAAATATTTTTAAGACTCAACTTACAATTTGAACATTTATTTGTTATTATTTTATTTATAATTTATAAATTTATATTTTTTTACAAATACATAATTATATGATTCATTTATTAATATTTTTATATTTTATCATAATTTATTAATATTTTCAAAAGTATTTTTCAACATAAACGTATTTATTAATAAAAATATTTTTATATTTTCATAATAATTTAAGCTGATATATTTCATCTATTATAATATTAAAAAATTAAATATCATTTATATATATATATATACACACATATATATAACTTACAATATCATGTCTAAAATTGTCATTTATCTTTTTAAATGTACTTTTTTATAGCAATGTCAAACACTAAATTTTACAACGAACTTTTTAAAATTTCTTTCTTACAGCACTTTTAAAAATCACTTTTTAAAAGTAATGTTAAACTAAAACAATAAAAAAACATTTAACTTTTGAGTGTCAAAACTTTGGTTTGTCCCCAAACTAACTTCTAAAACCTTACCAAAAGCTAGTTTTTATAGTTTTTGCAAAACCTTGATTTGCCCTAAACCTTGGTTTTCCTACCACAACAAAAAACAAAGCCTAAGTATTATATATTTCCACTTCTATTGTGCAAAATCATTGAACAAATATGCATTGTGATGATAACAAAAGGATAGGAAAATAATGAGTGGCTCCAAGATCTGTGGACAAGCACAAGCTTTCGTCTTAAACGATGATTTACCCTTATAAGACACTCTAATCATGTGATTAGCAATAATTAAAGGTTTATCAGACATGCCAATCCATCATCATGTAAGATCATTAATGGGGTATCAATTCAAATCGATCAATGTACTTTCTTCAGAGGCTTTAATTTCAGTACAAATAATTATAATCAATAAACAAGTTGAGTTATATAATCCAATTTAAATATGATCAATTAACCAAAGTATGGGAAAATAATATAACAAGTAAAATATCTCAAATTCTTTTACTTGAATGAAATAAAATCTTAGGATTTTGAATAGTGCGGTCATCTTCAAGCTTGAGTGATAAACATATAGTTTGAGATTATTTATAGAGTACATGTTCCAAAACCTTAATGGTTGATGCATGCGCAGACTTCGTCTTCCCAAACAAGATAAGACTTGGTTCAAGCCTTCAAAGTTCTAAATTCGACTCATATTTTAAACGAGTTTAAATTTATGTTTGGGTTTAATATTTTTATTCAAATCCTTTAAATATCATGGCGAAATATGTAGGACCTTGATCTCCCTTGAATGATAAAATTGAGCACGAATATGCTTGATGGCAAGGTGTATCAACATATGGGACCACCTTTTCAAGAATGCTCTGATCGACTAGGTTGACAGCTGTTGCTTGAACAAAACTTTTGGGATTTTCCTCGAGACCTACCATGTCATTAAATATGCCGTCAAACGCTGAATTAGGAACTGAAGCGTTCTGCTGGCCATTATCATACAAGCAAACGGTATTCTTCATCGACCTTGAGAATCGATCCTCGTCTACTCCCCACGCCTATGAAAAAACTGTTGTTCCAAACTTCGAGTAGTACATCCTGAAGAACGACCCATACCTTCACCCTCCTTTTTCCTTTGTACCTTTCCAAAAATTCCAACTCATCAAACCATGTGTTCATTAACAATTGTCTGTTATTCTAGCACTGAATTTTATCTTCCTTAGAGTTGCACCTTAAAATAACAAGAAGGCCAAACTAAGGGCACACTTTAAAGTTCAGACCTTCAAATATGAGGGCTTCCTGAACAACGGCTGAGTTGTACATCCCTTTAATACGTCCTACCAGACAATTAGATCTCCACTCCATTTTAGATCTTGATGTACTGATGACATTCGTGCCTCCATCTCTTTGGATCAACTTGGTATATTCTGACTCATCTACAACCACCATCATGTCTTCACTGCCATATCTTTGACCAGTAATAATGCATCTATACTAGCACCATCCTAACCAGCTTTGAACTGAATGTCAGGAATTTCAATCCCTAATAAAGCCTCCTTAAAGGTTCTAGAAGCCTTCAGTGAGGAAAGCACCTTTGTTGTTCTGCCAGCCTGAGTACTGTTTGACAGGGGCGCACCCATTTGTTTGGCAAAGAAAATTCTAATGGACTATCCATCCATCCATCAACCTGCCACTACCTTTCTTAACAGCTCACCTAGCTTCCTCGATCTTACTAAATCTTACAAACGCAAAGGTAGTAGGTTTCCTTTTTCTCTTCAGGTTATTGTAGGCAATGAAAGTGTCTGACACCTGTCCGTACACTTGGAAAGCTTTTTTTAACGCAGAATGATGGATTCTTTTACTCAACATTATCAAGAAACACATACACCCCACTCCGACGCTGTGATTCATTTTTTTTCTTGGCCTTGAAACCCTTTTCTCTCGACATTTCTTCCACCCCTAATGTTATATAAATTGGGTGCTTTCAAAGAAGATTTATTTTATTTTATTAATGAATTTGTTTTAAAATTGATAATTTTTTATTTATATTGGGTCGGATTTGAATTTTTATTCTAATTCTAATTTGGGTTCGAGTCTAGTGAAATATTATAAAATGTCAAGTCGAATTTGGATGGAGATGTTGATTTTTTGAGTCGGGTACGGATCAACTAAAAACTCGATCCAGCTCGACCCATGGCCATCTTTAATTGTAGCCTTTTCCTCTTTAAATGAAAAAACTGTTATGTTTTTATATTTCCTAAAAGAATTATTAAACAAATTAAATGCCGCCAATAATGAATTAATATATCTAAGTTAGGTTTGGGCGCTTGGCTTGCGGCCCAAAACCAAGTCCAACCATACTATAAGCAACTTTTCCCCCACATTTGAATTTTTAAAAAAAATTGAAAATCTAAACTAATTTTTTCAAAATTTTTAAGTGTTTTATTTTAAATTTTAAAAAATAAATTTATTTGAAACTTAATAAGAAATTTTAAAAATACTATATATTTTAATATTTTGAGGGCTAGGGCTTTCCTGGCTCCCATAACAATTTTGCCTGTCAAAATCTATTATCTAAGTTCATTTACTTTTATTAATATATATATAATTACCTTGATGTACTATCAGTGATTTTTTTTTTACAAGCGAGATTCTAAAGCTGTCATATGTCTCTATTAGGAGCCTTAAACCCAACTCATAACTCTTGAACCATAAATTTTATACCATAAAATATATTCCTAAATCTTAAAATATAACCACAAACACTAAAACTCTATCTCTAACATCTAAAACCTAAAAAGTAAGTGCTTGCGAAAAACAAAAATTTCACTGCCAGTAGAGTGCATAGAATATTTTTTCATATATATATAAATTTATTATAGATTTTAATTTTTATTTTAAAAGCTTATTAAATTTATATATTTAATTAAAATATCTTTCAAATTATTAAATTATTTTGAATTCAAATCTAAATAATATCAATCAAATTTTATGCAATTAATAAGCTGAATTTAAATTAAAAATAATTTTATAATTAATATTAAATTTTATACAAAATTATAGATATCTTACCTAGTATCTTCCCTGTTGTTTTTTAAAATACTTATCTTCCGTGTATTCTTTCACGTTGAATAAAATGGTAATGTCGGCATAAATCAGGAAGCTTACGTGCGGGTTCCACTGACCGGACCAACCACTCAGCGATGCCAATATCCACGGCGGATAGCTGAGCGTGTGACGCACTTGCTGTTAAAGCAGGCTGCGATCAGCCGATCGCACCGTCCATTCTTTGAAAAAGGAAATGGGCCGCCATTGGGCCCCGCTAAAGCCGGTGATCGTGGAGTAAGTGGGTCCCACCTTAATTCCCTACCAACAATTTGAGACAAACGAAAACCTCCAATCTTTTCACTGTACAAACTGCTTTTAGCCTAAAATTTGATAGCCAAACCGATGCCTTCCACGTCTTCACCTTTGATTGGAGGTGTGTGGAAATTATTTGGGGACGCATGCATGTGAGTAAAAATAGTATCGTTACCATCTTTTCTTTTACCTCTTTTTGTTCACTTCTTATAGATTTGTGTGGGATTTTACTTGGTACTTGACCAACCAACAAACGGAATCATCATCAAATAATATAGAAATTTAATAAATATTTAATTTAAAATTTTAAAAAATAAAATATCATCAAACAAAATTTCGAGACACAAACTCTTTCTATTATCTTAGTAGTTGAGTTTAATTATTAATAAAAAAATGTGAAAAGTTATAAATTTAGGTAAAATGTGTACCGCCTGTTATAATTAAAATATTTTTAATAATTATGTATTTGTTGATTTAGAAGTGCTATTAATAACAAGTACTGAATAATTATATATATATATATATATATATTATCACCTCCATTTTTTACTTATTTAAAGTATAAAAAACAAAAAGTACATCAAATAGTTTTCAATATATTATTATTGTGTTAAATCCATCTAATTTTGTTTTAATCCTAAGACAACTCTACTCAAAGCAATGTCAATATCCGACTTAAATTTGCAGGGTAATTCAAAAGGGTCAAAATATTTTAAAGGACAATTGTTTATTGCTATATTTAACTACTAATTTTAAAGAAAAAACTTTGATACACATGTCGCATAAACTTTAGTTTATATGCATTTTTTAGTTTTAGGGGTTAGGGTTTTAGTTTATGGTTTTAAGGTTCAGGGAGTTTAGGTTGTAAGATTTAGAAATTAAAGTTAGTGTTTAGAATTTAGTGTATAGAGTTTAAGGTTCATAGTTTAGGATTTTAGGGTTAGGATTAAGAATTTAAGATTTGAATTTTTATAGTATAAATACACAGATTTATACAAAATTAATTTTACACAATCTATATATTAAAATTTTACTTTAATTTTAAATAGTTTATAAAGTAAGAAGGAGAAAGAGTTCTCGAAGTTACAGAGAACATAAGCCGTAGTAATTTAAATTCGAAAAAGTAAAATCCAGGAATTTATTTTTGACTTTTATGAAAAAATAAATCGGAATAGACCATCTGAAGTTATTCCTAAAAGTTTGAGGAAGGCAAAAACTAATTGAAATTTTTTTGATATATAAGCTGTGTAAATTTTAATTTACACGTATTTTTTAGATTTAAGAATTATGATTTTAATTTAAGGTTTAAGAGTTTAGGTTGTAGGGTTTAGAATATAATATTTAAAATTTAGAGAGTAGAGTTTAATTTTTTAAGGTTAAAATTAAAATTTTAAATTTTAAATTTTATGATATAAATATACAAACATTTATAAAATTAATTTTACACATCTATAAAAGTTTTACCCAAAACTAAATATAGGATGATATAAAAACTAAAGTGGAAGAAGAGCTTCAAAACGCCCCATCGAGATCGATCAAATCTCACTTTGTGTTTCGCTTTCTCTGTCAGTTTCATCGGAAGTCGATCTAATCATTTTCTGAGCTCTTTCAATTTCAAAGAAGATTCAATGGGTAAACCCTCTAATCCTCTCATATAATTCTCTTTTCTCTTTGAGTTTATATATATATATATATATATATATTTACATTATCTTCCTCTCTACTTATAGCTTGTTCAGTGATCCGTTTCTTCCTGTCATTATTCAATTAATTTTGCTGTTTATTTTTTGAATGTAACGGGCAAAGAGAGCGTTTGAGCATGCAGCGCCGCCTTAATAACTTTTTGTTATTATTGTTATTTAAAGGGCGATGCGATTTTTTTGGGGTGAAATTTTGCGTTTCAATATTGCTTTGTAGGTTTCTAAAGTTTAGTAGTGCAAATCTGAAATTTATTGTGATGCTTGGATCGGGACCAGAGATGAATTTCATGTCTATTGCTTGTTTGGTTGCTGAGAAAGCTAAGTTAAATGAAAACAAAGAACTGGATTTTGAATTATCAGCTTTTAAAGCTATTCAGTACGCCAAAGTTATTTATGGAAATAGATAAATATACTTTGTTTTGGTTGAGGTATACTTATTTTTCTTCCCTTGATCGATTGATGCTGTGATTTTAATTTGAAATTCATAAGTAAAAATGAATACGGGAGATTTTTTTGCCAATAATGAATAGGGCAGTTTAGTTCTGTGTATTATGGATGCTTTCTTCACTTTACATAGACATGCTATGAACATTTCATTTCTCAGCTACAGGTGACGAATGTTGTTCAATTCAACTTATTGATGGAGATGGTTCATTCAATGATACTGGAATCGAACCTTTTATCAAGGAAGTAAAACTTCATGAGTGTGGGCTGTCTTACGCCGTGGTTTCCATCATGGGGCCACAAAGTAGCGGTATGCCTTGATATATTTGAGACATCCTGCTTTATACTTATGCCTTCCCTGTTACTAAGTGTATATTTATAGTTCACACTTAGTTGCTTCATTTGTTTACTTTGCATTATGTTTAATGATATTGTACTATAAATATGCGGATACAAATGAGAGTATGATCAGCCTGAAGTCTGGTCATGTCAGTTTTTAAAAATGGCATATTTTTCATATCTCACTTTCACATTAACTTGTTACTACATGATATTGTTGATTTACTGTTGTAGTTAGCTATACTCATCTTTTCTGTATCGTTACTTTGATTCTAACCCATGCCATGAATGATTTCAATTTTTTAGGTGTTTTATCATTTTATGGTAGCTATGTAAGTGTTACTTAGGTAATTAAAAGTTTCACTTTATTTTCCATGATCTTGACAGGTAAAAGCACACTGTTAAACCATTTGTTTTACACCAATTTCAGGGAAATGGATGCATTTAAGGGAAGGTAACTTATGATTCTGAAATAGCAAATTGCATTTGTTTCAATTGGTTTTAACAACTAAAGGACTGAACGTCTATTCAGGTCCCAAACCACTAAAGGTATTTGGATGGCAAAATGTGCTGGTATAGAGCCTTGCACTCTAGTAATGGATTTGGAGGGCACTGATGGAAGAGAACGTGGGGAGGTGCTGTTGCTAGCTTGCATTTTATCCCTTAACATATTTTGTTAAAATTTGAAACTGCATTGTTTGATATACCGATTACTACTTTTCTTTGTTAGCTTAAAGATCTTTTTGCCTGATTTTGCAAAACATAGGATTCCGAATATTCCTCCTTCCATGCTCCCATCTGCATTTTGATTTATTAATCCAGTAGGTATTTTCTCTAGGGCTTGCTTGATGGAAGTTATCAACTACATCAAAAAAATTATAAGTTTTATAGTAATGCTAATGAATTGTTATTTGTTGGAAATAGTTCTAATATTGAATGAATTTCTGTTTTACCAGATTGTAAAATCAAATTAGAAGTCGGTCATCAGTTCTTTTCTTTTTCTAATGTCAATGTTTTAATTCTGAATTTCTATTCTCTCTCTCGGTAAAAGTTCTATCATAGGTGATATTTGATCCTTAGCATTATTTTCAGGGACATGGATTAGTAGACTATATTTGAAATTGGTGAATCAATTTGATTATGATGAAAGAACAAAATTTGGCAATTTGCTTTGGAATTTTTATTGGAAGACTTGTGATTTTAGACAGAGATCTTGCTGCTCTAATAACATGAAAGTTGGAGTGATGAACCAAGCCA
Source organism: Hibiscus mutabilis (assembly GCA_019671005.1). NCBI lineage: Eukaryota > Viridiplantae > Streptophyta > Magnoliopsida > Malvales > Malvaceae > Hibiscus > Hibiscus mutabilis. Next base: position 6,521,160 of record CM033748.1, on the reverse strand, counting down.
AACAAATCGATAGTGGTATTTAGGCTATAAATGTTGAATGTGAATTGGATGATCTATTTGTGTTTTTGTTTGTTGTTCTTATCCTATAGTGGTATTTAGTTTCTTTCTGCATCATCATTTTATTTATTTTTGCATTATTCCAGGATGACACAGCATTTGAGAAACAAAGTGCACTTTTTGCGCTGGCAGTTTCAGATATAGTACTCATAAACATGTAAGGCTTGGCGCCTACATGGCGCTTGATGAAGTTTTGGATTTTCATTTTAAGTTAATTGCTTTCGTTACTATTTGCAAATGATATTCTCGAGTAACTTTCTTTTAGGTGGTGTCATGATATTGGTCGTGAGCAAGCTGCAAACAAGCCTCTCCTGAAGACTGTATTCCAGGTATTCACCATCTCATTACCCTTTCTAAGCTATGTCCTGAATTTTGAGTGGTCCTTATCTTTATTTGGTTGCAGGTGATGATGCGATTGTTTAGTCCCCGCAAAACGACTTTGATGTTTGTTATCCGTGATAAAACAAGGGTGAGCATTTTGTGGTTGGAAAGCTAGTTTTTTGTTCATGTTTTTCATTAATATTTTTTAGCCTCTAAGCTTTATATTATTACTTTATCTAACTGTCTCCTACTTTCAATTGAGTCTGTGGTTACTTAGCTATTTCTTGTTGACAGACACCATTGGAAAATTTGGAACCTGTTCTGAGAGAAGATATTCAGAAGGTATATATGATGTCCATGCTTCCTTGTTTTTTATCAACACAAGTAATATTTTCTTCTGACCTGTTTATCTTTAACTGCAGATATGGGACTCTGTTCCTAAGCCGCAGGCACATAAGGAAACTCCATTAAGTGAATTTTTCAATGTATGATTTTGGGTTGTGAGTTAATGCCAACATAAATTTAAATGTCTAACATCTCTTGTACCTTTCCTAATGAGTATTGCTTCTGACAATCTAATGCTATTGATGATAATGATCAGGTTGAGGTGATTGCACTTTCTAGTTATGAAGAAAAGGAGGAGCAATTTAAAGAGCAGGTACCAGTTAGGTCATCGCATGAGATCATTCAGTATGCCTTGCATTCAAACATACTTTCACACTGTTCAGAAGTTCCTTAAATGGAAGAAAGAAGTTGAATAACAACATTTTGTGATGTCATCCTATTGATTGTCTTATGGCTTCTGCTTTTTTCTCATCGATGTTGTTGTAAGTCTCTTTTTCTCACTTGTCCTGGTTATACTCTACATTTTACTGTTTCTGGAGATGGCCAAAATTAAAATGCCTCTACCTACTACATAATTCTGCCTGAATATTGGATAATGGTGCTGAAATATTTGATTAATGGGCATGCAAATGTGCAGTTTGTCTGATTCTGTTATTATTTTTGAAGGTTGCAAATTTGAGACAAGGATTCTTCCACTCTATTGCACCGGGGGGGATTGCCGGAGATCGGAGGGGTGTAGTACCTGCTTCAGGGTTCTCTTTTAGCGCACAACAGATCTGGAAAATCATTAAGGAGAATAAAGACCTTGACCTTCCAGCCCATAAGGTAACCTTTTGGACATCATTATGGCTATAACTTGAATGAAATTCGTAAATCTTGTTGATTTTTCTGTTGTCTGTGCTTCATTTTTCTGTAGGTCATGGTGGCTACAGTCCGCTGCGAGGAAATTGCCAATGAGAAGTTCGCTGCGTTCACTGCAAATGAGGTAAATGGAATGTTCTTTATATTCATAAATATGTCCATGCTGGCACAAAAATACACTTTTTTTTTTCTTCTGGGAAGCTGGTTATTGTTATAGAAACTCGAACCAACCTATTACGTCACGTGACAGAACTGGTGTCTATTAGAGGAAGCTGTACAGTCTGGTCCAGTTGCTGGCTTTGGAAAGAAGCTGAATTCAATTCTCTATGCTTCTCTATCAGGGTAAGACTACTTTAATGAGAAGTTTTGTAATGTCTTAAGTTACAAATAGGCTGCTACCTACATAGCTGAGCTCACTTGTGCCAATATCAGTTGAGCATTGAAGAAATCATATAAGTGATTCATTTGTCAAAGTGGCTGCCGAATTATGATGCTAAAGGATCTACAAGAATGTTGTGATTAGTAATTGGCAAACTGATGGCTTGTCGGTCATGCCGTATTCCCTTGCATACTGGTATCTGATACATGTCCAACTCAGACACCTCTGACATGGGGGGATTCTTAACCTCTGAATTTGAGTTAATTGAATATTAATGGGGTTTTAAAGGTTCGAAGTTTTAACACTCGAAACCATTATTAAAATACTAAAAAGCTACTTTTTAATTATTTATTAAAAAAATCATCGTGGTGTATGACAGTGTCACCTTGTCAGTCTCATGTTGCACCAGAACTGTGTGGCCATGCTTCGTAGATGGTGATAATGATACATTGCTTGACTGAATGGAAATTTTTCTTGAGGCATACCTGGGCCAACTAAGACTCATATCTAATGATCAATTTCAAGATTGCTGTATTTTCTGTACTTATTTCCCATAGTTTACTACCATGTATCAGTGACATCAAGTTCTTTGTTCATTGTTCTACTTTTAGGTATGATGCAGAGGCCACATATTTTGATGACGGTGTCCGATCTGCAAAGCGAAAGCAGCTTGAAGAAAAGCTGCTACAAGTAAATAGCACTAATTGTATTTCTGCCCAATTTTTCTTGTTATTTGAATTTTCTCAACTTATTTTCTTTCAACTTCTGATGTAGCTTGTCCAACCAGCCCACCAATCCATGCTAGGCCATTTGAGGTCTGGAACTCTTGAAAAATTTAAGGAAGCATTTGAGGAAGCTTTGAATGGAGGGGAGGGGTTTTCTTTGGCTGCTCGCAACTGCACGGAATCTTATATGGCTTTGTTTGAAGAAGGATGTGCAGGTATGGTTAAAATTCATGAACCATTATCTTATGTATAAGCTGGCAGAGAGATAAAAGCTACAAAACAGTAATTCAAACGCTATGAAATGGGAAAAAGAATCATTAAAAAGGTTCGATGGGTAATAAATTATTCATAAAGCAAAATTGAGTTTTTAAACCATTAAAAATTTACAATAAATTGAAATTTTAAATGTAGATTTTTCATATATTGATTGTGTTTAGTATGTTTGGTACTATAGTTCTCAATGGTGTTACTTTTTGGTCAACAAGGTAGACTGAATGCATGTGGAATTTTTACATTTGCAGATGCTGTTGTTGAGCTAGCAAATTGGGATGGCTCTAAAGTCAGGGATAAGCTATGTCGTGATATTGATGCACATGTTGCTTCAGTCCGAGTTGCCAAACTTTCGGAGCTGACTTCGTCATATGAGGTATAGTAACTTCACTCTTTGTCTCTTCTAACCATTTACTCATTTCAAGTTATTGGCCTCTTGATTAACAAGAAATCAGTCTCCAGATTACTTGCTGTATAGCAATCCTAACCGATGAAGGAATCTTATGCAAAGTTGGGATGGTGTAACCTAACAAAATTTTAAAGCAGGAATTTGTGTATCATTTTCAAGTTATAGATTTCTGTGTTGTATATAGTTGAGGACTTCCATAACCTTTTGAAGAATTTGTCATGCTGACATCCACAGCGCATGTTTATGACAAGTTAAATCACCACTTGGAATCTTACTGATCATTACGTTGCATTTGCAGGCAAAGCTGAATGAGGCATTAGCAGGACCTGTTGAAGCACTTTTAGATGGAGCTAATAATGAGACATGGCCCTCAATAAAGAAACTTCTCCAGCGCGAAACCGAATCAGCTGTTTCTGGACTCTCCAATGCCCTTTCTGGTTTTGACATGGATGCGGAAACTAAGGAGAAGATGCTATTGAGTCTACAGGATTATGCAAGAGGTGTGGTTGAAGCAAAAGCAAGAGAAGAAGCTGGAAGGGTATTGATTCGTATGAAGGACAGGTTTTCAACATTGTTTAGTCATGATTCTGATTCAATGCCACGGGTTTGGACTGGGAAAGAAGATATTCGAGTCATCACTAAAACAGCTTGTTGTGCAGTATGTTAATGTATTATCATTTGTTGGATTTTCATAATTATTCTGTGATCTATTCTCTTCTAAACTTGTTTATTATCCGCTGCCAGTCCTTAAAGTTGCTATCTGTTATGGCTGCAATCCGGTTGGATGATAATGTTGATAATATCGAGAATACACTAACTTCTGCCTTGGTGGATGCAAAAAATAATGTTGCTACGACTGACAGGAGCATTACAACGTTTGATCCATTGGCCTCAAGCACGTGGGAGCAGGTGAAGTCTTGTTCTTGCTGAGGTTCTTTATGAGATTTAGTCGAAGTATAGATTACAAACTGGATGACCCTTGCATACTATTTGTTGACATTTCTATGCTCGTATAGATTAAGTATGAAAACTCAGTGGTTTGTGTTTGTCTGACAATGGGTGTTACCATAAAACCCAAATTTGTGCGTCATTCACCCAAATGTATAATGCTGAAGCAACCAGGGTCTCATACATTTTCTCACTGTTATCTTCATTGGTTGAACTCCGTCTTTTCCTCCATATGTCATTTGTGATTTATTCTTATGACTGATTTTGGTGTAGGTTCCACCTGCCAAGACATTGATCACACCTGTTCAGTGCAAATCTTTGTGGCGGCAATTTAGGGCTGAGACAGAGTACAGTGTCACTCAGGCCATTTCTGCTCAGGCATGATTTTTCAAATTCTAGTTATTGTGAATAGTTCATTTTCTCATTCCCAACCAATATTGATATGAACTGTCGGCATCAAATTAAATTCAAATTATGCCTTTGTAATAGTCCTGAGTGTCTTAAGGAGGGCTAGAAAAATAAGTCTATTGGCAATTGCAATTCACATTACAGGGCTTTAGTTAATAATCATTTATTGATTCTTGCACCGCTGAAATTCTGTTGTGTTCCTCTAATTTTGCTTCCGTACTGCCTCTTCGTAGCATGTACGGTATTGCTATGAAGTTTTATTTACCGGAATTCAGAATAACTATTTTTGGCTTAGTTAGACATATTACTGCTAACCATCACTTGCGCCTGAGTTTACTGATGTCTTCTGCATTCAGGAAGCAAGCAAGCGTAACAACAACTGGATGCCGCCTCCATGGGCAATCGTTGCCTTGGTCGTCTTGGGATTTAATGAACTTATGACTCTTCTAAGGTGCATGCTGCACTTATAGCTTTGAATTAATTTTGGTCAGTATTCAATGATATTATCCTTTTGCTGCTTGTACTTACAAATATACTCATTGCAGAAATCCTTTATATTTGGGTGTCATCTTTGTTGGTTACCTTATTGTGAAGGCTCTATGGGTGCAGCTTGACATTTCGGGTGAATTCCGCCATGGTGTTGTAAGTTTCAAACTATTTTTTTTACTGTTATTTTACAGTACAATACATTCCCACAATTTACTTCAAAAGCATTTTAAAACCTTTTGGGCATGTAAACTTCAAATTCAAAAGCAGATTTATGAAAGAAGGTTTGCTTCTTGCTAAATATAGTTATCAGTCAGAGCTTTGTGCTCTTTCTTTTTTAAAAAAAAACTATTCCATTGGTATCCATTTTTGCAGCTCATTATTTGAAATAAATTGGTCTCCATTTTTGCAGTATAGCTATCAGCTCATATATCATTAAGAACTATAAAACTGTGTCCTTCAAATTACTTCTATTTTCATTGTGTCTAATATGTTTCACCCATTTCCTTTTGACTGAAGGAAAAGAAAAATAGAGGGTCTAATTTATGATTTTGTATGCTTGCAGCTTCCTGGGCTTCTTTCCATATCTACCAAGTTCCTCCCCACCGTCATGAACCTTCTCAGAAAGTTAGCAGAGCAGGGGCAAAGTCCTGCAACTAACTATCCTCAAACAAACCTGGGTACAGAATCTAAGAGTTTCCAAAACGGGAGCACCAGCAGCAGTATGTCATCGAGTGCTTCATCTGGAGTAACTGCACCAAGAAATGGTATGGAATACACCAGCCCCTCGAAAGAAGAATGAGCCAACTTATCACAGAATTTGGTTCTTTGTGCTTCTAGGATGTGCCTGTCTTGTGCTCGCTTTCTGGTTGGGTGTTTGTCCCATATGTTATTTATCGTGCATGAAATCTCTCTTCCAACAATGTGACGGTTGCACATCTTGTGAAGGCATTTGTTTGTGCAAGTGCCATTATACAAAGGGGCCTTGCTCTCTTGAAATTGAGCCCCATCTAATAGTCCCACCCTGGGCCCTAGTTTGTTTTTATAAAAATATATTTAAATAATTTATTGTATGTTGGCTAACTTATAAGGTCTTGTCATATTGTTACCTTGATGGGTTTTGGTTATGCTTGGCTTCACTCACATTTGTTGCTCTCGCGAGTACTTGTAATTGTTCAAATACGTGTTTTTACCCAATTATCATAATGCTAAAAACAAAAGGGTGCATGGACAATTGGACATATGTCATTTCATCAACATAAATATGAGCTTGTTAATCTGGATTGCATGATCCAACCATGTAGAAAGGAGTAACAGATGCAGTTGCAGACTTGCAGATAAGCCTAGAAATTAGCATACATTGCCAGTGCCTGGTCCACCTATGGATAAATAATGAAACTAAACTTTGTATAATTGTATTTGCATTTTTGTGTCATTCATTGGCGGTAGGTGTGAGTCAAAAACTTAAAATAAACACAAATCTTTTTCATTACATTGAAAACTTAAAACCAACCTTAAGTTTTTTTTTATCACTACACCAACAATCTGATATTGACAGCTTAGACCTTAAATGTTAAATCACTAGTTTCCTTCTTTGAGTCCTTCCTATCCTACCACCTTAAGTTGCTAACTCATAAATTACTAAAATTTAATGCTCTTTGGTTGGCAGTACCTTTACCCTGTTCTCCAATTAGACGGTTGAAGGAAAAAAAAAACTCATCAAATCGCAAATGACAAGAATATTTACTACACCATAGACTTGAACCTTTTACTTTTTGCTTGTTGATTTAGTATTTACAGCTGGATGAGGATGAATAGGTAGTCTCATGTGCATCGTGTAAATCCACAATTGGCAACCAGAGAGATGAGACAGGTCAGAGTAATTGATTTGAGCTGTCAATTACTTTAAATGTGTATGGCTATGGTAGATTCTGCTTCTGCATGCTGCATGCTGCATGCATTGCTGGATGTATAATTCAACTACTTTCTTTTCAATGAATATATATAGGGTAATTATACTGACGGTGAAAACTTTTTGTTTTCACATGCGTCCTAATTTTAGGGTTAAAAATCTAGTTTCGGTTTATGTGCTTAGAATTTAGGAATTGTGGTTTGAATTTAGGATTTGTATGTTAAAACTTAAATTCCTAATATATTATCCTAAAACCTAACATATAAACCCTAAATTCATAAACTCTAAACCATAAACTAAGTTCATAACCCCTAAAGTTAAGGTGCTCGTGGAAATAAAAAGTTCCTACTTTCAGTGCATTGGGATATTTCTAAATAGATAGTAGTCGAAAGTCTAATGAGTTCTGTAAATTGGTGCCCCTCAAATTGGACTGTTATTTTACCTCCTGCGTTGAGGGGCTTACTATAACTCTTGTTCATTTGATTGATGAAGTATTGTTTTATCAACAAAAAAAAAGTCTAAAGATATATATATATATATATATATATATATATATACTATAATGTTGTCATTCAAACTCTAAATTTGTTAGAAGTTTCTAAAAATCTAATTATATGAGTATTTTAAACTTATTTTAAGTTCTAAACTGAGGCTTTTTTAATAGATATTCTTTTTGGTTTGGCCATTTCTATTTTATTTCCCATCTCTTGGGGAAGCACACAAGAAGAAATTAACATTTTTTTTGAACAAAGGAAGGATGACTGTTTTTGTTGAAAATTAATTCAGGACCTAGAAGAAAATGAGAAAAAAAAGCGCTCATGTTGAGTTTAGAATCTAAGACTTAAAGGAATGAAGGAAGCAGGTGAGAAAGTTCTGACTACCCAATTATTATTGTTTTCTTAAAAAATTAACATTTTATATGCATAACATACAACGACCGAAGAAATAAAATATGCCAAAATTATCACAATACGATAAGGCTAACTTATATATATACATATAATTAGACTGCTTGATTATCACTATCCATACATGGCACGGAATTATAAATCAAATTGCTGTCATTTTTACACTACTTGCTTTCGAAGAAAACCTATAAGCTTAATTATAATTGTTTTTTTAGGTTGAAAGTTTAAGATTTATTATGCTTTGTTAATAAATTTGTTCACAGAATAAGTAATAGGTTTTCAATTTTATCAAACCAGCTTGAATTATTTATTTAATAAATAATTTTATTTTACTTTAATTATGAAAATAATTTGATATTTAATATATTTTAAATAATAATTTGGAATTTTACATTGCCCTCTCCCTTTTCTTCCTCCATTTCCCTCACTCCACACTTATTTATGGACCTACCTGAGTAAAAGACTTTAATGTCCCATAAATTGCTTAATTAACCGCATCAATGTTTGGAGGGGAAATTAATGAAAGGCAAAAGCAAAGTTATGTCTAAAGAATTCAATTTAACAGCCTGGAATGATCTTGGTTAAATCGTAAAATGGCAGCACCAAAACTATAAGATACAAAATAAATCCATTGTGTATAATTCATCGCTCATTAGCAAGTGATGTTTTTTTTTTTCCCTTCAAATTTAATATTTTTTAAATTTCATCGCTCAATTATATAAAATTAAATTTGTAATTTTGAGACCGATAAAAAATAAAAATACTTTTTTGAGATGAATAAAAATAAAAATATGCTAAAGGATGGCAAGTGATGTTTTTTTGTAAAATGAGTCCAAATACTGTTTTCTAATTTGTATATAATTATAAAAAACTATATAATTTGTAAAAAAATAAAAATGAGTCCAATTATTTTTATTTTTATTCATCTAAAAAAAGTCACTGGTTTTATTTTTTAATTGGCATCATCAAATAAAAATTCATTGTATATAATTATCCTGTATCAAAATCATATCCCAAATTATACTATTAGCTTAAAAACCATTAATTAGTATCATATTAAAGCAAAACCATTGGTTATTTTGAGAATATCATCATCAATATTAAGTACTAACCAACGGATTTTCAAATGTACACGGATTACTGTTCAAATAGAAATGCAATGTGGATTATACTTGTAAATCATATATAAATTTTAGGGTAAACTACACTGATAGTCACTGAACTTTTAGGGCGCTTTCAATATGGTCACTGAACTTTTAAAACTTTCATTACGGTCACTCAATTTTTAATTATCTTTTATTACGGTCACTACCATCAACTACAGTTAAAAAAGCTGACGTGGCATGTTAAATTTAAGGCTTAACTACACTGGTAGTCACTGAATTTTTAGATCACTTTCAATATGGTCACTGAACTTTTAAAACTTTCATTACAATCACTTAACTTTTAATTCGCTTTCATTACCGTAAAAAAAAGCTGATGTGACACAATAAGTTTAAAAATAAACATTTTCCCACACTATTTTCTCTCCCCTCTTATTTTTTTTTTATTTTTTCTTTCATCCAAACATGTTTATATTTTCTTTTCATCCTTCTATTCCTTCTCTCTTTCTCCTCTATAACCTTGTAGCTTCTGTTGGGTGAAATTGATACTACATGCATCATTAAGAAATCTCTCAAGGCTATAGATATCCTAGAATTTTTTTGGACTGTAACAATCACTTAACATGGTTTTAGTGTTACCAAAAAAATTCTATCCAGCCTTTAGAGTATACAAGTTGCTCGGTTTTTTTTTAATATTTTTTCCAGAGTATACCTGTTCGAAATATATTATAACAAGACATGAAAATATGGTCATCTAAATCCTCCCAACGCATTAAAAAAGTGACAGGTAGTAGGACAATTTCACCCCACAGAGGCTATAAGATTACAAAGGAGAAATGAAGGATGAAGAGGAGGAAAAAAAGATAAACATGTTTGGACGAAAGGAAAATAAAAGAAAATAAGAGGGGAGAAAATAGTGTGGGAAAACATTTATTTTTAAACTTAACACGCCACATCAACTTTTCTTTTAACGGTAATGAAAGCGAATTAAAAGTTGAGTGATTGTAATGAAAGTTTTAGAAGTTCAGTGACCATATTGAAAGTGCTCTAAAAGTTCAGTGACTACCAGTATAGTTAACCCTTAAATTTAACAGCTTTTTAACGGTAATGAAAGTGAATTAAAAGTTGAGTAACTGTAGTGAAAGTTTTAAAAGTTCGATGATCATATTGAAAGTGCCCTAAAAGTTCAGTGACTACCAGTGTAGTTTACCCTAAATTTTATTAGCCAACATTAATAAAAGCTCCGCAGAAGGACTCAAATATTGTTGTTGAATTTTTTTTTCTCAACAATACGGTCATCAACAGTTTAATTCCCAAAATATAGTGAATTACTGTTCATAGTTAGAAGTCGAATTGAGCTCCATCCATTTTTGAACAGTGATTTGAAAAAAATAATAAAAAATTTGAAGCCGGATTGCTCTCCCTCTGACTTTGAATAGTGTTTTACACTGAAGTCGGACTCCTCTGCAACCGTCTTCAATATTTTAACTCAAAAAAATACCCAGAAAAGTGGATGAACAGTGAAGTATGGTATAGCTCAATCCGACTTCTGACTGTGAATAGTAATTCACCACATTTTTTGGAATTAAACTGTTGAGGACCATATTGTTGGAAAAAAAATTCAACAACAATATTTGAGTCCTCCTGCCTAAAAGCTCCATTCAAACATTTATATTTTTAAGAAATGAAAACAGAAATAAAAGAAAATTTAAAAACATAAAAAATATTTTTATTGAAAATGTTTAAGTTAAGTGGAAAACATAAAAATAAATATTTTTTAATTTTAATTTCATTTTAACCTTAGTTTGAATTTTTTTAAAGCCATTTTTTAAAGTTTTAGTTTATTTACTCATATTTTATTTATTATTATTATTATAATAATATTTATCTAACTATATTTTGTTTTAATTATTTTTTATTTCCATTTTTAAAAGCTAGATACTAAACACGTTTTCATTATTTTTATTTTTGAAAACAAGTTTTCATCCCTATTAACTAAGCATGTTTTTTAACTTTTAAAAAACTAAAAATAAAAAACAAAAATAAAAATATTTTATAAAACCAAAAAACCCTTAAAATCTAATAAGATTTATATTCTTTTATATCAGTTTGGATTTTCGGTATCCAAATTCTTGCCATAAAAATGATTTTAGTAACCCAAATAATGAATAATTGATGCATTAACGTGTATAATTTTATAAATGTCAGTGAATCAAATAATGATATAATATTAAAAATATATTTGGTTTTACATTTTTACAATTACATACCGTCATTACTCATTTGATTCGCTATTATGTATAGAATTAAATGATCAATACATTAAAAATTAATTTATTTTTTAAAATATAAATATATAGGTTGAATTAAATCGTTTAGGAAAAAGAAAAATTAAGATACCGAATACAAAATAATTAGAATATTAACCATAAATATTGCATTAATTTATTTATCCTTAAAGTTTTGGACGATGGATATGGGAGTAGAGTTTGAATCCAACGGCCAATTAGGGTCTCCTACTCCAAACCGCGGCATTCATTTCACTTGCACCACCCCTCGCTTCTGTGTGTTTTAAATACAGTTGATAGAGCTGCATTCCTCGTTGAGTGCGGCAATGCCCTTTAATGTCATTTTCTTCTTCTTTTAATCTCATTATAATCTGCGCTGTAATTATTTGCTTAGCTACCGGGTCTTGGTGTTCTTATATTCACCATTGATCAGCTCTCCAGTACTCTTTAAACTAAGCTCTGTGTGTTGTGTATATATATAGTGAGAGTTTAACACACAAAACAAGGCCAACCAGTGAGAGCCGCATTTTGGCGTTTGTTTGTTTCCCAGGAAAAAAATCAGCAGTTCGTTGCTCCGAGTTTGATAAACCTACTGTTTAGCTTTTCATGGCGGGGAAGCTCTTCATCTGTTTGATTCTCTGGCTCAATTCTCTCTCTCCTCTTCAAGGTTTTCTTTGTTTCTCTCTTTAGAATCTGAAAATTCATCTCATTTGCATCCGTTATTTGTTTGATTGAATAGATTTGGGTTTGGTTGGTAAATATTGCAGGAGGCGGCGATAATTATGAATTCAGATACCCATTCATCAAAAGGGCGAGTTCATTTTGGGCATCGTCGTCGTCTTACTCATCATCAAACACAGACGAGGCATCATATGATTACATAATCGTCGGAGGTGGCACGGCAGGGTGTCCGTTGGCGGCCACACTGTCTCGGAATTTCAGTGTGTTGCTGTTGGAGAGAGGAGGGGTTCCTTTTTCAAACGCCAATGTCTCTTTCCTCGGAAACTTCCACATTGCGTTGGCGGACTCTTCACCGTCGTCGGCTTCGCAACCATTCGTTTCCACCGATGGTGTCATCAATGCAAGGGCTAGGATTTTGGGCGGCGGCACTTGCATCAATGCTGGGTTTTACACCAGAGCTAACTCAGGGTATGTTTGTCCAAATTTTGAAATTTAATTCATTGTAATCTCTGCGTAGTCGTATATTAGTTCAAAAGAATTACATAAAAACATATACTAAAAGAAACAACAAAGCTCTTCTAAAATTGAACTGGAATCTTCTAGAGAAAGAAAAAACCCATTAATTTATCAGAGAATTCGGTCCAATGATATTAATGTAACTGGCAACAGTAGTTCGCAGATTATTATATATGAAGATGGTGGTCATGTGGATAACCATAAAATCTACTTGTCCACAACAAAGCCTTTATTTAGGGTCCCCGACATATTTAGAGTAGTCGGATTTATGTACGAGACTAAAATACTTTTATGTTTATTCAAGTTTGACCTAACTTGAAATATAAGTTTTTAAATTTATTCGAGCTCATCCGTATTTATAAATGGTTAACCAAGCTCATTTTAAAGCCTGCATTTTTTTAATTCTTTTTCTTAAAAATATTTGTTCTATTTAAAATTCATTATTTATGTATTATTCTTTTATTACATTTATTTTTTTCTATTTCATACATGGACAACTCATCATAGTTTTTAATGTTTATATTATAGTTGTATAATATTATAAATTAAATATGCAGGGGATACAACTTATATAATATATAAATATTATATAATACTATAATGTATTGTATTGTAAACTAAAAAATGAATCGGTCTATATTTTAAACGGGTTTAAATTTATTTTTCCAGTTTAACATTTTCGTCCCAACCCTTTAACATGTGTAATTTCGACAAATGCTCACTGTGATGCTTCTAGTCCTGTTTTTCTTCCTCGTATATAAACATTTTTTTCTTTACAATTTTTTTTTATGATTCCATCATCCATTCTATTAGGCAATTAAATGCTTTCGTTTGAATTACAATGAATTCTTTTTTTTCTCAAATATTTATATAAATACCATCTTTTAATTTTTTTTAAAAAAAATTAAAGTTATATACAGACCTAACATTCGCTCGATGATACATAAGTTCGGTGGTCCCGTGGCCTAAATTTGGTTTCATGAGAGGATGATTAGGTAAGGTGTCCTAAACTGAAAGATAATGAAATTATTGGCCCTACACATTTGGTCCACCTTAAGATTAGGAATACTTTTCTTTTTCCTCTTAATTCCTTTTTAATTGGTGTTTCTGTGTTTTTATTTCTTTATTAATCATATAACTACTCAATCCTATTTAAAAGTCGAGAAAAAAAAATCAATCTGAACAAATCCTAAAAATCATATTTTTCATTTTAAAATGATTATAAAGTATATAAAATGAAAAATTCAAATCAGTCCAAACTCTTGTTTCTATCCTCTCACCTAACTGCTACTCTTCTGAACATGGGTATTCAACAATAGACACAAAGCACAAATGTGATAAATGGTTAGCTGAAATAGTTCAAAATCTAGCTACATCCACCTATTTAGCAGTTGCCACCAACTGGAGATTAAGCATTGATTTGTGCACTTTGTTGGGTTAATAATGCAGTTTCATTCGAAGAGTGGGGTGGGATGCAAGGCTAGTGAATGAGTCGTATCCGTGGGTGGAGAAGCAAATTGTTCACCAGCCTAAACTAGCACAATGGCAGGGTGCCTTCAAGGACAGCCTTTTGGACATTGGGGTCTCACCTTATAACGGATTGACCTACGATCACATCTATGGAACTAAAGTTGGAGGCACCCTTTTCGACCGCTTCGGCCGTCGCCATACTGCAGCTGAACTGCTAGCTTCTGCAAACCCCAAAATGCTCACTGTCTTGGTTTATGCCACTGTCCAAAAAGTCTTGTTCGATCAAACAGGGAAGAGACCAAGGGCAATGGGAGTGATTTTCAAGGATGAAAATGGGAACCAGCATCAGGCATTTCTCACAAACAATCGGAGGAGTGAAGTGATTTTATCATGTGGTGCAATCGGAACTCCTCAGATGCTAATGCTCAGTGGTATTGGACCGAGGGCTGAACTCCAGAAATTGAACCTTTCAATGGTTCTGCACAACGAGTTTGTTGGCAAGGGCATGGCTGATAATCCCATGAACTCGGTTTTCGTTCCCACTAATCGACCGGTGGAAATGTCCCTTATTCAAACTGTAGGCATTACCAAGATGGGAGTTTACATTGAATCTAGCAGCGGATTCGGACAGTCCCAGGATAGCATTCGTTGCCATCATGGAATAATGTCTGCAGAGGTGATCTGAAACTATTGATTAATTAACTAAGTAGAGAATTAGTATAATCTTCTTGCAATGTTGAATCATAGATTTCATGAATTAGGAACTGCTTTTATCAGAATGCAGGGTTTAATCCTGATGGTTTCTGTCTTTTGTCATACTGAACCAGATTGGCCAGCTGTCTACGATTCCTCCAAAGCAAAGAACACCCGAAGCGATCCAAGCTTTCATCAAAAGAAAGCGAGACCTACCACATGAAGCATTCAAGGGAGGTTTCATTTTGGAAAAGATTGCTAGTCCCATTTCCACAGGGCACCTCAACCTGGTCAACACGAACATCGATGACAACCCTTCGGTTACCTTCAACTATTTCCGCCACCCACGTGATCTGCAGCGATGCGTTGATGGGATCCGAACAGCTGCAAAAGTTATACAATCAAAACATTTCACAGACTTCACAAAGTGTGACAAACCAACTGTAGAGAAGCTTCTTAACATGAGTGTCCAGGCAAACATTAACCTTATACCAAAGCATGTTAACGACACCAAGTCCCTAGAGCAGTTCTGCAAAGACACTGTGATCACAATTTGGCATTACCATGGAGGGTGCCACGTCGGCAAAGTGGTGAACCCTGACCTCAAAGTTCTTGGCACCAACCGAGTCCGAATTGTCGATGGCTCCACATTTAGTGAATCCCCTGGAACTAATCCTCAGGGCACTGTCTTGATGATGGGCAGGTAAGCTTTGAATACACATATGATTGGTCAGACAAGCATCAACCATTTTGACAAAAGCTGGTAAACAATAATGAATTTTAAGCTAAATTAACCTGGCTTGCTTCGATTTGCAGGTACATGGGAGTCAAGATTTTGAGAAGAAGACTAGGAAAAGCTGCTAATGTGTAATAACTTGCGACCAACTGGTGGCATTTGAAAAGCAGTGTTTGTTTGTTGTAGTGCATAAGTGTATGTAGAGATTAGCTTGCCACGGGAAATTTAGCATTTCCATTGCTGTTAATTTATATCATGAACTTGTCTCGACTGTGCTCCTAATGCCTGGTACCAAGGTTGATGTTTTCGCACTATATAATCAAAGATTTAAGGTCCAACCGTTTGCATTTCTAAACAAAAACCCGAGATTATATAATCTAATCTAATCAAAACTTACCATACAACTTCATCATAAACATCTCAAATAGTTGCAGAAAAGAAGATAAACTTGCTGAAAACAACAATAATCGGGGGGAAATGCTAGTAGTTGAGGTGATATTAAAGGGCGACTTTAGATGCAGAAGCTTTTGTTTGCCTAAACCAAGCAAAAGGTAATACAGTGATCACCTAACTTAGTATAAAAGTTAGGTAAGCTCGTGCGGCATTTAAGTGGATGTTAATGTGTCAGCTGAAGAGGAAACAGTCCGGCTTCCCTATTGGTGAATTTTGTATGTTAGGTTGCAGTTAATTGGGTTACAAACAATTAAGGTGAAGCTCAATGTCACCACAGGCAGATATGTTTTGAGCATTACATTTCATGGCACTCAATCATGTCTTTGGACGACCCTCAACTGACTTTCCTACCTCACATTTATTGAGGCGATTGTTCTTGAACAAATACCAATCTTTGCAATGTGGGATTTATTTGTAAACTACTAACATGAATCGGAGTTGCAAGAGTTGGTGTGATTTGAGGGTTGTCTCCATAGATATTCAACCCTAAGATTGTTTGACCCTTAATCATGCAACTTGTTTTCATTTTCTCATAAGAAACATGGTCCGGGAAAGTTGTCGAATACTAAAAATCTTTTGTGATTATAGAAATCAAATCTGCTTGAGCATGTCAAGGCTGTGCTTGAAGAAAAACCTCGAGAAGATCAGGAGGCTACTACATGTATGTTCCAGTAGGTTATTTAGTTGTCTATAACTCAAAGCTATTGTAAGCTATTGTGTTGTGTGATTGTTCTTTTTTCATTTTAGAAAAAAAAAATCATGGTTTTCAACTGTTCCCTTTTCAGGGGAATTTCATGGACTCGGACGGGCAGTTTCATTCAAAGGCCAAGGAATCGGCAGAGAAGAACATGCCCCGCCTCACCTGGATAGAATGGTGGAAATGCAAATTCAGATGAAAATGCTGTTTTAAAATTACTAGTGACATTCTTTTGTGCCAAATACATGTTTCATCGACAAAATACCGAACATTGGTGAACTTCAAACTTTGGTAGGACCTCTAATCTTTAGTTAATCAATATGATAAACGGTTGATGGAACATCTCATTATAGACAGAGATGCAGTTTCTGTTTCTGTTAAAATTCTCTAACAACATTGTTCTTCCGTACATGGCAAGAACTGTAAACGCTAAACAAAATCATGTCAGTGTTTCATTTGGAAACATGCCACGAGCTTCTGATTTTATTCTTATTATGATTGATATTCCTAGCATTTATGAAAACCATGGTGCATGTATATAACAGAATAAAGCATCAGTCTGCATTCAGTAAACTTCCCAGTTTTTGTTCAAGAAACCCAATTCTAATTACTCATGGAAGATATTGTAACTTCAATGAAAAGGAGTTTTAGAAAAATTTTAACGAGACCCTCGCCAAAATTTGACAGAAAATCCATGCTCACTTCGGCTGCCTCTCGATAAACTTCTTATTCTCTGAAAGAAATGCCTTCTCCTTCCTGTTCCTAGAGGGGCCGAACATGAGTGCCTCCTAAACGACCCAGGCTCCTGCACCGCAAGTCCCGGTGGGATACTTAAAAAATCTGATGCAGACAGTGCTATACGGCTCTCACCACTATAATCATAGCCAGGTCTTGGGTGATAGGTCTCTGAAGCTTCCACAAGCTCACTTGAAAGTCTACTAAGCTTACTATCTACAGTTGTAGGAAAGTCCTCCAGGACGCCAGATTTCGATTCTACCTCCATTTTCTCATCAAATTCATTACATACGAGTTTTAATGCTTGAACAACTTCACCCATGAACGGACGATGAGATACTTCTGGCTGCACGCACATTGATGCAATCGCTGCTACCTTGGCAATGCTATCTAACGAGATATCAGATTTTATGACTGGATCGATGATGGTTTCTAGACCTTCCTTGTCTGTTAGGAGTGGACGAGCCCATGCAACGAGATTTTCTGTACCTGGGGGCTGCAACAAGTCCACAGGTTTCCTCCCTGTTAAGAGCTCAAGTAGGACCACCCCATAACTATAAACATCACTCTTGACAAGAAGGTGACCGGTCATTGCGTACTCTGGAGCCAAGTAACTGAAAATTGAGAAGTTCATCAGTAATAAGTAATCTGTATGTAGAAACAAGCAAAGAACAAAAAAGTATCAACATAACTACATTCTAACCAAACTAGACAGCTGATTCTCACGAGGCATGCAAGTTCATACCCGAATGTTCCCATTACATGTGTTGAGATGTATTTGTTCCCTTCATCCAATGCGGTTCTAGCCAATCCAAAATCCGAAACTTTAGGGGTAAAATCATGTTCCAGCAATATATTGCTGGACTTGAAATCTCGATGTATAACCCGGGGGCTGGAATCTTCATGTAAATAAGCTAAGCCTCGGGCTGCACCAAGCGCAATCTTCATTCGGGCACCCCAGTCAAGTGGATTGGTTTCCTTCTCAGCTCCTAGGAGAACATAGAGAATTAAAACAAACTCTAATCACTCTGGAAAATGAGAAAGGGGATTTCACTTATGCTGAAGATATTCACCATGTAAATGGGATTCAAGACTACCATTCGGAACAAGTTCGTAGACAAGACAACGTATATTGTCCTCGGTGCAAATACCAATCAATTTAACCAGATTTCTATGGTGCAGGCGGCTAAGCATCTCCACTTCTGCCAAGAATTCTTGTCCTCCATGTTGGTCCTCCCTCTTCAGAACTTTAACAGCCACTGCAGCTCCATCATCCAAGCTACCTCTATAGACAATGCCAAAACCTCCTTCACCAATCACCCGAGAATTATCGAAGCTATTTGTCGCTCTTTCTATATCATTCAAGGTGAAATTTTTTGCCAATCCAGTATACGTCTTCCCACTGGAACTAATAGACATTGATGCAGCACTGGATTTACTTCCTTGCATGATAGCCCTGGCTGACCCTGTTGGATTCGGATCTAATGGTTTGTCACAAAATGAGGTGAGCAAGCCCAAACAATGCTTTGGACTAATGATGACAGATTAATAGAAGAACGGCAAACTGGAAATTTAAGTTGAACAAGGAAGAAGAAAGCTTGATTTTGATAACAAAATCTGGCAACAAGTTGTTTATTCGAAAGGCAAATCATGTTCTAAGAGAACTGCCAGCTATGAATTTAGTCACAATGGAAGTACCTGATGGTTTGGATGGAGAAAATGTTGTAGTTTGCGGTATGTGTTCAGGTTCTTTGATGCAAGCTCCGTATTTCCAAAGAATAAGCCAAATGATCCCACAGCATACAACAAAGGCTGAAAAAGATGACAGAATAATCACAGCTATCATGCTTCGTGTAAACCCTTCTCTCTTCCTCTTAGGAACATCGACTCCTAAAGGTTTTATTGCTTGTCCATGATAGTTACGGCCAGTGTATGGCCCATCATCAACAGCAGAAACACTGGAACTTGCTACAGGCGGGGAGGGTGGAAGACCTGCGCAGGTTGAAAGACGAGTGACTCAAGATACTAGTCTCCGAAAATCTTCAAATCATGATATCTGATAGTGCCTGAAAACAACCTAAAAGAATGGAGAAACTGATATATTACCTGGATAGTGAACATATGCGACTTCATAGGGACCAAAAAGGGAAACCTTTATGAAGACCTGTCGGTTCCAAAATTTCTTATAGATTAATAGTGCGGTTGTATAGTCAAATTTTACTTCCCATGGTACCAAGTTGATGAGGACAGTACTTTTCTCTTGCTCCTGACTAGCTTCATTTGCTCCCATAATCCGAACTTGGCTGTGATTTAGTCTTACACTAACAGCAATTTCCTGAGCCAGTTCTGAAACCAAAGGAAAAAATGTGTATATAGAAACACCAAGCCGAAGCTTAACTTGAATTGGCCAGACACAACCACAAGGTGATCCAGGAGATGTATATGTTAAGGGCTCGCTGCATGCCACTGAAATACAATCTGCAAATTGTATCAAATTTAAACATTGTTTCTTTTCATGACAAGATTATTGATCCAAGAGATCTAACTGAAATGCTGGCTAGACAACATAGATCATATGGGAGGTAGTTGGTACCTTTATTAGGAGGTGGAGGTGGTAGTGCCATAACAATGGATGGTGGCTGAGCCTTCATCTTCTTCATGGAAGAAGCGATCGGAGAAATTGCAGGTTGAAGAATGGGCACTTCTACAATCATGAAGAAAATATGATACTTATTAGTAACTAGTTTAAATTATTAAAGGAATGCAATGTCAAGCAAATGAAAGAAATAAGATGTTTCATACTATGAAAGTGGCTTGATGGAGCCATAGGTGATGATGCAGGTGAAACCCAGCTAGGAGTGGAATATTGAGAAGGAGAAACAGCAGGAACTGTACATTTACAAGTATTATAAATGTGAATATATATATATATATATCAATTAGTTTTAATCCTCGATAATAACTAATAAGGCTACCAAGGGAGAGAATTAGACCTTGCTTCCTGGAAGCAGGTTGATGAATTGAATAGGAGGGTTGAGGAGCAGAGTTTCTGAAATGTTTCCTTGCATGATGATGCATATAAAACCATATTGAAGGTGAGGATACAGGACCAAGCATCCGATTCTTTCCAGGGTATCCAAAAGATGGTGCAGTAGGTGCAACTGAAATACTTGAAGGCTTCAAGGCATGGTGTGGATGGATGGCTACAAAGAGAAAAACCTTCATTGATGGCTTCAAGCAGGAAAGTCAATTCCATGACAGTTACCTTTTCGAAAGACAAAAAGTATTCTAGTTTAAGCACTCACCTTTATTTGGAGAGTGATCCATGGAAGATGATGAATGATGGAACACTTTGCTAGAAGGGGAAGCAGCTAACTTTCCATTTCTTGTCATGCCAAAGCCGGGGGGAGTTCGTGTCAGAGAGGGCACTGGGTCTGTAGCATCATTTTAAAACAGATCCAACCAACATTAATCATTACGGACTATCAAATTATTAGACACTATCAGTAATGATTGTGATGCTATGGAAACACAATTAGCTGGAAAGTTTCATTGTCTGTCTAGCAATTGTTTCTTCTAAGATTATTAGATGGCACCGTGGTCTTTGTACAGTATGTGTTTTTTCATATATAAAATAGGATATGTGCAGTTTTAGTCTTATCAAAATCCCATTTTGTGACATTCACCTGGATGTATCGATGGTGGTTGGCCTAGCCTGGCAGGATGAATGGTTGGTGTTTCTGCAGGCATTCCTATTGGTGGCGGCCATGAAGCTCTTACTGCATCAAAAACACCAATGGAACCAACAAAAGAGAGGTGGATTAAGCAATGCATACCAAATCAAATGCTTGAAGTTAGTAATGTCAATGATGAACTTCATGATGCCAACATTTGCTATATCATGACTGCTAGAATAGCTTCTGTAGTTTATTGTTCTATTATGAATTATAGAACCATAATGCAGAAGCAGAGGAGTTAAGAGCTACTATATTTCTGATTTTGGGTTCTTTGATGTATCTATTTATCATCATGAACTAGGTTTCACAATGCTGTGTCTTTCAAGATAAAAATTGAACTTTCCAACTTGGAAATGAAACATAATTTTCTACAACCAGTGACTGATCCGACAGGTCAAGATTTCTGTCAAGTTTTTTAATGATAGATCGTTCGGTTTTCCCAAACATTTTCTTCAGAGATAATGATGGAGTTAATGTACCAGCACCATGTAGATCAAAGCAATCTGGAGACAAGTCCCCCATCATCATCAATCTCCACGAACCATGGAATATTCAGACAATTTATCAATGACGTAAAACCGTTAGCTTATGATTTTGAGACATGACCAATAAGTTTCCCATTAAAGCCATAGATCACCAGGAAATACTATTCTAGGAATCATGAAATGTGAAAACACCAACTTCAAATTCACTCATTTAGGCTTTCTTGGTGATCATGAAATGCAGATTCTATCTGATACTTAAATTCTTGAGTGAGCCAATTTCTCAACAAGCTAAAAGGCATATCATTCTAGCTCTTGATTACTGAAACTAGTTTGAATAACCCAGATCTTTAAAACGGATTTTGAGTTCAAGCTTCATGAAAATCTCAATAAAAAATGGCAAACAAATTAATGGATCAAATTAAACTGCCAAAAAAAACCCAACTTAGAAGAAAACAGATATAGACAACATTACCTGATGATCCATCAACTAACATAGCACTGAGAGTAATACATATGGTGACCATCAGGAGAGTAAATTGAAACCCCATTTTTTAAAAACTTCCAAAAAAACTGGAACTCAATCTCCAAGAAGTTTCATCCCTCACAGGCATCAGCCAACCATCAAAGCAAGAAAAAGACAACAGAAACAAAGCAGTGAAAACTGAAACTACTCCCTGAAGCAAAGCATGGATTTATCGCTTAAAGGAACAACCTATACTACTTTGTTTAAGAGTACAAAAGAAGACCCCACCAATGGTACACCACCAAAGTAATAGGCCCAGGGATTAGGTACCCAAACCCCCTCCCCCCCGGTGATCCCTTTATTATAGACTAATAATAAGAAGACTGGCATAATTCTATAATGGAAGAGCAGCTTTTTTCATTACTGACAAAGGTAACTATAATTATCCCCCCGCACACACAAACAAAAAAGATCAAAGTTTTACTGGAGCTGATCAAAGCAAAAGAAAAAAAAGTAGAACAGTGAAGTTAAAGGAGCTTGGTCCAACTCCAAGACTCTCAGCTATAGAGAGAGAGAGAATTGTTGTTGGGTATATTTGGCTGAATTGTTTAACATGATTTACAGCTTACAGTAGAAACTTTGGAAGTTAAATTATCCATATCCCAGGTATCATAATATTCCAAAATATCTGTTTTTTCTTTCTTCTTTTTGGGTGATTAACAGACACAAGTCCACTATAGCCTCATGACATTTGTGACTTAGGGTTTAGACTAAATTCCAATGATTCAACCATTTAATGCTCTTTTTCTTCTATGGGATTCTTTAAAATATTAAAAGTGGTAATGATATTGACAAGTTTTTTTTTGAAAGATGATATTGACAAGTATTTCAATAGATTGAGGGGAAATCAAAGTTAGGGAAGGATAGTTGCCTTGCCCCCACAAGGGATAATTGAGGCAGAGTTAGACAGTGGCGGAGCTATATATAATTTAAAATTTAATTGACTTTATTTAATTTGTTGTTATGTGAAATTTTTAAAAAATTAAATGAGATTTTCAAAGAATTAATATACTATTTTTTATGAAAATATTGGGATTAATTATATGATAATCTTAACTCCGCCTTGGGAACCACCTCCACCGTTGTTTTCTACTACTTCAGTCCAACACAATAATGGCACACTCGAGGACGAAACCAATAGCTTAATTGTGTCGGTGAAATGGTTAAGTTTTTATTAACAGAAGCCAGCTACTCCGTTGCCATCCTTTATGGTTAAAATCTACTCTTTTTATGGAATTAGGAATGCAGGTAAAGTAGAATGTGCTGGGAATGATATGTTTTATAAATATTTAAAACTTAATATAAAATGTTTGTAGGGTTCATCTGTAAAAAAAAACAAACTTAATATAGAATGGGTTAAAACGATTAGATATATACTTCATTTAATTCTTTCATTCGAATTGATTAGATATTCATTAATTTCATACTTTTGAAGAAGAAAAATGAATAAATAATTTATAAAATCAATATTTAAATTTATTTTCTACTATGAAATTATAATGTAGAAATGACAATTAGGGAGATTTTATATAGTTGATAAAGGACTTCGTACTATTCATGTTGTGTTGATTCTTTGGATACTGATCCTTAAATAGGGTTGTAACATTGTCCAATTTTCAGTCCAACTTTAGAAGAGGAATCCGAGTCAAATTTGCATGCTAATTTCGGCCAATAACATCAACCTCCCATATTCATCGCTTTTTGAATTAATATATATTCAATAAAGATTTTCCAAATCTTTTTATTTTTTTAATGACACTGACCCTCAGGATTTTTATATTATCCTGATAAAGAATCGGATTTGCTCATGGTCACGTGTTAACGCCAAAACATGGCTGAATGGAGCATCTGGAATATGGGGAGTGAAAAGCATGGGCCAAAATATAGGAGGTTGGCCTAGTAAGCAACGAGAGGGCCTACCTATTCAAATCTAAGGTATTGGCCCATTCTTCTTTAACTTTGATATTTATATGTCTGTTCTAATGCTTATGTGCATAAATTTTAAAAAAAAAATAATCAAGAAAACCAGTACAAAATCCATAAAACATTCGAGTTTTGGCTCTTGATTTGATCTGTTGATGCTGAAACTTAAAGGGAGCGAGAAAAGATGTTAATCCTAAGGCCTAATAAAAGCTAAAACTTAAAACATTCCTGACCCACCATGTGTTAGGATCTTTCGTCTTGTTCTCGGCTTTCTATGTTATGCTTATTGTTTATTGGCTTTCCACATGATGTGTTGTGTGTTAACAATAATACGAAGCAAATAAAAGGGCAAGGAAATAAGCAATTAGTCTATCAATAGACTGGTCTAAGTGGTAAGCAGCTTGATATCGTTAATTATGTTGTTGGAATTAAAGTGCGGAACAATTCCCCCTTGAGATTAATCGGCTAAAATAGAGAAATAAACTAGAAAACAATACAATAAAAGAACACAAGATTTTTACGTGAAAACTCCCAACCGGAGAAAAACCACGACCGTTCTCAAAGACAACCCGAGAAACCACTATGTAAAAATTGTTAAAACACACAGACTATTCTCACAATCTCGGTACCCCAAGTACACCCGAGAAAATATTTAACTACATCTTTCACCACTCTAATACAAGAGAATAGAAAGGAATTTAGAAGCCAAATAGAACTCTCAATACTTGACTTGGTATCATTGAAAATGGAAATGGATAGGCATATTTATAGTTGAGTTTCAGGGACTAACTTACAAATAGCCTAATCTTTAGGGACTAGAAAATAATTTTTCCATTAAT
This sequence comes from Hibiscus mutabilis, assembly GCA_019671005.1. NCBI lineage: Eukaryota > Viridiplantae > Streptophyta > Magnoliopsida > Malvales > Malvaceae > Hibiscus > Hibiscus mutabilis. Next base: position 6,496,252 of record CM033748.1, on the reverse strand, counting down.
TATTTTCAACTTTCCCAACCACTTTCAAAATTAGGTGCAACCACTTTGGACTTTGTGGTTGCCATATTTGACAATTGAAATTTTAAGCCAATTTTTCAACATGTCTCGAGTTCGAGGCGTTATGTATGCAAAAAATTCTCGATGGGAGACTCACCTACCAAAATCATGTATGCGACGTGAGTCTGTCTAAATTAATTATGACGAAATTCCAAAAATCAAAAGAGCAGCCAAAAAATAAACAATTCTATTAAAAAAACAATTATTCTAATGCACATTTTGGGGGGCATGATACAGATCATAATAGAAAAGCCAAGGGAATAAACCAGTCTATAACTCTTTAACTAAACCTTGATAAATACTGACCCCGTCCTAATATAAGTTGACCCTTATTGATTTTTTCATAATTCTAAAAATATTTTTTGTAAGAGATGTGATGTAAAAGAATTTAAATAATAATTTAATTTTTAAATTATTTTTAGATAAATGCTTGCATTCTATTTAAAAAAAAACAGAAAACCAAAACCTATTTGTGTGGATAAAGAATGAAACGAACAAAACCATGTAACTATAGGCAAAGGTCCCAAGCTATACACAAATCTCTATATGCACCATTACCATCAATCATTCTTCCACTCACCTTCATTCTCGCTATGTCTTTGATCTGCTGCAAAAGCTCATTAACAGAAATCGATGCCCCTCATAAGTGACTACAGTTCCTTTCCTTCCAGGTTACAACTAGAAAACAATTCCATGCAAGGCGGGGATAAAAAATGAGATAAATTGAGTGGGGCAAAGAAAGTTTTTTTTTTTATTAAACAGAGAAATATTACCTTTTCAAGGTACATAGCGAGATACGAATTTATACAAGATAGGATAACATAATTATCTTTAACTATTCGACCATTTAGTAGATCTTGGACAAACAGAGTATTAGTATAACCAATTACTCAAAAAATTATATAATTATATATAGGTAAATTCTTTAGTTCGACCTATATCGGAGATAGATGTCTAAAATAAAGATTAGGTAACATGTGATTGTTGAGCAAATAATTTTGCTATGACTAAGCATTGACTTTCATTGAGGCTGTTCATTTTATTTCCTTGTAGGTGTCATCTTAGGTACATTCTCAAACTTTGATATTAATATGCTCTTTTTTTCTAGAATATGATATTTTGAATTGGATTTATTTCAAATTTAATTAATAAAATTATAATTTATTATAAAAGTATACAAACATTAAAATAAATTAATTGTTTTGATATAATATATTAAACTGGAACAAGTGAAAAATTCGAAATTTTTATTCTTTCCAATTGAGATGTCATATTAGTGTCTACTTAATTATTCCTACTATATTATTATGTAGAGATAATTACATTTATATTTTTATTCGAATATTATATTATTCTTTGGAAACCAAAGGAAAATTTCTTTTACACCATAATCGAAATTATATTGATTACTCAAGGAACTTCAAATTCTAATTATTTTATTAGTTTCAACACGTATTTAATGAATTCCCATGTGAGATACGGATGTAAGATTCCACCAATATGATCTGTTTATGGCTGTTTTAGTTGGGGGATACTGCATTTTTATATATTAGAATGTTCATTATGCCACCTTCATCTGAATTATTACCATATATTTATGCTGATCAGCATAAGTGATCCAACGAGGCAGAGACTCAATGTAAAATGTGATATTAGAACTTTCCTCGTGTAATTCTGATTTTGATTAAATTTTAAAAATCACTCGGTCACTTATATGACTTAACTTCTATTAGAAGTGGTAAGAAGTTCAAAGTGGTAAACAGTTTGATATCACTTAAACATATTTTGAGTTCGAGACTTTGTGTATATAAAAAATTCTCGTCGGGAGATTCATATAAAAATTAAGTGTGCGACGATGGACATAAATATAGTGTTGATTGGAGGGGTTGTTGTCCTCGGCAGGGCATTTTTTTAATCTTTTAACTCTTTATAATTTTTTTTAAAATTAAAATAATTATGAATTTGCCCATCACCTTTCAAAATTTATACTTTTTCCCCTACGGCTCTTGATTCTTCCCAAAAAGTTACGATGGCGGTTCGGGAGAGAGGGAGGTGTCTTCGAATATTGGTGTTTTCGAGGGGTTAGGAACGTCAACTGAGTTCCACTGTCGGTTCCATCCCAGTCGGCCCCTCTCTTTCCCCCTCAGGTTGTTTCGGCCTCTCTTTAAACCGCCCTTCATTTTTTGTGGTCTCATTCTTGGCTAACCTTGATCTCTCCTTCGATTATTGGCTTGTTCGGAAAAAAGGATCGGTGTTGTGCTCTCCCTTTCCCTCTGTGGTTGTGGACGATGAAGTTCGGTTGTCCTCTTGACATTTTTAGGCGATGCGACTCCCTCCTCGTCTGAACGATTGCTGTGGGATACATGACAAAGAAAATTTTATTCGTTTTAGCTTGAATGCCATGTGCGCCGTTTCTACGAGCTTTTCCGCCTCGCCATGTGATTGTCTTGGTGGTGTTCATTGGTGGTCCTCCTGTAAGCAGACTGTAAACCTACGAGTTCATGAATTATTTCCGATCAAGTAGCTCTTCTAGATCAGATCTTTATTCCCCCAGAACCGCCTATGTCGACTGCTTGGCCTATGGTGGTTGTCTGATTCTTCTGCAGGTGTTGTTTTGTTTTTTCTCCTTTTCGTGAGTTTCTGTTTTAGACTTTCGCTGTCCCTATTTGTTTCGACTGTGTGTCGCATTTTTACAGCCTTTGTCCCAATTTCTATGTTATCTTTTCTTTCTAGTAATGAAGTTTCCCTTTTCGATAAAAAAAAAATAGCACAAAGCGTAAATACACGCTCCCAAAAACAAGCGCGTCGACATAACATTTCCTTCTGTTTCAGTTAAGGCATTGCTGTCACTCCTCCCACCTTCCTTCTCCAACGTCAAGCTACCCTTATCACAAAGTCACCCGACCAAACACTTATTTCCTTTTGTAAGCTTGTCCAAAACATATTAACTTCCTCTCCTATCCCACTCTCCACGAATACACGCGCTGAGAGGCACGCACTTCCAAGGAAAAAAGAGAGAGGAAAATTTTACTTAAATGTTATAATTGACACGACTGTTAATCCATCGTTTCTTTGAAGTTTAAATACCAAAACAAATTGACGCCTTTTTCAGTTCTCCCCCTTCTTTACTCTCCCCCACCATGGCAGACAGGGTTTACCCTTCATCAAAACAACCCACAAATGGCACCGCCGCCACCGGTACCGCCGCTCCTGCTGTTGTTCTTGCTGTTTTTGGATCACCATAGCTATCCTCATCCTCATCCTCATAGCAGCCATAGCCGGTGCTGCCTTATACGTCCTTTACCGCCCCCACCACCCCACTTTCACAGTTTCCTCCCTCAAAGTCTCAACCCTTAATATAACCTCAGCTTCCAAGCTGATCACCAACATCAGCCTCAACGTCGAAGCCAAAAACCCTAACAAAAAAGTCGTCTACAGTTACGACCCAACCGCCATATCTATTACCACGAGTGACGACATCGATATCGGGGATGGTTCTTTCGGTTCCTTCGTGCACCACACTAAAAACACGACCCTTTTGAAGGCTGCCATAACTAGCAGCAACCAAGAACTCGATGACACGTCGGCCGGCAAGTTAAAGACCGCTCTGAAGAGCAACAACGGGCTGCCATTGAAGATAAAGCTCGAAACTAACGTGAAAGCGAAGATGGGAGCATTGAAGACACCCAAGCTTGGGATTAGGGTGGCTTGTGAAGGAATTAAATTTAGTGTTCCGAAGGGAAAATCGGCAACCACGGCTTCAACTTCTAATGCAAAGTGTAAGGTTGATTTGAGGCTCAAGATCTGGAAATGGACTTTCTAATCCATGTGATTTTGAGAAAGAGAAAGAATGGAGACGAAAAAGGTTTGATGTTTATTTTATTTTAGTTGTTATATTTGTCTTTTCGCTTTGGTTTTTTTTAGCCTTTTGTCATTATTTTTTTGGGTGATAATGTTTTTGTGCAAGAAATTGTAATATATACTCCTTTTTTTTCTTTTTCAATTAATTGTTGGCTTTTTCTAGTTCGTTGTTTCGTTAGTGTACAATTTCTTCGTTTTCTTCTTATTATACATGACTCCTGATGATAGGAAATACTTAATTACAATGTTTATTGTTTTTCTTGCTTTATAGAAAATGGTAGTATTAATTGTTGGCCTTTTGTCATTATTTTTGTTCTTCTTATATTTGCAGGGGAGGATTAAAGAAAATATTAATTAATCTTAGATTCCAAGCAGCGTTGCCGGTTGCCACCGAGTTTTTATGAATTTGTTGTACGTATGACTCGGAATATATATTCTTCGAAATATACATATATAAATTATGACTTTTTTTCTGTTCGAAATATAAATTATGAGTTGGTTGTTGATATATAAATTCTGTTTTTTATCTTCCTGGGTGAAATTATATTTTTTTGAGATAGTAAAATTAGAAAAATTAAAATCATTAACTATGTTTATAAAATTTAAAATTCTATTTTACAATAAATAAAATAATCTTTCTTTATATACTAAATATGTTTTTTTAGTGGTTGTCGTATATCACCGAATATGAAAGAGTTAAATAATTAATGTGGAGAGAAATAAAAAATGATTAATTGGTTTGGTGCGTATAATTCATGAAACGTGACCGTCGGTGGAAAAATCTTTAATTATTTTGTGGGTTATTTTACGGTATAGGGTCCCAAACTCAATTCTCATACCATTTCCTGGAAAAAAAAAAGGTTCCTTCCCTTTTTCCTCGAAAGGAACAAAAGGGAAAACCATGTACTAAATAGCACGTGGAGCACATGAAAGAGTTGATGCATGTATATAGACAATTATTTCATGTGGATTTCTTTGATAAGCTTGATAAGTGTGTTGTGATAAATTTATTAATTAAAAGAAAAATTAAATAAAACATATATTTATGGTAAAAAATTAAACAAGACATATATCACTATTCTAATATTATTTGTAAAATATTCTATTGTTAATACACATAATAATACTACTACTACTAATAATAATCATATATGTGTATATATTAATATTTTTATGTAAATTACGATCAAATGTAACCTTAGAACATTTTTATTAAAAAATAATTCTTAATTTTATAGAAGTCATCATGAGATGAGGTATTGTGGTTACTTGTATTTAATTATGTGGTGGACAATTTAATTTTTATCCATATAGTTTAATTAGTTTATGAATCCATTAAGTAATTTTAATAAAAAAGGAAATATTATTTATTTCAAGAGATTTAAATTCGAACAATTTCTATATATAATATTTTTTATTAAAATGTTATGATTAATAAATAAATATTATATTATAATCATATCAAACTATTCGAAAAAAATGATGAAATGAACGGTATAAATTCAGTTTGGGGTAGGGGTGTTCATAACCGGATATCGGATCCGATCTGGTTTTTTCGGATATTCGGTTTTTCGGATCGACGATATAGTGATCTGTATCCGATCCAAAAAAATCGGATATCCGGATATCGGATCAAATTTTTGGATATCCGATTATCCAAAAATATATTTTAATTTAATTTTTTTTCGAATTTGAAGTTCGTTTTTATGAAAGTTTCGGAATTCCGAATATAACAAACAACAAATTGCTAAATATAACAAGATTCACATCTATGAAAATTTCGATTTTTTTAATTTTCGGATATAACAAGCATCAAATTGTTAAAAATAACAAAATTAATATTCTTTAAATTTTTGATTTTTGGATTTTCGGATAACCCAAAACTTGAAATATTGCGATCCGTATCCAATCCAGAAAATTTAAAATCGGATCGGATATCCGATCCAAAAATAAAAAACGGATCAGATTTTTAAATTTTCGGATTGGATCAACGGATAATCGAATCAGATAGGTCGGATCGAATATTTTTGAAACCCCTAGTTTGGGGTCGCATGGAGGAAAAAAAGGGGTAGAATTTTGGTTTCCAAAGGTATAAACAAGCAACAGGCCCAAGATGAAATAAACCCATATTTGGGTTATAGAGTGGCCGTTTTCATTATGCAGTGAGTTGGACTCAATCCGGATTCAATCGTTTCATCTCCATTTTCTTCTTCAGATAAAGTGACGGACACCCCCTGTAAAACCCCGGACTCGTCTACAACCCTACTTGGCAGCCTTAAGAACTTCGTCGGAAGCCTTCTTTGAAGTCTCTGTTTTGATCAATTCTCGCTGCGTAAAATAAAACCCATCTCACTCATGTATCGAGCAGCTTCAAAAATAGCTTCATCTGTTAGGTAATGCATCCAAATGTATCACATTCGGTTAGGTTTATGTCCATGCCTGTCAATTCGTTGTTTATTTATTTTATATATCTGATCAGTTATCATTATCTTTTTTTTTGCAGTTCCTCGACTTCGAGAAAACTGGTTAGGAATCATAATATCTTCACTTTACTTGATTTCTCTTTCATTTTGATTTCTGTTTGTGAGGTGAGGAAGTGTGGGGAATAGAAGAAATGAGAGGTCCGAATTTTTTCTCGGACCAGATAGTTGAATTTTCTTTAGGAAATAAATGCTTTTGCAACAATGGAAATTTAGAGATGAGTCGTAAATAGTTAGAAAGGGTTTTTTTTTCAAGTACAAATATATGTTCATTGGGGTTTGGTTTTTGATGGAAATGAAGGAATGTTAACCTTTATTTGCTTAATAATTTGAATTGTACAGGTTTGTAGTAGGGTACTTTGCAATAGGAATTATGTGGCAAAAGAGATCAGTTTTGGGGTTGGGGCACGGGCGGCTATGCTGCAGGGTGTGTCTGAGGTTGCAGACGCTGTGAGAGTCACAATGGGACCAAAGGTAATAGATATTGGAAGAAGACTGACAGGTCAAATTTTTGCTTACTATTATACCTTGTCATAGTATTCATTCTGATCTATTGATTCAGGGCCGTAATGTAATTATTGAGAGCAGTTGAGGCTATCCTAAAGTCACAAAGGATGGTGTTACTGTTGCCAAAAGCATCAAATTCAAGGATAAGGCTAAAAATGTTGGTGCAGATATTGTAAAGCAGGTTGCAAATGCCACAAATAAAGTGGCTGGAGATGGTGATTTCTTATTCTTTTCAACCTTTTTCCATAAATGTGCTCTAACTGAACATCAATCAATCAATGTACCAATGTTTTCAGAACAAGCCATTCATGTTAGAAAGTTGTTTATTGGGACTTGTACCCAAAAGTAACTATCTTTTTTAGCAAAACAATTGATGCTCAAGACAACTCAACTTAGCCTTCATTCCATGTTAATCTGGATTGGAGAGTCCTTGGATAGGAACTTGCTGTTCGAAAGTATTCCTGGAAAGTGTGGCACAAATGACCTGGATTCGTCTAAAGTCTTTGACTCCATTTTAGAATCTAGAATCCTAGATATGCAGGGCATCTGTGGATAGAATAAGTGAGAGTTCCCTAATAACATTCAGGTTTTAGTGCATGAATGGGTTCAGTTGTATTGTTGCATGATACCTGAGGAAACCTGTAGATTTTATTACAGAAATGACATTTCTTTGAAATTTCATCCATAATATCTGATAGAATGCTGAAGATCTATTAACTATAATGCATCTGTTCACAGGTACAACTTGTGCAACTGTCCTAACTCAGACAATTCTTTTGGAAGGCTGCAAGTAGGGGTGTTCAAAAATATCCAATCCGACCGATCCGATCTGATTATCCGTTGATCTAA